>VWZW01004119.1:1080159-1094144 GCA_013397115.1 Edolisoma coerulescens
TTGATCTATCTTTTTGTGTCTGTGTCATAGTCTTATCCTGTTTAAAGCTTAAAAAATACCGCTTCTGACCGTTCTAAAGACTTAGAGAATAAAGTAAAATCACAACTTTCCTGATTTTTTTTTTGATCCTTTAAAAGTCAAATTTATTTATTTTAGTAGTCTCCATATTACTCACTTTTTTTTTTTTTTTATATTATGGATGATTTTTGCTTGGCTCTCACAGAGTCAGATTTTGATATGAGGAAGAACTATATTTCCTCTTCTTTTTCTTTTTTTTTTTTTAACCTACAATAAGATGAAAAATCTCCTTATTTGCTAAGGTTACAGTGTTGGTTTAATTTTCATAGGAGCAGTGGAATATTTTGAAGTGAGTAACATTTACCAAGTCATTAGTTTTATGCAAACTAGGGAAGAAGATGAAAGAAAAAAAATTATCAATTATTTATAGATTGTTAAAATGTATCGTCGTGCAGCGCTACTGTATAGAAATGACAATTAGCCAAACTTACCTTCTATAATTAATAATGCATATATTATGCTCTTTGGGCAACTAATCACCAGTCCTACAAATTTGTTTGACACCAATGAAGATACCTAGGCACAGGCACGGGTTAAAGCAGGGAAGGCAGAACAATGTTCTCCCATTAAGGAATGGCCAGCTGGAGCAGGCTCTCAGCTATTTCAGCGCTCCTTAAACTCTCGCCGCGCTTCCAGTTGACAAAATGGTGGTGGGGTCTACCCAAGCGCTTGACAACCTGATTGGCACATGTGAAATTAAAATCCAAAGGCTCCTAACGGGAAAGGTCTCCCAAACTGGCGGTTTGACTGATACACTGAAAGCAACCCACCGCATTTATCACCCTCTGCCTCGGCTCGAAACTTCGGGAAGACGGCGACAGCAGTGCTCCTTCTGTCCACGCTACTGGCCAGGCAGGCGCGGATCAGCAGGCCACGCTGCGCAACCTGTTTCCCCGGCGGTACAGATTTGGAAGCGGCAGAGATAGCTCGCGAGGGGCAGCCGCTCCATTCGCACCTATCAAAACAACAGGCAGGGCTGCCACGCTTTCAGCGCGAGGAGCCGCGCGGGCGAGAGGCAGCCCTGGCGCGGGTGTGAAGCGATGGAAGCCTTCGCCGTGTCCCGCCGGGATGGGGCCAAGGTGCTCCAGTGCTCTCGGCCAGGTGGCTCCTTCCCTCCAACCTGTTTTTCTCCTCTGTGCCTTAAGGAGGGACTCTTAAGCATCGTTTTTCCCTTGAAACTGGGGGGTTTCTTTCCCTTTGAAAGGTGCTTTTTTTTTCTTTTTTTTTTCTTTTTAGGTTTATTTTTCCCCTTCGGAAATTTGATCTCGTGATGCAGGTATTAGTGCCAGGTCTCTCCCTGAAATGTCACTCACTGCCATCCCTTTTTTTTTTTGTGGGCTCCTAAGAGCATCCTTACGGCAGTTGTGGTGGGATTCAGCCACTTAGATGCTGGCAGCTCACCACGGCAAGGAGTTACCCTGATGCATCCACGCTATCCTCCAACCGCGCCAAGACGTGAGGAGCTTCTGGGACACTTTGTGCAGAGTCTCAGGTGCTCTAAGGCATATTAAATGGCACATTAGATGCATCAGAGTTTAGTAAATAGATTTACCTGATGTAGATGAGTGTTTATTTATTTGGAGATCGTATCTGCAGGCTTACAGCCCACCTCACCCCGTTTTGCTCTCAGGGGTGGGTCACGCTCCGTCCCTGACATTGTCTGTATGGTAAGGGGCATGAGGAATTTGGGTGTTCACAGGCAATGTTGTCCCAGCACACCCTGACAATAATCTCTTGTTATGGAAATGTTTTGATCTACAGCTACAGATCTTTCAATCTATGGGGTACAGCTGCTCCCATGACTGGTGGCTCCTTGGATGGGAACCAGTGCCACGCTGAAAAGCCCAGGTGAATCATCATTTTGTGTTCACTTCACTCTGTCCCAGTGATTTCACTGCACTATTTTCAAAGAAAGATACCCTCTGCAAAACTAAATGGTTCCCATCTTGTGTTAAGCCCTGATAAGGATTTGTTAGAAGCTTTGATCACTGTCTACCTGTTAACACACAGAATACTAAAGAGCCCTCCACACTCACAGGGGGCAGTGCAGAATTACTATTATTTTTTTGTTTGTGATAAGTATACTATCTGTAATAATTTATGGACTTTCTTGAATTTATAAATATCAAGGCTTTGCCAAATATTTTAACTATCCCTCCATGGCAAATTGTCTTTAAATACTGGCAGTTTTTTTCTTTTTAACATTTACTTGTGGACCAGAAACACTTGCAGTCTATTGCCCCTGGCCTTCTGTGAGAATGTTAGTTAGCAATGCTCATAAAAACTCAATTCATCAATGTGAACATAATTTGCTATGAACAGAAAGCTCACAAAAGGGTGAATTTGTCAGATAGACAGGTGGCCTGAGATCTCTCCCTGATACTGAACGATATGAATAATAGATTCTGGTAAATGTATGCCAAGACTTGAGCTGTAAACACAGCTGCCTCCATTCCCTTCCAGAATAACAGCTTCGAGAACGAAAGCACAGGAACCACAGTTCCACCTGAGGACTAAGCCTGTGCATGTACACACACACACAGACACACACACACTCACACACACACACAAATGCAATGTACTTGCAGGCTCACAAAGAAAACAACCCCAGAAAAAGGACAGAGCCCTTTCCAGCTCCTTTCGCAGACCCTTGCTCTGAGCGGATTTTAACATGTGTGGAGAGCAGAAGGAGGGAATAATAGAAAACATTTAAAATATATTTTAAAATATCTGCAGTCACAGAAATAAATCTTTCTCTGATCCAAAGGCAAAAAAAAAAACCCAAAAAAAACCCAATAAACCCCAAACCCTCAGCTGGCTTTTGTAGGTAAAGGATCCAGACATAAGAAGGGGAAAAAACCATCGTAATGTCACAGCTGAATATGTATAAAATAAAATTATAGGGCTTTTTTGCTATGATACTACTTACAAAAATTAGTTAACTGCAATGATCCTTGCTAGCCATGCACAATGTTGGAGGTTTTTTGTTGCAGGTTATTGGTGTTTATTTCTACCGTGTTCAGTTTTCTGAACTGGGTTTTTCAGGCTGAAATCATTAATTACTGCCCATGGACTGGGATAGAAAGATATTATATGTGCAAAAATGACATTTCAGCTTTTGTAATGAAGAGCTTTCTGCTGGATGTTTGCCCAACATAACTTCAGAGCAGGCTGAAGGCTGTTCCAGGCAATCCCAACGATTGATGGTACAAAAGGGTCACTGTAATGTTTGGAGACCAGTGGGTAGGACCCAAACCCAGGTCAGGCCTCTCTGGCAGCACCACATAGGTGGGAGGAACAGAACCACAGGACAGTGACTTTATGTTTCTAAAAATCCCCAAACAAGTCTTAAAATGGGCTCGTTTGGGGCCAGCCACATTCATTTTGAGAGCATCTGAATCAGTTGACTTTAAAGGGCAGAAATGGAATGTATTGCAGGAGAGAATGACTGGCTGAATTGCTTGTTTTGGGCTATCAAACTCTCTCTTTTTGCAGTTCTAGCTGAGGCCTCTCTGCTCTAGTCTTTGCATGGCCAGGGTTTAATTTATTTTTCCCTTATAGGTATAAAACAAAGGACTTTTCCCACACTAGCATGCCTTATTTTAGGGATCAGGCAGGCTCTTTATTTGATCCCTCTCTGGCAGCGCTATAGCCCAGGAAATGAACTGGGAATTGTATCATCTGAAGTTCATACATGTTTGTTAATATTTGTTATTTAGGGAGGATGCTTCTCTGTAATGAGTTGGCGAAGGTGAGAGACATGCACGCAGAACCAGCACATCCTAAAGCTCCCAAAATGTGACCGCATATGAGATATTAAAGGCAAAATGGAAGTTCTGAACAAATGAAATCACTGTCAGAATAATAAAAGAGAAATGAGCTATGATCTAATCTGTTTTCTAGCAGTGTCACAGAGGAGCTATAATAAAAGCTATTTGCAAAGTTCAGAATCATTTCCCGTGCAAAGCCATTCACACACTCTGTGACTCTGGACAAATGGAGGGGGTCTTGGCTCTGCCAAAAAAATGGTGTGTGGATACTTTACTATTAGTTTTAACTTTGTGCACCTAAATTTCCCAGTTGGCTGCAATTTAAGCTCCCTCTGTCTCTGAGATGGCACATGAACTCGTGCACCTGGCTTTCTCCCTCTATTTTTGGTGCCTCATCTTCACACCTTTCCAATTACAAGCTGCAAGTGTAAAGGACAAACAGAAAAAGGAAAAAGCCATATCACTGGATGCTTATCTAACCTGGTTTTGCACCATGCATGCTTTAAATGAGAGCACAGCAAAAGATGGTCTGTGTCCTCATTGGAAATGCTCACTCTGCTCTTCTCCTTGGAGTGAAATCCCACTTCCCATGTCCCTCTATTTCTGTGGCATCCTCAGTGCAAATAGTGTGTGAGGAAGAGACAGACAAAAGGGGTGCAAGGAAGGATGAAGTCAGTCTATAAACACCTGTTTCTCCCCTGATCTTTGCTATGAAGTGATAAAATATTGATGGGGGTGTACCCAGAGTCTTGCAGAGAGCGAATGAAGGCCCTGCTCCGTGTGCTCCTCCCTTTAAAGCAAATAAACCAATTAGTGACAGTTTCCTCATGTTACTTGTTTGCATTTTAAAGGGGCATAGGTTGGACAGCTGTAAATGGGACTGAACCAAGGGGCAGACAACATGGATCAGAGCAGAGCTGACCTTGGTCTAGGCTGTGGAAAAAATTATGAACAGGTGGAAAAGGAACATCCTCCACTGATTTCTGCAGAAGTGGAATAACAGTAACCAATCTCTACATAGAATTTTCTCATTTCAATTCAGTGCATTTTGTTACAAGTAGATTAAGGCATGACAGAGGGAGGAAAAGAAAGAGAAATCATAATTTCTCTAATATGACAGCCACCATTTCAAACAAACTGCAGTGGAGATTTAAGAGCAGCATGGACCTCTTGTATATCTGCAAAAACTCTGTGTTGGTCAAAGGGACTGGTGACCCAGAGATCTGCTCTCGTGGAAAGAAATGAGTTAACATCATAGGGAAGGGCAGCAATAACAGCAAACTGGGATCTCCCTGGCATCCTGGCAGTACGGCTGGGAGGTTTCTGAATGTCTTGGAGCATGTGTTTATAAGTTATCTCCTATCCAGGATGGTGTCTGCTGAAAATGAGGTCTGATATGGTCATTCAACATGAAGACCTGGTGATGAACATTAATAAATCATCTCCTGGATTTAATGGGCTGGGCACTGTCGTCTCTTAGAGGGATCCTTTCAGAAGAAGCCTGCCTGTGTTGCTTAACAAAAGGCCTGCAAAAATCCATCAAGGGTTTGTGTACACAACCCTCAGCAAGTATCAAAACACAAAAATGAGCAAATCTCTTATTTGTACCCAAATACCTTGGTTGTCTTTGCACAAGTCTCTCTCTAATCCTCCCAATTCCCTTTTCACCCATCTTCCCTGTCTCGCTTTCTCCTTTGATTACCAGTCTTTATTTTTCCCTTAAATATATCTTATGCTCCAAAGCTAAAAAAAAAAAATAAAAAGTAAATCACAGAGTAAAGGCCTTACTAAGTGGCAATTAATATATTACCTGGCATATAAGTAAGGTAAAGAATCTTGATTTTTTTGTGTTGTACTGGACATGGGAATTCCTATACATAGCAATAAAATAATTCTCCTGCTGGCTGCAAAAGCACCACCAAGCAGTCAGTGTGAGTCACCAGCAAAAGCCACAGAAGTCAAATAAACATATGATGCATTGCTTCTATGTGGGAAAGACTAATGTGTGGAGAAGACAAATATTGAGGTCTCTGTCTGGTGGAAGACAGCATTGCTGTATCGATGGAGATGAATAACTGGTTATAGTGAACTGAAAAGTGGACCTGACCCAGGAATTAAACTTCACAGGGTAATTTTGGTGATTTCAGATGTGCTGAAGGTGAAAAATGGACATTTAAAAAATAGGATGCTTAATTCAGCCCTGCCACCCACCCTATTTTAATGGCAGTATTATTTGGCTATGCATCAAAAAATCATAATATAATATATTATATACTGCATAGTACTCAGTGTATTACAGATATAATTATATATATATAAAATCAAAACACAGGTAGCTTCCATGGCATTTTTTTCAAGGTTCCAGTTTCTAGGAGACCTTTAATAGAGCTCAAGATCGGGCTGTTGGAAAATATATGAGACTATTTACGCAACTAAACAGGCCTAATCTGAAAAAAGAAAGTTGATTGGTGTAGTTTAAATTTGATATTATTGAAACAGAAATTGAGATTACAGAAGTCACAATAAAGGTACATGGCTCTACACATCAGACATGACCTTAAAGCCACAGGTGGACCCCCAGATAGAGAGGAGCCTTTTGGTGACTTAAAGATATCATCCTGAACCTTCTGAATTTATGACTTGGAGTCAGCTCAGTGGACCTCAGCTTTTTGTCCATAAACCCACAAGATGGACATGCCACAATACCCACAAACATTCATTAGAGTGTCAATAAAAGACATTTAAAAAAAAAAAAAAAAGAGTGAGCATATAGCTATATTTTTAATTGCGAGCAGGAAATCCTAGGAAATTCAAAATTGCACAGTGTACTGGGTATCTATGGCAAAACAACGCACAAATTCGAAATCTGGTGTGGTGAATGAATTAAAGAGTAAAAAAAGGCCAAGCTCCCTCCCAAGGATATATAACCAACCTCCTGGAAAACACACTTTGATTGCATCTGGAGCAGAGGCAGGCTGGGGCACCAGGGGAGCGCGGGGCAGGGGCTGGCTCTGGACAGGCTGCACCTCCTCCTAACACGCAACAGAGGTCTCAGCACAGCCTCTGAGCCTCCAGACAAAGCATTCCTGCACTATTCCTGCAGCAAAAAGTCTTCAAAGGGACACCTCCTTTACCTCCCGGCGCAGGAAAATACATCCCAGGCACCCAGCTGGGGTGAGGGAGTCTGCAGTCACAAACCAGAAAAGAGCTGCCTCTCCCAGGTCACAGTCCCTAAAATTACTCCTACGATATTTGGAGGCTTGAGATGACCTTACCCTTGTCTGAATGATTTTTAGCTTCTTTGTTTTTAATGGAAAATTTATAGGTGTTATGTATACTCACTCACAGACACACATACATATTATGGCAGCTGACAAGACTGAAAGAGTACAAATGGAAATTTTTTTCTCCACTAAATATGCAGCTTAATTCCTCATGTACATACAAAACCAAAATAAAACCCCTCCTCTTTCCCCCACCAATAACCAGCGGTTTGGCATTTTGGAAGAAAAATTTCCAAGTACCCCAAGCTGCTTTCTATGTTTAGTGGAGAAGCCTGAGTGCACCACTAAGTCTCTAACTCCACTTGAACTCTTGCACTAAACATAGAGATGGCCCTTTCTTCTCTAAAACATTCTGGGCGACAAGCTGGATGTGTCAGCAATATAGCAGATGGGGAAAATGTATACAAGTATATTAATTTTGTGGCCCAGATTTATGCAGAACACATATTTGCACAGATTTCATATAGGATTTAAAAATCTTGCTTTAACCCTTACTAGATAAATGTGAAGCTTGGAAAGAGCAAAAATGTTTGTAGAGTGGGGGAATGGGACAGGGAGGGCTGCTGCTGTCACTGCTTGCTTTGGTACCTGATTTACAAAGATAATCTATGTGCCTCAGTTTACTTGCTCTGAAATATTTACATTAATGCTAGCAGTCTCACAATGACTTCACAAAGTTTAATTAGCTCATAATTAATTAGCTTCCTGGTTGAAAGCACAGCTGGGTGAATCAAGCTAAAAAAAGAAAGAATTTTTTGACTTTAAAATTCTTTTGTTCTTTTCCAGGTAGATCTACTGATGTGCCTGCATGGTCACAAATATTCAGGTGAGCCTTTTCATTCCCTCGAAATCTCCCAAAAACAAAAGGGCTGTGCATGGCAGGGTGGAGAAGTATTTCTGAGAACATTCATACCAGATGTGTGCTCACGACCCATCCTGAAAAAACAATTTTCATTCTCTGCACAATGATTTGTCAACGAGCTAGAACTGTTCAGGAATTATTTGCCAAAGGAAAAAATAAATTCCCTGATGGCTTTACAGGATGGTCTGTACGCAGTTTTCCAAGTGCTTTAATCATACTTTAGAAGTGAATGCAGCCACGTTGGTACAATGTTTGGAGACATATCTGTGTCTAGGATGGAGTGACTTCATTAATTTTTGCTGGGGTTTGTGGAAAAACATTAATGAGGGCTGCAATTTTTTTTTTCCTGAGGCTTACTGGGTAAAAGAGACTTGTAAGTATCACTGTAATGCTATTATGAAGTAAGTACTTGTAACACTGAGCATTGTATGTAAATACTGAGTACTGAGCTTCCTGAAGTGCTCTACAACCTCAGGCATCTTCTGTGTTAAAATTGAGGCAACTTTCAGATTAGCACCTGGTTTGCCTTCATTTCTTCTAGTGGAAACTGTTCCTCCTCATAACAGAGGGGTAGGAACAAGATCTTGAATGTTCTTTCCAACTCAAACCATTCTGTGATTCTGCAGTTCTGTGATTTCTGAATTTTACCCAGAAAAACTTTATACTGGGTCATGCTCTGCACAGGTAACACAGGCACAAATAATTCTGCTAGACTGCTCCTAACTGTTTATTTCGTGAAAAAATTTTTCTTTATGTCATTATATACTTGTCCACTCTATGTACCTTTTTTCTTCAAACCAACACAGCCAGAGAAGGATAAAGACAGTAAATTACCTTTTACATTTAACTCATCCCCAGAACATCGTGGGACTTAATGACTGATACACAGTGGAAGTGACAGACAAGAAAACCCTGTTAACCCCCAGGTCCAGAAGATAAGCTAAAACATTTTCAAAGAATTCATCGTGCCTGGCATCACAAAAGTGGCTCAGTTCATTAGGTGAATAATTTCCTGTGAATTTTTAAAGCAAATTCCATGTAAGTAGTGCACAAAAGGAGACCAAGCTAAGCCACACATTACAATAGTTCTGTAGTAAATTTGACAGGTTTAAGCAAAAAAATATTTGTATTGACTGAAAAGCTGCATTTCTGTAGTACCTTATTCAGTAACTCAGGAGAACACACAGTGTGCTATCTGCAGGATAGCTTTTTTTTCCCCTCCAGATGTCTCTTTTTCCTTCCAGAAGTTGCAGAGCATTGGACAAGCAGTAACAGATGATGAACACATGCATAACTACAAATGGGCAAGCTGATTGTTTTCAGAATTGGTATAAACATTTGCTCTTGGATTGAGATTTAGCCCATAGCAAATCTTTACATTCTCGTTATAAACCTCTGACAAAAAGAGCTTCTAATGAAAATGCTGACAGTGTGAAAACGTGGTTATGGTCAGGAAAACAAATGGATAAAAAGTGGCATTTTGTAGTTCCATATGTATACTTCATCAGGGAAGTCTTTGCTAAGTTTACATTTCAAAGCTAAAGCTTGATGATAACTGCTTCTCCTACCCTTTCTATTTAAGGCCCCCAAACCTACTTCTATTACTGCTATCTCCTACACTAAAATTGGAAAAATAAAACCACCAGGGGCTGGGATATGAACTTTCCTGAGAGCTCAGTTAGAGAGCCAGCAGCTGGATTTTTAGCATCTCTTTTATTTTTGATTGTATAGATAATAGTAGAGCCTAATCAGGGCACGGACTCACTGCGGTAGGGTGTTACAGACTGAAAAGAAGGGGAGAAAAGCAGACGTGGAGAAGAGAACTGCACTGTGTTTGTCTGCATGGGGGAAACCTGGGTTTGCTTTGCTAAAACAGCCCCAGACACACCGTGCCCACACCTCTCTGGCCATTCCACGGGCAAAGGGCAGCACAAGAGGAGAGGCAGATGCCTATAAAATCTATTTTATCCTTATTCATCACAGCACGAGCAAAGTGCAGATTAGTAGGTGATAACAGCCCCAAAAAAAAAACAAACCACAGAGCATTTGAATGTTTTTGGGGACAAGACACTGAATTGGGTGCTATCTGACAGAGCACTTAAGTCTTTCTTCAGCATCACCAGGGCTTCCTAGGCTTGCTTTAAACTAGCAACTATGGAATAAAAGATAAGAAAACATAAGATAGAAAAAGAAAAGAAAGTAATTAAAACCCCTAACCCAAGCTTTTAAGGACAAGGAATGTCAAACAAACTTGGGGCTGATAACCAGGAGGAAATTGGGCCCAGTGATGGTGCAATAGGATGTCTCCTCTGGGGCCAGCAAGTTCTAGCAGTGACTTCAGGGTGACAAAAATTCTGCTGCAAAGAGACAGAGGAAAGGTTCCTCACAAGGAAGAGGCTATTGGAAGGGATGATTTTCATGGAATCCTGGAATGGTTTGGGTTGGAAGAGCCAGCAAAGATCATCTGATTCCAACCCCCTGCCATGGGCAGGGGCATAAAATAATTTTTCAGAAAGCAAACTGAATAGTAGCCGAATTTCAGGAAGAATTTCTGACAGCAGGATTGCCTGTGGAACTGGAAAATCCTCCCACTGCCACAGACAGTAAACAAATACTCTGCTCAGAGACTTCACTGGCTTGTGGGAATGAACATGGAATTATATCATTGCAACAATATACACCCGCTGAATTTGACTCCACTTGAAGAGATGAGAGCTCTTAAGTTGCGACATTGAAAACAATTTAATTGAACCTTGCTAATTAGAATATAACAAGTAGTTAAAAATTATGCAATGCTTTAAAAATATTTTAATTAATTTGAAATTCTGATGGCAAATTAGTAAATGCACGTCAGTGTCTTCCTGTGCTCGACTCAATACATCATAGGAAAAAAAAAGGATGTATTTTTTCAATAGGGACGCTAAGAAAACATACACAAGTAGAAAATAATAATGTAGAGTAAGGAATAATTAATTAATTCAAGCTTCAAGATAGGATCACTGTGTCCTGCTGACCCTACGTGTTAATCAGTTGATTGATTAATTGCTACAATCATAATAATTATAGGGTATAAATCTAAATACATTTAATGATAGTTTACACTTAGAATAAAATTGTCTTTTATGTCTGCTTATCTTCATCATTTCTTGAAGCCTAGTCATATTTTTTGTTTGCCATAAATAAACCTGAAGCATTTTTAGATGTTATCTTTGTGATGAGGTAGGTTTAGACTTCATTCATCTGATCAGCAATATTTTTTTGCGTTGCCTCCACCTCCTGTCTAATGAAAAATATGTTCCGGGATGAGAAACAATTGATTATGTGCAGTAGCCAACACAACTTCATCAAAAACTCATCCTTAATTGAAAGACAAGGGGACACACCAACGAGGCCATTGTATAATTACAGGCTGTCTTTAACCAGAAGACTTTTACATATTGAGAGATTCTTCTGCTACACAAACTCAGTCTGAGGGGAAATACCGAAGCAGATCAGCAGCACAGAAAAATATTTTTAGAAAAGATTGCAAAGAAAATCAAGACTTCTGTTGATTTCGGATTTATAGAAAATAGAGGCCATCTTGACATCTACATCATCCTTGAATTTGTGCTTTCTCATTAAACTTAATTGTGCTTTATGACTGCTCTAAAGGAACAATAGAGGTCCTTGTACCTCAATTGGCACAGCTGAAAACCATTTTTTAACTAAAAGTACATGTGAAAAAGAAAAAAAAGAGATACTCAGTTAAGTCTGAACACACTATTAAGGAGTAGACCTTAAGTTACTGAGGCCTCACTCAGTAATGGGGTGTTTCAGTAGGAGTGACAAGTAGAAGTTGCAGTTGTTTGTACTTTGCATGTTCCATGCATAAACCCTCCTGTTTCTATCATTGCCATCCTGATTAACAGGTCTTGCCATCAAAAAACATGAGAAAACCTTAAATAATTTTAAGTTTAAAATTTTTTAAAGGTATCCTGTTAAAATACAGACCTTAACACCAGATTTCATGAGTGTTTTCAATTGAGCAGTTCTAGAAATTTTGGATTCTTCATTTGTGGAGTCGGTATCCATACACTGCTCTGCAACTCTCATTTTGCAGAGATATTTGTTAAATAAATAATGCTAGGTTAGAAATGATAGTATAAATATTTTAAGGAGCCACTAAAGCATTAGGAAAAAAACCCCAAAGAAGGCAAATTCCAAGTGAATGAACTTTTACAGTCTTCAAAGGGTTACCTGACCTTCTACTTTTGCAGCTTGCTTGTCTCAAAGTTACAGCAAAGGAGGAGATAACAGTGAAACTGTACTATAAAAATAAATTACTATCATGAATATTAAGCAACAAGGATATAATAAACATGACTGCTTACATGATTCTGATTTATTGATACTGATTTGCTAGTAAATTATCACACAAAGCACTCTTTTTAGTTGTTCAGGAACATGTGTAAAATAAAGCTTAGTGGACACTTCCCAAAGACCTTGACATCTGTCACTGGATTCATACTGGGGAATCTTGATGCCTCTTTTTCTGGTCAGGATGCAGCAGTATATTTACTTTTCCTTTCCATGGATTTATTTAGCTTTAATTTTTGGCTGCCTGGCTTCCTTAAACTCTCTATTTTAACCATGCACAGTTTTTTAAAACTACTATCATGGAGGTTCAGCCCTGACACAGTGGAACAAATCCAGCTGCAAAATCTCCTAAAGGCTGTTCATGCTTGTTCTGTTAAATAGTGCTCACTTTTGAGTCAAGAGGTTTCATTACTATATTTATGAACCTCTTGGCACCAGGAGTTGGGATTTCCCAGTGCTAAGCATTAATGCATTTTGCATCACTCTTTAGCACTGGGAACTCTGGATCACTGGTGCTGAGGGGTTAAAGACAGCAAAAAAAAAAAAAAANATCTTTATTTCCAGATAGAAATCTTTTATGCATGTGTGTGTGTGGATGGTCTGAGCAGCTTTCAGAGAGCACAGGTAGAGAGCAGGCTGCCACAGCCACCTGCTACCAGGAACTGCAGCTTTTAAGGGATCTCAACATTAGCATGCCTGTATTCTGCATCAGATATTTGTTATCCAAATTGATGGAAAGTATCCTATCTGAAAATAGGATTATTCTTCTTTAAATTTAAAGCCTGCTTTGTGCTTATGTGGCTTATATCACTTCATGACATGGTGTGTTATGTCAAACCTAAGATTATTTTTGGAGATTTCTGAGACAGAATCTACTTCATTTTGCCTGTCATCAGCCTAAAGAATGTGCCAAAAGACCCCTTTTTATTTTTTTGAGGCAGTGATTCACAAATACCATCCGAACTAAAGGACAACTACTGCTTCAAAGCAAAAACACAGATCCTGGATCAAATTCTAACATCTCCTAAAGTGGTTACTCTCATCACGGTTTATTATTTCTCTGTAGAGGGTTTCTCTCTCCAGAGTGGGCTATTTTTTTTTTTTTTTAATTATGCACTTAAGCTTGCAAACAGGAATGTGGCCTCATCAGGTGCCCTGATCTGTGGTATAAAGAAAACCAAGCAGTGACCTCAGCTGCAGGGAGTGTAGGTTAGTTCTGGCTGCATGTGAACATGCAGATGCAAATCGAACACAAGCCAGGGAAAAGGCTGTTCTAGAAGTGGCACTTGATAGCCCAGAGCTGGAGCTGCAGAAGCGTGTATAAACCTGCCTGCCAGGCAAGCCTTCCTGCTTCTCCCAGCTTGGTCTTGTTTGAAAGAGGAATTCAGAAGAGAAAATGGGGAAAAAAGAAGAGAAAAGGAAACTGAAAGGGAACTGGAAAGGGGAAAGGAAAATAGAAGAAGGTGATTAAAAAAAAGGAAAAAGAGAAAGGAAAAGTAAGAGGAAAAGGAAAAGGAAAAAAGAGAGAAAAGGAGAAAAAAAGGGAAGAAAATAAAAAGGAAAAGGAAAAGAAAAAGAAAAAAAGAAAAAGAAAAAGAAAAAGAGAAAAAGAAAAAAGGAAAGAAATAGAGAGAA
>VWZW01004119.1:1094281-1104281 GCA_013397115.1 Edolisoma coerulescens
GGAAACTAAAAGAAAAAAAGAAAAGGAAAGAAAATGGAAGAGGAGAAAAAGAAAGAAGTCGCAGTTTGTGCACTCTCTTTATTTGTCCTCCTTGTGAGTAGGCACCCCATGGATGTACAGGCCAATTTCCTCCCTGTCCCTCTACTTTCAGTGGCACCTGCAGGAGTTTTGGGAGAAGATCAACCATGCAAATCATGCTGGGGTTTAGTTCTGGCTACCTCACTCCTTCTCTGTGTGTGCAGCTCTTTCCCTTTACAGGATATGGTAGCAGTGCCAGCTTGGAAAATATTCCCCTTGCTCCCAGGGCTCTCCTGATAACAAGCTACAAACACCAGGTGTTTTGCATGAGCTCTCCAGCTCTCAGTCACATTTTGGGGTCCTAAAATCTTTGTGAGGCCTTTCTGGTTGCTCCAGTTCTTCTGTTTTGTATGAGTGAACAACGCAGAGTTTGATTTTCTGACCACCTAAGCACACCTCAGTGAAGAGGTTTCGTGCCTGGATTGCAGAGTTTTCATTCCCAGTGTTAACACTATCACTCAAAAATGTTTAACAGTGACTGAGTCAGACTGTGAGCTGCTGGTGAGTGAGGTGGTGCTCCTGATCTTAACGAGATTATCTGTGCATGTACTACCCTCCCAGGCAGTGAAAGCATTGGTGCTGGGGCCAAAATGGACCAGCAGTCACAAGGGTTAACAAGCTCACGAATTTTACGTGGGAGTCAAACGGGGCAGTTTGATTCTCCAGCAACCAAAACAAATTGCACTTTGTTTTAAAACTGTGGGGAATTCAATTTCCATACCTGTACTATCAGCAGAAGCAGTGGATTGAAATATTCCTGCATCCCAAGAATGACTTTAAAAGTAAAAGTCATGTCTGGTGAGCTCCTGTGGCCTCAGGGCCGCACACTCCCTGACACTCATTTAGGAGGAGGACATGCAGCATTACTCAGTGTTCCCATTCCCACACTATTTCTTACTTTTCTTGACTTCCCCTTTAACTGTTATCTGGTACAGCTGGTGGAGTACAGCTGCTGAGGATGCTTTGCTGCAGCCACATTACCCAGTTTTCCAGCACTACTTTTTCACAATTTGTGTCCCTCAAGAGACATTATAAATCCTATTAACTTTGAACTCTGGCCCAGCCTTGGTAAGAACACCAGCCTACCCTCACATTGAGGCATCAATACTTTCCTGAACTATTTCAGTTTGCAATTGCATTTCCTGTGGCAGACACAGACCTGCTCAAAACAGGGAAATTGGGCATCCAGGCCGGTGTCAAGCGATGCCATGGGGTGATGCTTCCAGGGAAGGGGAGCTTGGACTTCCACCCTGCCAAATTTGGGCCTGATTTGAACTTGTGTCTCAACTTTTCTCTGACATTCTGTGAAATTCAGTGAGCATTCTTCACACAGTGCTACTGTTATTATTCTCATTGCATTGATGCATTTTTTTTATGCCCTTTAGTATATTTCTGCCATTGTGGTAAACTGTGAGGTCTCTTTTGTGGCCATTTGTGACTCGATTCTGCACTTGCCTACTTTGTGGAATTTTTAGAACTTTTAATTTTTCCTTTCTTTTTCTATGCGAAACAATTTCTAGAAGATTTCCAGAAAAAAATGAGCTGCTGTGACTCCTTTCTGATTGATTACTGCTCAGTGATAAAGGTAAAGAAAAAATAGGGTCTATATGAGTTAATTTTTTCATCTACCAGATTCGCAACCAAAGGTTTTTAATAGTCCTAAGTGTGAAGGCTAAGGTTATGCACTTTCCCCTAACTCAGTTGCTTGAAACATTTAGAATGCACACAAATGCTCCACAAAGTTAGTACCTACTCTGAATACCACAGCTGTAGTAGTCTAGGTCTTCAAGCAGTGTACCAGGTCCTCAAATATCTACTTGATGAGGACCAGAGAACAACTCAGTTGCTACCTTTTTTTCACCTAGACATTATCATGCTGCTTCAGATCACACCTGTCACCACACAGAGCTGTGGTGCTACTCTTATTTGGAAAGGTAGAAACTTCTGGATAGTAGGAAGGTGTAGGGAGGAAGACAGCACAGCACCGTGGGTGATGACTTTCAGCATCACCTTCTCTTGGTCTTGGAAGTTCTCCTTCTCCCTCCCTTCCTGGTCTTCCCTTCCCGCTTTCCCCACCTCACTTCTTCCATTTTTTGCACCTCTGAAATTGTGTAACTGGGGCATTATAGGCTGCTTCTCCTCCTGTTATTACTTTCCCCAAGTGGAAGCTTCACTCACAAGCCTGATGAAATATTTTTCCCCTCGAACCCAGAGTGCCAATTCTCACTTTGTCAAGAGCTCCAGATAACCATCAGGAGAAGTTCCTCTCCCCCTGCCTCCCCCAAACACTCCAGGTTACAGGGATCTTGTCACAGTCACTAAAGAGCTCCTCCTCTCTCTTCTTCCCCACCCTTTCCTGCCCAGTCTTGTTGCTCGAATTTCTCAGCTTCTCTTTCACCACTCTCTCCTGCTTGATTTTCTCCATGGGTTTCCCTTATGTTAACCCAGATACAGACTCTCAAATTGGCTTTATTCTTCCTTCTGCCCTGTCTTTCATAGAATCACAGGATAATTTAGGTTGGAAAAGACCTTTAAGATCATCAAGCCCAACCATTTCCCCAGCACTGCCAAGTCCAGCACTGACCCATGTCCCCAAGTGCCACATCTACACCACTTTTAAATCCCTCCAGGGATGGGGACTCCATCACCTCCCTGAGCAGCTGTGACAGTTCTTTACCCCTATAAAAAGAGTCTCTTAACCACAGATAAAATTTAAATTACACAAACAGACTACTTTCCTTGCCCCAAAATTAAGTGGAAGAGCAACAAACCGAAACCCCAGTCTTTCTCCATTTGCAAGTGTTTGATGCCATCCTCTGAGAACCAGCAATTGATGTAAAACTAACAGAGTTTCTGGACCCTCAGTGATTAATCTACTCATTAGTTACAAATATAAACAATGAACTTTTGAAAATTGAAGCGAGGCAAATGACGTTTCCACCAAGCATCCAGTGACTACTCCACCTTCCCATTAACATTAATGTTCTGAGCACCTGCATCCCACAGCAGGAAGGAACTCAGGAAAAAAAAAAAACTTTTAGCCACATTAGTGCTCATGCAATCAAGGACAAGTCACAGTTTAGACATAAAACTCTCTTGTAAGTGCTGCTTGCAAGCCCTGGCTTCAGATCAGGGTGTTGGACCTACCACGTACATCAAAGTTCTTGAAAAGGGTTCTCTCTATGTAGATTACTGCAGATTTGTATCCAATAATTTATTGTAGGAGCATTAAACCATTCATATCACAAACACCTGTGCAAGCCAGTTGGCCTAGTCAATTCCTGTTTAACATTTAATTATGAATATAATTAGCATGAGTTAAGAGACAGGCCAGGCATCCGCAATAAAATTTCTGCTATGCTAAAAAAATTATAACTATAATAACAAAAAAGTCTAAGCTGGGGGAGAATATGTCCCTCCTAGGCAAACTTTTGCATGATAGAAAAACCCAAGTCCAGATTCTTTTAAAACTTTCTAGTTTCTTATGATGATAATTGGAAAGCCTCCACCATATTTATAAGAGCAAATTAAACTGTTTTTCTGTCCCTGTAATATTCAGATGATTCTAATCACTGGTGTAGCCCTTTCAGTGAGGTTCTGCAGGGTCTCTTTTCTTCCTCAAGAGGTAAATTTCATTCATTAAATATAATTTAAATATTCTTTCATTTGATGGGATCACCAGAACACTGTGTCAGGTAAAGTTTGCAGAGGGGAAAATCCTGTTACCATGTTGTTTCAGTGTACGTTTAAGAGTTTTATGCCATGTTCTTTTTTAGCAGAATTGTGTGCTATCCAAAGAAAAGGATTAGTAAATATCACAACATATCTTGTTTTAAATCCAGAGGGTCTTGTTTAGAAAAATAAAACCCCAAATCAATCTAGAATCAGGCTGCCTAAGGACAGGTGTTACCTGAGCATCCTTCACAGGGAAAAGCCCTGCAGAGGAGGTAAATTTTTATGTGCAGATTTTGTTTTCATTTCCCTTCCAACAACTTAATTAAAACTTTCCAAGAAAAAGAAAGAAATGTCTTACCTATTAATTTCTTCTCTTTATTTCTAAACATTTCTTAATTTCTTAAGTTGGGCTACTTTATACCTCAAAAGAAAAAATCTATTCAAAGACATGACCTCCAATTTTTTTTTTTTCCCCCTAAAACAGTTGCTTCTAGACATGAAAAGATCTATTTAAAAATGCTGTTGAGCAGAAACAGTCTGCAACTGCGAAGAAAAGGTCATTGAGAAAGAACTGGGAGGTTACCAGGACATATTGTTCCTTGACACCTCCTGGGAACAAAAAGCCTGGAGTGAACCTCTTTGGTTCCCAGTTTGCTGCTATTGCAGCTACAACAGCCCCCATTTACATCTTCAGTGGAAATATTCTTTATTATTGGCTTGAATTTAAGTGAAGACTGTGTTAGAATATGGTATCTATAATTTTGGGAATGTTACAGCTCAAATATATTTAAATATTTTTTACTTATATTTTCTTTTACTTATTTGTTTCACTCAGGATGATCATGTATACTTTTAATCTTTATTTTGTTAACACCCATAGATTAGAAGCCTTCTCTTGTAGTCTCTCTGTCTCCTGTATCGTCTAACCTCTCTTCTAAAATGTGAGGGCTTTTTCCTTCTCTGCCAATATCAGTTAATCACTCTTGAATCAGATATTCACACAACTTTCCAGATAAGGTTTCAAGAATATTTCAAAAATGGATTTAATACTATTCAGACCCCACTGAAAATACCCAGTACCACATTCTGAATTAGCTGCTATTATTTTTAGTGTTATTGTGTTTTGGAGAATGTATATACCACACACGTATTCATACATTTGCATGGTTGGCAATCCCTGAGGTTATGCTACTCATAAAATCATTCCTTTTTTTTTTTAAGAAATTTTTTAAAAAAACTTGCACCTTAGCTTTTGATTACTTCTTGTTTCTACACAGTTGGTTTTTTTCCTGTTCACATTAGTTTATGGATCTCTACTGTCTTCTGATATTTAAATTTGGCCAAAAAAGTGTATTAATTATGATGTATCATGTGAAATATATTGTGGTGACCTTGGATTTGTTTATAAATCACCATGTTCACATGAAATTGAGGCTTTCTGATGCCATGCCAAGCCCCAAAACTTCCTTGGACAAGTAAATGGAGGATAGAGAAACGATTTCAATAGGAGGCTCGCCAACTGTGAATCTGAAGGCAGTTTGATTAGGACTCGAAGCCCACAGATTGAGATTATGACAGAAATTTGCATAATGCCAGAGACTGATAAGATTTGGTTTCTCAGGAACCTATTACGTGATGATGTTAAGAGACTGTCATGGATTTCTTACAGTGCAATATGCTGACTTGTCTTTCCAAGACGAGTTGGCCTTGAGCCTTGTTCTTTGCAAGCCTCGAGTGAGGTTTCTTTAGATGTCTTTTGAAAATCTCTTTAGACATCTTTTGTAACTTTCCACCAAGATGATACAAGGATGTTATGACTGTCAGAATAAATGAATGTATTTACTTCCTTTCTGTTTCCCAGCTACTATTTTCATAACACTGCATAGTAGTTCAGAGCAGGTCCTTCCTACGTTATATTTTCAACCAATGCAGCTCAGTTCTTTGGTCATGATTATGTATCGATGACTTGATTTGTTTATTGCCTCCTGACACAGTTTTTTTGGCTTTTTTTTTTTTTTTTTTAACTTTTGCCTGATTTTGGTGCAGACAGCTTCTGTGCAAACTCCTCCAAAGTTACATTATTCAGTGCAAAATTTGCTCTGGTCTGCTGAAGACCGAAGCGTGATCATTGCCCAGATAGATGTGAGTTTCTGCAACGTGTTGTCTCAAGCCACACTGGCAGAGGGTTTTTGGGGGCCCTTTGTGAAGTACAACAAGAGCCAAAGCTCAGAGAAAACCTTTTTACCCATGCCAGCAATGCTGGAGATGAAGACAACTGACCAGCGTGGAGAGGACTGACAACTACTGATAACACCGGTAGCTTTTGAGGGTTAAAACAAGTCTATTTTTCCCACGGAAGAAGAATTTATTGCTTTTCTGTGTTGCCATCATAGATTTTGTCAGACCAGACCAGTAAAGACCAGTGTCACAGACCAGCAAAACTGTAAAAAAATTTTTATCTAATATTGTTTGCTAACCAAAAAAGTTACAAAACTCTATCATGTGTAAGATGCTAAATAACCATCTTCAGTTTCCGTATAGTAGGGTAACACATAACATTGTAGGATTGATAGGAATGACATTGAGAATTCTGCTTAGCATGCACCAGGAGACCTTAATTGATATATCGAAAGGATATGTGTGAAATCATTTGAAAAAAGTGTTAATGGTCTATCAGAGCAATCAAAGAAAAAAAAAAAAAAATCCAGATCTTGAAAAAACAAAAATTAAAT
The DNA here is from genome assembly GCA_013397115.1 of Edolisoma coerulescens. Lineage (NCBI taxonomy): Eukaryota > Metazoa > Chordata > Aves > Passeriformes > Campephagidae > Edolisoma > Edolisoma coerulescens. The sequence continues at coordinate 1,100,767 of VWZW01004119.1, forward strand.
GAGTATCTAATGTGGACCTTCGGTGGTGTCTAGGCACTTAAATTCTGAAAAACTTTATTCAGCTGCTGTCTATCCCTGAAGGTGCATAGGCTAATTAGGTACTACAATTGTGACCTTCGAGCATCTTTAGGTGCCTATGGATCTGCTTCTCCCCATGAGAACAAATGCCTCCTTCCCTGTCAGGGCTGAAAATCCTGAGCTCCAGAGATGGGGGATTGCTTTGTCTAAGTGGCTGGGGGGCTTGATCCTTGGGGGGTTGCCAGGACTGAAGCCACGTATGCCGACTGGATCTGGTGCCCTACAAATCATAGAATCCTAGGACGATTTGTGTTGGAAGGGACCTTAAAGATCACCTTGTTCCAAACCCTGACATGGGCAGGGACACCTTTCACTATCCCAAGTTGCTCCAAGGTCTGTTCACAGAGCACCTCTTGGGGTGGGACATCTAGAACTTTTCTGGCACCCTTTGCCAGGGCCTCCCTACCCTTACAGGGAAGAATTTCTCCCTAATATCTAAGCTAAACCTACTCTGTCAACTTGGATCCATTCCCCATCCTTCTGTTACTATAGGCTCTTGTAAAAAGTCCCTCTCCATCTTTTTGTAATCTCCCTTCAGGAATGTGTCCCTTCTCCAGAGACCTGGTGGTGGATGTGGATCCCATGTTTTCTGTTCCCCACACTGAGACCTGAGACGTATCAGGGTGTGGATTCCACTTGAAAACCTGCAATTCAGATTTTCAACACTACCGGGTTTTTTTTATTAATCTCATTCCGCTGTTCATCTGCCTCAAGTGGGAAACCCACAGCAGTAACAGATATGTTCATTCAGAAAACTGTCTGCAGGAGAATCGTAATTCTGGCAGAAGGATTTCTATTTAGAGTACATATATATATAAATACACACACATCTGCCTCTGTGTGTGCATTCTAAACAATAAATCTCCTATTTATCTGCAGTGCTTATGTGGCACCTATTAAATTCATATTAGAGATAAGGAACTGAAATGAAGGCATAATCACTAGACCTCATTGAAAAAAATCTTTCCAACGTAGTAATCTTTCCAACCTGTTGCAGAGAAAATCAAAGACCTGAGCTCAAGCCTCCCAAACCAGAGACAGATGTTGCAGCTTTGGGAACTGGGTGGAATTTTCCTTTGTGGAATATCAGTGAGGTTTTTTCTTAACTGCAGTTGGACAGATGCACTGTCTATACAGATGCACAGTATATACAGCTTGCTCCAGCTGAAAAGATCTGGAAGGACTAGTGGATATTTAAATATTTCCTGTGCTGTGGATATCAGCCATCAGTGCACAGAGACTGTAGTAGACAAATTTCTTTTTCTCCATGCCTTCGCCTGAGACATTTCAAGAAAAACAGTTCAATCAAAATAAAGATTTAGAATCAGCTAACATGTTTACCTGTTAACATTTCTAAACAGATTTTAGGGGTAGATTTCAGTGGCTGAAGTCCTGGCAAAAGTTAATATGGGCATGAGGGTTGAATTCTGTAAATAAGGTGATTAAGAGTTTCAGTTATTGGCACTTCTACCACCTTACTCACATGAAGCACAATTTTACTTGCAGACAATCTGTTGAACTACGTCTGTTGATCTTCCAGAAAATCAATAGAACTATTTGTGGTACTGAGTAATTTAAGTGTGGCTGAACCTGACTTCATAGCAGCATTCGGGCACACTTTAGAAGTGCCTATTTCATCCAAAATAACACAAAATGACTTGCCAGTAGTATCAGACAAAGTCATTGGAAAAAAAAAACCAAACCACCCTACTTTCCAAATCCTAAGAAACAAGATTGGTATTGGGCCAGAGGTCTTGTGGCCTTCCACTTATCATTTATAAGTTCTCTGATATAAGCTGCATGGACAGTTATCATCCAGCTTCAGCCTGGCAAGCAGAATTCCCAGATTCTGTAACACCCTGAATTATCTTCTAATATTCTGGTCGTATCTGAATTGTTCTAATAGTATGGCAGTATCTAAAGTTATTTATAGGGGAAATTGAAGGTGGAGAGCAAGTGCATTGCCTAATACACGGTACCGTAAAGTTGTGTTCCCATGCACATAATTAAAATGGCAGCAGCATCCAGGAAAATTGATGCTAAGCTTGCTGTGGATTTTTTTCCACGTAGTCTTTGCGATAATATCAGCATAAGGACTCCATGGCACCTCTTGGGTTCTAATTCCTCCTGAAAACTCCTCCTAAATTACTAAGTCCCCATAAATGTTACTGGGAACTTGTTACTGCCTACTACAGGTAGCTTTTCAGACCACTTCATCTTACTTGACCAGTGCAAGGCTCTGACTAAGGAGCCTTGAGTGCTGGACCAGGGATATAATCACCATGGCAATCTGGAAATCAAGTTGCTTTCTTTCTGGCATTATTCTAACTGTAATGCACACCCGTCCCTGCATGCTAATAATTCTAATTTTTGAAGAATGGATACTACAGTCTTTTTTTCACAACAAACTCGAGAAGAGAGGAAATTTTCTAGCAGCTCAGTACTGACCAGGCAAATTAATTAGCACAAGTAGCCAAAGAATCATCTGCAATGGAAATGACACTGAAGAAAAGAGATTTTTTACTTTGCCTCAGGACTATTAACATACAGAAGAGCTCCAAAAACACTGAAAACACCTAATTGTTGTTTATAGACGTTTTTTAAGTAGAGTTGGTAAGAATACGGATTTGTAGATCCTGTGGCAGTAAAGGCCAAATAAAGAGAAGATTGATTGGAAATCGTAGCTTACTTTAGACAGTTGGATTAGGTAGAAATCACCCTGATGTGCAGTAAAGCAAGCAACAAGAATTAGGGGTTTGAAATAGTGCGAAGCACATCTTAGAGTGCTACCATTTCCTTCCTAGGAATAAACTGTCTTAAAATCCCTCTATAAATGACTGTTCATTAGCCTATCAATGTGTATAATGGCTCTCAAAATCATAATAAGAATTAATAATAGTTCAAATAGCAGAAAGGGACATTAATTTCTCGCTCATGCATATTAATGCTTTAGTAGACAGTCTCTTCCAGACATGCTTTCAAACTTAATTCGCAAGTCTACAACCAGTTACCTGGTACTTTCACTACCAAAAACATCCCCACTGGGCCACCAAAAGATGTCAAATCACCCTGAGTTGGACACTAGCTGAGAGAATAAGGACAGAAGACAACAGGAGTGAGATTATGGTGTCCTGATAACTTTCTTCAGAATACAATAATGTTTGCACAGCCAAACCGTGCCCCAGTGGGCAATAAAGGTAGGGATAACGGGGAGAATGACTGTGTTTGGCCCCAGAAGACCAGTGTGACGGTGGATTATAATGGCAGAAGATAGATCACAGAATCACAGGATAGCTGGGGTTGGAAGGGATGTCTGGAGATCCTCCAGTCCATCCCCCCTGCCAGGCAGGGTCACCTGGAGCCGGTGACACAGGAGTCTCCAGACAGGGAAACTCCGTGAACTCCCTGGGCAGCTGTTCCAGTGCTCTGCCACCCTT
>VWZW01004119.1:1106411-1297882 GCA_013397115.1 Edolisoma coerulescens
TTTTTGCCTGAATGTAATGTCAGCAAGGAATAGAGGAGTGTGAGAGAAAGGATATTAATTCCTTCTTACTACTTCAAAAATATTTTGTTTGGTTTTCATCTCTGGGAGGAAGATTTGCCCAGCAACAATATTAGACAGACCCCTGTTGGCCTACCTAGGCTATGCAAAGCTGTCAAAAATGATAACACACTAAAGACAAACCACAAGTGCCTCCAAAACTGTTTTGCAAACAAAAAAAATGTTTTCTTTTGAAGCTTGACTGAGCTAAAGAATTTAAATATAAAAGAAACTAAATGCTAAAATAGAGTTTCTAATAAAAATAAAACAAGATTGGGTGATTATTCTATTTTTCTTTGAGTTTGTTTTTAGGGGCTTTTTTTCCTTTTTAATTCTAGGAGAGCGATACTGTTAGAACATAATAAACAGTGAGATCATAATCCATACAAAACTCGAGGAAAGAGCAAATCCTTATTAGTCCAAATTAAAATGACACAGAATGACACACACTTTCTCCAAGTTCTGTTACTCCAAAAATGGAGTTCGCTTTTTTCTCCCCCATGTGCTACGATTTTCTCTTTTAGAAAATTTCAGTCTGAATGCAAATCAGGGGCCAACCATGAAAACTGCTGAACAAATTTAATTTGAAGCAACATAGTCCTGAAACGTTTTACTAAATGTCACTGAAATTTCATGTGTAGCAATTCAGCTGGCTTCAAGAGCAGCCTCTTTACTGAACTGTTGCTAAACAAAATGGTAAAATCACTGGAGACACATGGACACCCATAACTCCAGATCCCAGCACTGCAATGGTTTTCTCTACTTTTGGGCAGAAAATCTTATTCAAAATGGAGTCGTCTTTCAACTTTTATTCAATAAATGTTATTAAATGCATTCAAAATTTCTGGATTCGGGAGATGTATACAAACAAAGAAGGGACCCAGTTCCTTAACTTGGAGTAATGTGAGACAAAGCTGGAACAAAGGCAGACTTGTGCATTTCATTTAGATGTCTTGCTTGCTTCTTTGGTTTCAAGCCTCTTTTTTTCCCCCTTTCTTTCTTTTTTTCCCATTCAATTACCTCAATCATAAAAGTAATGATTTGATCTCAAATGAGTTACCAGAGGGGATCTTCTTTAGACTCTGAGATCATATTTGATTGATCGTATTTCAACAATTAGCCTTTTATTTTGCCACACACTATTGAACTAGATCGACAGCATCTTAGCAGGCCAGCTTTAAACAGTCAACTGTTAACAATAGCATCAAAAAGAGAGACCTGATGGGGTTTACTGTCACTTTAAAGAACAGGGTGGGTTTTCACATTGTTGAAATCTGTCAGATATTTTGAAATGTCCCTCTCACTATGGTGCCACACCCCCTGCGTGCCCTTATAATAAAATTGGTTTTACTCCTGATTAAATCATTTTCTCCCTACCCACTACCATACTTCTCATAATGGACCTGTGTGCTCTACAGCTGGTGTTCTTCCCATGGTACCAATTCTTACTTTATCTTTTAAGCACTTTGCTGCTAAGATCTCATGCAGAGTGCTTATGTTTTGTTAAGAGCTTCATTCTTAGAGAAATAGCTTAACACATGTTCTAAAAATGTTGTACAACTTATTGCTTAAAACACATTTAGAAAATGTATAAGTACTGTAGCTTTGGCACAGAACTTTAAGTAGAAACCTTAAAAAAAAAAAAAAAGAAACACAACTTGTTTTTGCCATGCATTTGTCTTAAATGTCTAAAGTGGAATGCTTGACTTCTAAGGCTTTATAGAGACTTGTCTTACCAGATTTTTGCACCATTTCCAGCTCTTCAAGGAAACGTGTTAGGAATGTATCATCGTGAAAGCAAAGGGTGTCAATTTTCCCTCTAGCAATAAGAGAGTTTTTAAAAATGTTTGCTAGAAGGAACAAATGCCAAGTAAAAAAAAAAATAGGAAAAAATAAAAGAAAAGAAAATAGAAGTCCATTCAGTGTAAGACTCTCGTTTGGTTCCCACTGGTTGGAATCTCTCACATGCCATGGCAATAGGGCCATAAACAAACACACACACACATTTCAGGCTGGGCTTAAGGGGAGGACCTGGCTTTTTGGCTTTACTCAGACATATTTTTTATTGGGGTGTTTTGCTTACATAAAGATTAAGTCCCAAATCTGGTATTTAAACTTGACAGTCAAGGACTGCTTTCAGTCAGGAGATACTGTATCTGGGAAGATGCTCAAAATCTCACAGTCCTAAAAATTTGCTTTAACTTGTCAGTAGTTTTTGATTAGTTCAACCATCACTGCCAGTTGATATCATATATCTTAGATACAGACACAAATATGCCCAGAAAATCCCATAAAATTTATGCTAATACTCAGGCTGAAAATATAAAGACCACATTAAGGGAAAAAAAATAGTGTGGGCACTTGTCAAGGTTATTAGTTAAAAAAAAAAATCGATATATAATATATTTGTGAAGGGAATGTGTGTTTTACTGCGTTATTATTTAGCCTTTTCAACAATTCACATTTTTAATGGCACTTGTAATGTCTGCAGTAGAACCTAAAAGGAGTTCAGCTTTGGTTTAAGGGTGCCATTCTGAGGTTCAAAAAGGAAGAAGGTAATCTATGGAAAGATCAGCTAAAGATAGGGAAGAAAAAAAAAAAAAAAGGAAATCAACCAAAGCTGTAGAAAGAGCTGAGTTTTGAAAGAAAATGGATGTGGGTCCTCTAACCACATGCCCTGCCTGGTATGTAGACTAATCTCTAGGAGCAAAATGCAGTCATTTGAGAGCCCTGCTCCTTCACTTGTCTTTTCAGATAATTCATAGCTTGTATTTTCCCAGCTCTAAGCTGTCTCTTGCCCATGCTGCCATCACATGCCAGAGCACCACCTTCAGAAGTCCTACCCCGCTTTGAGCGTTCCACATTCCTGCCGCTCATGGATGACCCCAAATCACGTGGGAAGCAAGTCCTGCGAACACAGCTGGCAGCGCCTGGTCTGCCGTGGAGGTTGTCCCCTCAAAAAACTTTCTAAAGCCTTTGGTGAGACAGGGTCTTTTTGGGTCTCACACTGTGATCCATTTGCTGGCATTACTGCCTTTTCCATCATTTCCCTGCTGGTGGCTGCACACAGCAGCACTGGGATGAAAATTTTGTATTTGGGTATGTCAGCCCCCAGCTCCAGTGTGGGAAACCTCAGAGCACTGGAGTTTTTATCCCAGTGACCAGTGTATACAGTGAGGGAGATCTCCCCTGGAGAAAGTTCTCTGTGGCACTGTTAACTAACCCTTACAATCTCCCTCACAACAAAATCATTGCAGAAGAGCTGGATGTTCACAAAGCACTCCCAGTTGACTTAAACCCTAGGAAATTTTTTTGGACTCACTCATCCCAACAGGCATTTTACTACCGAGAAATCCAAAACAGAGTCCTGTGACTGAAAGAGGAAAAGAAAATTCCTCATGCAAACACTAGGAAAAGACCAACTGAGCAGTGTCCTTATGCTTCTTTCTCCAACTTGAAGAACCTTTGTATGAAATTTGAAGGCATCTCTTTTTCCTTTCTTTTTAATAGTTACATTCATCAAAAATATTTTTCTGATCATTCATACTCTTCAACTGGAAAAAAGGGGAAGAACAGATTCAAGCAGAAGTTCTCCACTTGCACCAGCACAGTTCTTCATCACAAAACCCCTTTGTGAGGGCTGTTCTCATGACTGGCACCCCAGATATCAATTTGTACACTGAAAGGGGTGTGTGTGTGTGTGTTCCATTGCTGGACCTGCATTTTACAAGCCACAGCCTCTCGGGTCACCAGTGCAGAGACACACTGGTATTCTTTGGGCAAACAGCTTCTTTCAAACACTCAGTTTAGAACAGCAATCGAGCACAGAGATGTCCAGAGGCATGACAGCAATGGGATGCCGTGAGGTGGTGAAGGTTCTTTCTCACTCTGTGACATGGAGCTCAATCCCTTGGTGAAACAGCACATGATGCTGAGCTTCCTCTCCTGAGGTAAATCCTGCCCCTGACATTGCAGTTTATACACACCCTCCAAAGTGCATAAACCCCCTGGAACTTCTATGAGACAGCACAACAAAAGCCTCAACTATTGTGAAGCAATAATTTTCTCATTCAGGTGTATTTTTGTGAGTCCTTCCTCTCTCCCTTGCTAGGTCTGGGAGCTCCTTTGTCCTGCCTGAACTCAATGCATGGTCCTTCACCTCCAAGAGTGTTTAAACAAATCAAGGAAAATGTCAGCTAAGCAAATCATTACATTTTGTCTGCAATGGATTTCTAAACAGCCTTGTCTGAATCCATCCAACACTAGCACTGATGAATTATCAAGGATGTAGTTAGCAAAAGACAGCTTGCACGCTTTTCTCCTCCTCTGCTGGAGGAACCTGGCATGCCCTTTTAATAGAAAACTTAAGCTGTGATGTTACAGTGCCTGAACATATGTTTATTATCAGAGTGCCCACTTCCACGAAGTCCAAGCACAAATTTCTGAGCAACTTAAGCTAAAATGCAGAACATCTCTGTGTGCACCCAGAACACTGCTTGTTCCAGTCCTCCGAAGTGAGAGTTCTCTGACCTGGGGGCAAGCTGGAACAACCAAGTACTGCTAACTTAAACCCCAGCCTGCCAGAAAAAGAGAAGATTTCTGTGCTTGGGCACACTGGGTCATATTCATCCTTGTACAATTCCACAAAGTCCAAAGAGTGAGAGAGGGATGAACTATCTCATTGTTTCTATGAAAAGGATCCAGCGCACTTGAGGAGTTCAGGGGTGGTACTCCACGAAGGCATGCAGGGGAGTTCAAAGGTTTGGAAAAGTGGTCAGCCAGTGACGCCACTGCCCCGGGGGAATTTCTGTGCTATCAGTTGCTGTCTGGAACTGAAAGCATAGAAACATGCAGTGGTACTAAAAGGACAATACTTTTGGCAGCCAGAAACAGGTATCATCACCAAGATACTCGTACGTTATTCACTGCCAATACCTGCTACAGGCTCCAATGACAGATATTAGTTTTGACTTAGCATATTCTATCATCGTGATCTGAAGCAATAATTACTGTGATGGGATTATAATTACAAGTACTTTTAAAATTCATTAAATTTAGCTGAGTCAAGTATTCCGTATGGGAAACGGAATGATTTTAAAGAGAGAATATTTCCCCTCAAAATGCAGCTGAAAGCTCCCTAAGAATAAATAGACCACCTGTTTACAGATCAACATACTTCTGCCAGACTCGCTCGGAGGTGACTTGTAAACAAAGAGTAGGAGCAGGCAGACACAGCCCGAGCATCGAGACCTGCAGGGCCTGATCACTCCTTCTTCTGGGGTCAGAGAAACAGTCAGGTACCGCCAAAACTTTAAAAAAAGGGACAAGGAAAGAGCACAGAGGAATTCCCACCCAGCTCTTACCCTCCCACAGAGCAGCAAGGCTGCCCGAACACCAGGAAGGGGCTTGGCAGACTTTCTGCAGCTCACAGAAATTAAATGTCTGTGCTGAGGGGAAATGACATTTGTCTTACAGTGCTAAGATTCTGCCCTCTATCCGATTCTCTCTACTTACTTATTGCACAGTAACTTCAGCTTCTTCCTCATAGTTAAAGCACACTTTCTATTCTTCTTTCTGTTTATTCTTCCCTCTTTATTTGGAACTGGACTAGTGACCACAGAACAAAAATACCAAATACTTGCCTAGACCAGTAACTTATTCTTCAGGATACATTTTACTGTTCAAAGGGAAAAGTCCATTCTGAATTCTGCTTCTGACTTGATTGATCTTCCTCTCTTTGTTGTGTGTTGTGTATACATACATTAATCAAGGTAAATATCTGCCTTCCAACTTCAAATCTGTTATTAACACTTTTTTATTGTGTAATTGCTCTCCAGTAAGCTTCTCTGCAATCTAATTTTAGAGGTTTTATCTTTTTTTTCTTCCCCATTTACAGTCAGATCTTTTATCAGAATTATGTGTATCAGTGTCCGCAAATCTACATTTTAAATAAATTGGAGGCTCTCAAGATCTAATACAGAGAGGAATTGGACAATGACTCTCTGTCCCATTTTCATACTTCAAAAATATGTTCATATTCATATCTTTTTAATTGTGCTACTAACTCAGAGTGCTTTAGGATTCTGTCATATAGCTGTTCTGTTCTTCCCCTTCTTGCTGTTTCTAACACTGCTTCTATTTCCATTCTTGTCAAAAGCCTTTTCATAGTCCAAAAATCTGTACACAATGTTTTGTAATATTTGGCAGACTTATCTGAAACCTAATTCACTGCCTTCTTGTGATTCATGGGTCATAAATTATTTCATATGTAATGTACCCCAAAGGGTAAAAAATTCTTTGTATTAAATTTCAACCAGATACTTTAAGGGAGGAAAAAAAAAAAGGGAAAAGAGTATTTTTGAGACACTCTGCAAAGATCTGACCTCAATATATTGTCTAGTGTGTTGTCTTCCACAAATGGCATCTCAGTATCCTTTAGTAAATATGAGATTTCAACATGCTACGAGCAAAAACACTCTGCTGTAGTGTGGGCTTGCTATGGACAACTTTAAAGGAAAGGAGAAATACAAATATGAAGCACTGGATCAGACGAGTGGTGCATTAAATCAGTCCTGTCTCCAGTGATTGTTAAACCGAAAGGGTCTGCATGAAAACAATTCAAAAAACAAGAATACCACCCAATCCTGACTTGTTGCACGCAGCCAAATATATTATTGTGACTGACCCCAGTAACAATGAGCTTGTGCCTCAGTGAGTGAGTTTCAATAATCAAAGGAAATAATTAACAAAACAATAAAGATCATTATAACTTCCTTTATGTAAATGACTTCCAAATGTAAATAGATCAAAGCTTAAGCTAAAATTAAGCAATTCCCCTAGTCCTCCTACAATGCTAGAAAGGAACAAACATATATGGTTTGTTTACAGCTACAAGGATTATCAATGAAATATTAGTCTGTTGTTTCATGAGAAAAATAGAAATCTAAAAAATTCTCAAAATGCTATTCATATTTTCCTCACATCTGTAACCCCATGTATTTTGATGGGACTATTTCCAAGGATACAGGTTACCCGTACATGTAAATCTGTTTTCACACCTTGTTTTTTTCAGGATATCCACAGAACAAATTTTAGATTTTTATTTTTTAATGAACGGGCACTTTGAAGTAGAGCATCTGAAAGAAGTATTCTGACATGAAATCAGGTGCACACAAGCCCTGTAGATGTCAAGGACAAAACATTTTATTTTGTATAGAATTTATCTTTTGGTTCACTAAAGTCAAAATACTTCTGTTCATCAGAACTTTTATAAAGGACTGTTTCATAATATGAATCCATTTGGATTATCTGACCAAAGATAAGACTTCAATGGACTTACTATATCATTCACCACTGTACCAGTGCCACAAAAGGGAATTACAATTAATTGGATTATGTTGGTCTCCACCCGCTGATTGTAGAAGAGAAAGTCTGAAACTGTAACTATTTCAAACGGACCATATCTCTCATCAACCATGGGATTTGGGCTTTAATTTACCAATAAAGCTTAATTTCTTCTCTATATTCTCTTCTGGTTAGGAAGAGGTCATTTAAACACTTTATTCAAGTTATTCAAAAAGAAAGGACACTTTTGTTAAATACTTTCAAACTAACACTTTAATACTTGCACCTTGCCTTTAAGAATTACTTATTTTTTTTTCTATGAGCAATAAAGTGAGTTGCCTTGAAAAACCCAAGACAGAGGACCCAGGACTGCATTTGGGTCATAAAAATAATTCAGACTTCACCTCCCCTGGTTCAGATCATGAAAACGTGGCTAAGATTGATACCTAACACAACAATTTGTTATCAGGTATGTAGTGGACAGAGAATATCACTTCTCCTCATGGACAGACATGAGGTAGTGAGAGTTTGCCATAGCAAAGCACCGTGTTAGATTTGTCTGTATGGAAATTTACTCCAGGGAAAGGCAAAGGTACCAATATAAATTTGATAAAATTTGATATAAATTTATAAATTCTATTAGCTTGGAAACAGCCACGTTCTGCAATGCAGGTATCTTAAACTATGTTAATTAATGTGGCTTACATGTTGAACCCCAACAATGACACCATTCTTATTCTATATGTCCATAAGTGTGTGCATACATATATATATATACACACATATGTATATATGTGGACATATCCAAATCTGTTTATACATTATATTTTTGCTGATAGCTCTGCCTCAAAGCTCTTAGCATTTTTCTCCACCACCCTTACTGGAAGGTTATTTCAGTGCCTAATTCCTTCCCGTTGCCAGACTAAATTATTCAACTTTATATACTTTTAAAATAATTATTAATATCAGTAATGCTCGCTTTGATTTTTTTTTTATATTTTGTCAAACTTTCGCGTTCGGTTTAAGGAATAAAAAGTCCTCAGTCAACTTACTTCAAAACCATGTTGCTTAATTCACATTTGCATTACTTTTTGCTAATATCTGAAGCTCTAATTCCATTCCCTGGATATTAGCTGGGACTAGCTATGCTGTTAAAGATAGGAATGCTTCTAAGTGCTTACTGAATCAGGGCATGTGAGATGATAATTGTATGTGTTTAAAACAAAATTTTAAACAGGAGGGGATTATATAAGTTGCTAAAACAAATATATCTTCAAGTGCACTGAAGGACTTTCAAATGTTAACGAAATGTCCTTTGATAATAATAGTGCTAATAATAACATGAATTTTCAAATATTTTTATGCGTTTTGGAATCACGTGTTACCCTGAATATGGAAGATTCTCGCTAAGTGCGCTTTTCTCATACAAATTCATCAGCTTCAGGGTTCCATCCACTCTGAAGCCACACCAGTGTGTCCTGTCCTGATCCAGGCGTGGGTTCTCCTGCACATTTCAGCTTCTCTTGCACAGTGCTGGCTTACAAACATTGACACTTTTGTGACAGCAAAAATAACTTTCATTTGAGGAATAGGATGCAGATGTAAAAGCCCAAAGTGTCTGATCCAACCTGTGTTTGTGAAATCCATGGAATCACACGACTGGTGGGATACAGAGCAGCGTACACAGCAATGTTTGAGACCTTGCCCAGGTCTTTTTGACCGAAATGTTGGAATTTTGGGGCCAGTGTGGGCTTGAAATAATACCTCCATCCACCATGCCACGTGCAATTCCACGTGCAATTCCATACCTTCTCCCACCGAGCATCAGGAGATGCATAAACACCCCGGAGAGCACGTAAACACGCCTGGCAGTGCCTGTGGTTTCTCCTTGGCAGGGAAGGGGTGCGATAAAATTTGGGTGACTCGCGTCATGATGTTTTCCATTTCCCACACAGCCTCACGTGTAAGGAGGAGACAGCAGCGCCTCCTGCATCCATCAAAGCCTTGCTCACCTCACACCTTTCCCTCCACCTCATGTGCACATCCAAGTTCTGCATTTTCATTTGCCCTGTGGTAGAACCCAGAACAGATTTGCCACACTGCCCATTGATTTGTGCCTCCCTTTCCCTTTTCCAGGGTTTATCTGGATGTGTATCCTAATTGCAATGCTTCCAATTCCTCTCATTCCACCTCAGCTTACAGGCATATATTACAGGAGGGCAAGGGTATGCTTCAAAACAATTTTAGAACTTTATAGTACATGGATTTTTCCTGTTCTACAAATCAGTCTTGTGAATGGACTTGTAATAACAAGAGGATTTCAACATAAAATAAGAGATTTTCATGTCTTCGGTTCCTTGAGACGCATTCAGGTCCCTCCCGTGAGAAATATATTAAAATATTGATTAGATTAGAGCAAGATTTCAAATAAATGGAGATTTATACTTCCTTTTGGAGACAGAATCTTATAAAAAAGTTTCAAGGCATCACACAACAAAGCAGTTGACAAGAAAGATAGCATCTGCTTTCCTGGCTACTCAAGCTGAAGTTTTTCATTCTAAATGCATGCAATGTTTCCAAAGTTAACGTAATTAACTCACGACAGTCCTGAAACATCATAATATAAGATACAGATGGAAATTCAAAGCTTTAAAAATGTCATATAACTGCAAGAGGATTACCATTTTTTAACAGCATGAATCTGAATACTGATTAAAACAGGTGGTTTTATTTCAAACACTTTTGCCCACTGTGGCATTACCGGGAGGGTTATTTATGTATTAACCTATTAGGAAGCATATATTGCTCAAAAATTGTGATATGCGATAATAATGAATTTAAGAGATAAAGGAATGACACTCTGTCCTGCTTCCTGAAAGAATAAAAGACCACTAGTTCAATTAGTTAGTAATTTCCGTGTGACTATTTGACAGACTCTACTAATTGTTAAGCTCCCACTAACTATTGCTTTACATAATTAATTATATTCAAACGTGAACAACAAAGACATGTGGGCCAGTTGCCCTTTTGACAATGTTTTTCGCAAACTGATTTGCTTACCAAAAATATTTTTAGAAAGAAAAGATACTAATCTGAAGTGGAAATACACATCAAAAAATGCTAAAACAGCTCTGCATTTTACCATGGTTATGAGAAAAAAATTTGGATTGTTTAACATATCATTTATGCTGCATGCATAATAGCTGAAGTCTTCTAGCAGAGATCTTTCATATTAATTTAGCATTGCATAAAATTCATAGTAACAGGTCCAAGGGTCAAGCATCATTCATCATTAGTTGAAGTGACATTTGCAACCCTTCATATAGCAGCTGCTTGAAAGGGGAAAAAAGGTATTCTTTGGGAGAATGGGGGGTAGCACACAATCCCTGCTCTATCCGCGGAAGGGAAAACAAGGTGCCACTATGTCAGCGTGGTAATGTGCTTAAATTTGGTGATGTCATTCTTCCCTAACCCCCACGAGTCACAAGGAACAAGGCAGCTGCATTCCTGAACTTCGGAGTTCGGGTGGAGATAAGTAATAACTAGATGTAAATGAATTACATTACTGTGGTTGTGAACGTAGCTCTGTGCATCTAAATTATGATTTATATCAGGATCCTATCTTGTTTTTGAGAGTTTTCTACTTGTTAACAAGGCAGCCCTTGTTCTCATGGCATCCTCCAGGCATAATAGTTTCTGGGAAGCCAAATAAGATCACTTTTGAAACTGCAAGACAGCATTCCAAGACTTTGCAGCAGAACACATTGGCCAAATTAGGACTTCTGAAGACTGTTAACTAACAAATAAAATCTTTTTTTTTTTTTCTTTCTTTGTGGCATGTCTTCACTACTATAAAACATTAAGATCAGAACCGAAAATGTGAGCAATTAAAATGAAAATGTAATCATCTGCAAGAAAAGATAAATTTGTATTAAATGGCTAATACTTCACAGTCTTTTTGATATTACAAGTACTTTTTAAGAAAATATATATTTTATGTCACAGTAATTTTTATTATGTGAAACATGTGATCTCTTTGGAATTATGCACATTTATAAACCACAGTCATTAAAACAGCATGCGACACAAAGTAGTTTGATTTTGGAGCTTTGCTAATATTTGGTGATTTTCCTCAACTTTATACCTGAAATATATTTAATTTATTCATGTCACTAATTATCCAGTAGTATTTAAAGCACTGGGATGACTACTAACCCAGACTCCTGCTTCTTCCTTAACAAGTTTAATGATTTTTACAAGGGAAACCAATGTTTTTTAAAGAGTCACTTAGAAGCACATGAAAAATGTTCAAGGACATTGCTTATTACACACTGCAATTCTATGAGCTGCTATAAATTAAACTCCCAGTCAAAACACTTCTACCAGTGAGAATTCCCTTTTCTGTACTCTCCACAAGTGCTAGGGAGGAGAGGGTGCACTGATCTGGAGTCAAAATAAGGTGCAAAATAAGGATTTAATGGTGATATTTAGTTATAGCCAATATCAGCATTGGCCCTTCACATTGCACGGCAGCTGTGAGCCTCAGACCGAGTCCCAAAACAGTTTTCAGGCCAGGTTGCTCATATATTATATTATTTAAAATAGAAAGTGGTGAAAAATACACCCCCAAATCAGACCAAAAAGCATTTCCATGCAGGACCAGTGCTGCCAGTCTGTTATTCCCATATCCTCTCCCTTTCCCCTGGGTTTTAATCACTGTGCAGCCATTAAACACGCCTGTAAGGATGTTATAGATACCAGCCAGGCAGAATGGCTGTAAAAGGAATAGAACAGCAGAGGCAAGATGACTGGCAGATAGGGTTGCCACATCCCCCTTAAAGAGACTGCTCCTTTTCCACACCTTATGTCTCTTGTACCATAAAAATATGCATAGATGTATGTGGGAGCATCATAGCAGATTTCTTGGGATGCGTGCCATGCATCTGAGCTCCGAAGCTGGCTCAACGTTGTCACCATTAAGTCGCAGTGTACACAGCAACACTTCAATCTAATTTCAATTAGGGAAAAGTTACACAGAAACTTCTTTGAGAGTACACATGACCCTACACATAAATACCAATTAAATTCAGTATCATCAGTGTCTTTGCAGTGAACATTGATATCACCAGTGAGAGGAAGGAATTTAAAATGAGGCAACGCTTGATGACATTACCTCCATCTACAAACTCTGCCTGTGTTAACTAGTACGTCAACGATTAGTGAAACAGTGGGATTCATCTGTGAAGAAATGGGGTGAAAAGTAGAAATGACATGAAATTTTCATTGCAGGCAGTTTTTATGTGACATAAGGTAGAATATTGCATTGCTATGCAACAAAATGCTACCTGGTAAACGAATAAAAGCTTAATCTGCTGAGAAGCTACAGACACCAGCAGTGTTGGCAGTTGCAGCTGAGATAACAGGAGAACTAACTAAACTAACTAAAACCATTTCTCTTACCAAGGACATACAATCTCAAACCAGTTGTTTACATGCCGAACTATCCCTGTGTCCTGAACACAGACAAATCCTTAGTGAAAGGGACTTTCAATGTCGTCAAGATCAGTGAGATTGTGCCTGTTTATATGTGGATACTCAGGATACACAGGCACTTCGTTTAGACTTGAGCCATTTCCTTTTGTTTGCCCATCTTTTATTTAGAAACAATGGGACAAAAAGTGCGGCGAGTTAGGGCTTTACTTCTTGACAACCACTTTTCCATTCCAAAGCCAGGAGGCTTTCCTAACATGCAGATTACTTGAGGGAGATAAAAATGTGCCCTTTAAGCCCTTTCCACAAAGCCAACACCTCCCAAACCTGCAAGACCAGGAGGAAAAGTCATCCTAAAAGTATTAAGGCTCCTCTCACATCATTGCTCATTGGTGACTGGGGAGATTTTACAGTCTTTCAAATCTTCTTTCAATCACAAGATGCCTTAAATGGACAGAAGGTCTTAAAATGTGCTCTCCATCTCCCCAGTTGAGAAAGATACATTGAAGGGGGAGGGAGGGGGATTCAGGCCACAACACAAAAAGCATTAATGCAAAGAACAGTGGGGTCTCTCCCTAATTTGACTTTCTCTACAGGTGGTCTGCAGCTGCATCCAAACAGGTTACACTACCGCCTTCCCATGGGCATTACAACAAAGTCGGATCTGTATTCACAAGAATACATTTGCTGGCATGGGCTGATTCAGGTCTAAAAATAAGAAAAAAGCATTTTTCAGTATAGCCTGAGGTAACTCTCAGCGCCAGCAGAAGACAGTAGCACTCTTGTTTCACTGGCTGTGCGTGATGATAAAGGATATCAGAAACCTACTTCGCGTGACTCACTGAGGTCCACAGCCAGATTCCAATTGATTCATTTTATTTGTATTAGTTTGTTCTCCATCGACCACACAACAGGCTAGACCAAATCAATAAGCAATATTCTGTTTTCTATCGACTCGGGGGGTAATTCGCACCGGGCCCTGTGACCGCTGTATCTGATTTTATAGTTCTGTATATCATCATGGAAACGGCGGGGCTCAGAGACCACTGGGAGCAGGCAGAAATGGGAAAAAATTGCAAAGGCAAGGTGAGATATTGGCTTTTAAACTGTTGCACCAGGAAGAGGAGAGGTCTGTGCTGTGGGTGCAGAGGGTATTTTGCCTTGTGCCTAAGGAGTTCTAAAGTGAGGAGCGTGCAAACGTGCCTTTGGCAGTGTGCAAAAACGATGCAGGGATGAGATGAACACGTAACTGCTGTGCCACGCTTCCAGCCCTAGGACAAGGCTGTGAGGTGGTGCCAGCAGCAGCTGCACCCTGGTTGGGTTTGCAGAGACAGAGCTGTAACCCACCAGTTTGGCATTGCCAAAATCCCTGCTGCTGACACCAGCACAAGGAGTTGAACCTGTCTAAGTGTGAAATGGCTTGGTGGGGTTTTCTTAAGCAGATAGTCTGCTTACATGGATTCCTGTACAATTCAGATAAAATTCCAAAAGTTTTTAATCTGTTTTCCCCTATTTTGGTTTTTTTTCATTCCCTAGTTTGTTCATAGTACCCTGGGAAAGATATCTGCTCACTAGAAACCTCCAAATAACTCATCTTTGCATTCCTCAATTTTTTTTTAAATATTTTTTTAAGACTTCCTCTTCTTGCAAGTAGTGGATAACTGGAAATAAAAGAGCTTTTGCCCAAAACTGTCCCACACCACTTGTTCCCCGTGATCTTGCTGACACACTCAATACAAGAGCAGGACAGCTGTCATTACCCCTGCATAGACAAAGACACTGACTCTATTGTGATATCTCTTTTTCCTTAAAACTTGTGAATCCTCCTTCTGCCCCAGGTCTCAGATTGCTTGAGCTGCTGCACCAAAGTAGAGAGCTGGCTTTTCAGTGTCTCCCATAATCTTGGCTTTTCTACACGAGACAGAAAAAGCAGGCTGGGTACTGGGGTGGGTGTATGTAAGGGGTGGCAGAATACGGCCCAGTGTGTTCTTCCTATCAAATACACTTGACAAACTTTAATGAAAAGTCTTCTCTACTTCCTACTAACAGATGTTTCCAATTTTTTCTCTCTCAGCACTTTAAACCACCATCTTTAGTTTTCATGTCTAAGAGACATTATTATAGGATACATCATAATGATATACTGTACATTCATATACAGTATCCCATACAATGACTAGTTGATTTATAATTCAGATCCAATAAAGGGAAAAATTGATTTAACTGATGACTAGTGAAATACTAAATGCATTACAATGTTTGAAAAGAACATCCTTTTCTTGCAATGCGAGTGACATAATAAAATTAAATATGGATATAAGATAATGCCCATTATTATTAGGCAAGTGGAATCAAAGCGAAGAAAAGGAAGAAAAGCAATCTCTATGGATCAAGGAATGCCTAAACTTCCTCTTCAAATGTACAAAAGCATGAAGACAAATGGAAAAATTTCACAAAAAAAGTAAATTCAAATAATCTTGAATTAGAGTATAAAGTTAGCTTTCCATTAACTGGTCTTTTCCATCAGGACTTGCAGCAGGGCTGTCACATTTGGGAACCATATTGGGGCAAATGTGAATTCCAGGAGTCATTACCTTTGGGTTTTTAAGCTCTGTGATAAATGTTTGCTTCCCTAAACCCGTGTAGCAGCACAAAGCCACAATTTAACCCCACACCCAAGAAACTCACGTCCTTGTCCTACATCTCACCCCTTCACACAGCAAAGCCCCAATCAAGGCTCATCCCCTTTTCTCACCCCATCCCAGAATACTGACACAATCAATACCGAGGCGATGCAGCCACTAATTTCCATGTCTCGTTCCAGAAGCTTTACGACTGCTCCCCTTTTCCCTGTGCAGCTGTGTGGGCAAGGATTCTGCCCGGGGCTGGTGGGGAGAGCATCAGCAGGTAGGGAGCACAAAGCCAAGGTACCAGCGAGCTCCCTCAGCGTTTGGAAGGGATCCTCAACATATTGAACATTTTCAGGTCAGAAATCGAGGCCAGGCACCTCAGAAGTAGTTGGGATTTTAACTTTCTTTAAGCATCTGCTGGAAGTCAGTCACTCCAGCATTTGCACAGATCTTTGTTCTTCCAGATGGGTAAATTGCTTCTAATACAAAATAACTCCGAAAGCGGCTGTGATTGCTCATACAGACTTAGATTGATGGTCAATTTTTTATAATCCTAGTGCAGTAGTTTTTCCCTGTAGGAACATGTGTATTTTGCTTCTGAAGAAGCAGTGGTAGGCAGTAATCGCTGCTGGAGCCAACGGAGTTTATTATATTGAAAGGATCATGCAGTCGTTATAACCAAAATAACACCCAAGTACTGGCACTAAGCTGCACCTCATTTCACTGTTGCATCAGCAACATTTTTTAAAATACTTTAGCGATTTCAGATATCTTACAGAAAAGTTATTATACCTCACAGTCTTTCCGGGGTTTTAACCTATATTATGGAATTCAACAAAACATTATTAGCCAGCTCAGAAAAACGCACCAGCAGAATCTGGGGGTCAGCTAATTTGTGCTTGAACACCTCCATTTGCATGTGCAAAAGTGGATAATTATGCTCTTAGTTGCCCATTCATGTGTACAGATGGGTGCACCCACACATTTTTGTGGGATAATTTTTGGAAGCCTATAGAAAATATGGTCTTTAAAGATTTTAATAAGGTTGGCAAAACATACTTTTTCTGCATAAAATTATGTAGTTCCCAAGTCTAAAATTACTTTGATTTAAAAATGAAAATTGGCAAGGGATTAATCCAAAATATGGTCTAATTACTTTTTTCTTAAAAATTAAATGGTCAAGATCTTAACTCAGAATAGTGGTTACTGTTCGTGAACTGAAACTAAGAAACAGAAGGGAATAGAGGATTTTATGAGGTGTCTAAATATGTATTTAGCTAATAGAATCCTCTTACCTTTGGCTGAATAACAGGTGTAATAATTCTGAAAGCATATTGAGTTTATACATCTGAAGCATAAAGCCCTACTAATTATATTTTTATGAGATTGAAATACAAACTGGCCAAAGCTTGGAAATAAAAAGTAGAACTGACTTGCTGTTATTAACTTGCAAAAACACATACATTCCTGGATACACACACTCAAATAAAGGGAGAGAAATAGAGACAGACAGAGTAGATGTCGAAAACAGACTATTAACACATCTTCTGGCCCTTACCGATGGCATTGCCAGCTTTTATTTAACCTTTGCATTGTTTAAAATGCTGAAAGTTTAATTTTTATTTATCAAAGTGGATTCAGTTATGTTCAAAGGGTATTTGCCAAGTCTGCAACATGTAGGGCTTGCTGAGCACTGCTCGATAAACAGATCAGGTTTTCAGTGAGGACTGAATTTTCCCTGTCATGTTCAGCAGGAAAAAACAATATTAAAGCAAGGGTACTTTTTCACATTCTCTGGTATTTTATTATTTCTTTGTTTGCAGAGGTTACTTCTACAAGTAAGTAAATATCCCTGAGAATTTCTCTTTGTCCTTCATCAATCAGAACCGGTCAATTATCAGACTAGTGCAACTAGATCAAAACTCCAGGCTGTGTAGTCATATTACCACTCACATTATTACTAAAACCGCATCTATATTCCAAACTGGGATACCATAACCCCTTTGTCATTTTCCAATAAAAAAGACCATACCAAATAGGCAGCGCACACCGTAATTAGCAGCTGGCAGAGAAAGCTGTAAATCTGTATGAGTTCTGAACGATTTGCTTACATTGTTGCTTTGTTGACAAATGATGCTGTACATGTTAATGTTCCTGAAATGTCCCCATTGCACCTGACGTGCCAATAAATGCCAGCCAGCTGTATGAATTATGGAAATAAGATTTTTGTTTATGAAGGTATCCCAGACATTTATTTTACTGCATGCCTCTTGACAGATTTAATGTCTGGAGTTACATTGAGAAGATATTTGCTACCTGACATAATGGATAATGGAAACTTTAAAGGCTTTTTTTAATGATGAGACTAATATATTTTTTTTAAATTTTACCTTGTGGCTACACATTTACTCTCGATATAAAGCTTGCATATTTTAAATGAAATGATACTAAATTGTTCCTAATGTACCATGAGTTGGATGAAGCCAGTGCTGCAGCGTATGAGAGAAGAGAGGAAAAGTAGCTCTGAGAGCTACTAAAACAAGAGCACTACATGCAAGTTTCCCTATTTCTCTGAGTTTATTTTATCTCCTGTGCACATTCACTAGTATATCATTAGTGCACAAAGGTACCAGTTAAATCTCAAGCATTTCAAAGTATGATAAAAATCTTTTAACAGATGTATTTATAGCAGGCTCCATAAAACATTCATTTAACATGCTAAGGCAAGGCACAGAGAACATAGAAACTTGTACAGCTACTGCCTATATTTAACTATATTTAACTGGATTCAGAACCAAAAAATCTGTTGCTGAACTCTGAATATTTAAAAACAAGGTGTGTGTTCTTAAGTAAGACACACAAAAAATCCCTGTAAGTATGGGAGTCATGAAAACTCTTATTCCAACACTGCTTTTAGCAAGCATCCTTATTCTAGCCAGGGAAAAATTATCATAATTATCCCATCTCTGAAACAAACTCTGATCAGACTTGTCTAGGGACAGGTTTACAGGTTACTCCTAGTTTCCCCCAAAGCTGGTTCTGCTATGGAAGGGCCCCAAAGCTCTCCCAGCACCAGGGTGAGTAGCAGGTGCTGGCTCCCAGGAGTCCCAGCCCCACATTTTCCCTGCCCTGTGAGCTGGGGAACCTGATTCCTGCTCCAAAGTGGAAAAATTTCGCCTGGCAGAAGAGCCTGTACTACGCAAGCTCTTCAATTCTTCCTCTATTAGCACATGTTAGTGTATTGTTAAGAGGAACAATAGCAACCCCACAAACTATTTATTCCATCAAGAACAATTTATTGTCTTTTGTAAGTTTGTTTCCAGCTTCTGAAGCTCAAGAGAGAAAAATCTGCTGGTTCTTTAAAACTTCAGATGTTAGGGACTATTTGTAGTCATCATATAAATGGGGGTGGTAACCAAATTAACCAAATTCATTTTGTAACCACAAATCATTCCTATTAAAATACTCCCTTCTCACCCCACCTCAAAAGAAGAATAAGAATAATAAGAAAAAAAGGAGTCCAGATGGTTAAAATTATTTTTAAGCAAATATTTAGTGGTTACAGTTGAATTCTTCTGGCACACATTCTCCACTACAAAAATGACACCCCACATTCACTGTGTTAACCATTTTCCAATGTGCCAGCCAAATGAATGCCTCAGAGAACACACACACACACACATACACACACACACACACGTTATGGAAGCATTATCAGAAATGCTATAGTTAAGGTTCCTTTGCAATTTGGGCAGAAAGTGAAGCTATTTTACACAGTGTGGTAGGATTTCTTCTCCAGGTATGGCAGGCAACTCCCCAACAGAGAGCTGAGTTTTTTACAGCAATCACTTTCTTGAAGCACAACTGGTTTTCAGCATAATCCTTTATCGCAAAATGCCACTGGAAATTCTGTTTGGGGAGTGGGGGGAAAAGGCTTGCAACCCTACATTCACAGCAACTGCCATCTCCATATTTTGCACAGTTTAGGAATGTTTCACTAAAAGACAAAAAAAATGCCTTCTTTTATTTGCTATACCCTGATTTTAGCCTGTGTGAGAAGAAGCCCAAGGAACTCCCTTTGTTGCTCTGACAGTTGCTTTAATTCTCCCATGTTTTTCCTCGGGCTCGTTCACACACTGACCCACACTGCTTGGAGCACACCGAGGGTGTATCCCTGCTTTTCCAAGAGATCTGACAACCACCACCTCTGCACACACGCCCCTCTGTGCTCCCAGTTCCCACCCTGGAGCAGACTGGTGGGAGGCTGATGGGTGGAAGCAAGAGCACTGGCACCAGTGTGGTGCTGGCTGCGGTGATGGACGGCCGGGGAAGGTGTCCCCCCGTGCAGCTCCTGCAAACTGGTTGCTCCAGTCTGGCATCCCAGGAGGCCTGCCAGATGGAGAAACCTTCTCCGCAGCAGAACTGCAAGCTGTGCTTCTCAGGAAACTCGAGGCTGTAACCCTTTCCCTCTTCCTCCACATACCCTGTTGCTTCCAGATTTCTTTCTATGCCTACACATAAACAACCGAGACGAAATCTTCGTTTCTCGGAGACACACAAACTTAACTCGCTTTTAATCCTTTTTCCAGCAAATTAACCCCAGATAACTTAGCACTGTATATATAGCTTTGGGAATAGAAGCTAATTCATTCTAGGTCAGAGCTAAAACTGTGCATGTGATCCGCATGAAATGGATGAGTGTATTGTGGATGCTCACATATTTTTAAGCAGAAGAGAAGTTTGTTGTGAAGTTGCAGTGCTTGGATGTCATATTTGCGTGGGCTGACTAAGGAGTTGTTTTGGGCAAGAATTAAGGTTGGTTATCTAGTGATCTTCTTCACCTTAAGTTGATGAGACACTGCCAATAAAAGCTCTGATGAAAGCAACAATATAACATCAACAAAGGTTTATTTTGGTAGAGATTAAGGTCTGAATTATATATACTTTTTAAAAGAAAGGGAATACACAGCTCTCTTTCTGAGTACGTGCATATGCACACCTGTTTTACATTGGTGTAACTCCTCTGATCTCAGTGTTTTACATCAGGATGCTGAAAGGTAAATCTGACCCATGCCATAAAGCCTCCAAAGGGCTAAATCATTACTTTTGTTCCAAAAGCCTATATTTTGCTCAGTGGAAGATTAAAATTAATGTATAGCAGAAGAGCAATGTAAGGAATCCCAGGGTAAGTCTCCATCCTCCTCTGGGTACCTACACAGTGGGGTAGTGCAGGAACTCGGACTCCACTATCCATTTTCTCTTCCACGTGCATGGAATTCATTGAAAGTAATGGGAAGGAAATTACAGCAGTCTCACAGGTCTCTAACAAGAGACCACTGTGTGGAAAAATGTGACTTGTCAAGGGCTACTTTCTTTGTATTGTTTCATCAGAAAAAATATACCATAAAGAAAAGCTGAAACCTGAAAGCTTTGCATTCCTCTTCCAGTACTAAATCAAACCAGATATTGGTAAAAGGTGCAATTTCATTGAAGACATACCAAAAGGTGATAGTATTCCTATTGACTGAGGCCAGTGGATGGCATAAAACATACACCCCTTTTCCAGTACCTTATTCCATGAATATTTGCATTTTCCCTCTGCAGTTCACTGTTTAAGTAGTCTGTTTACGATCAAGAAAACAAATACACAAATACCAAATAAACAAAGGGAAGGGATCTAATTAAAGGCTAAATTTACTTACTTTGGGGAGCAAGTACTCTCAAACATTCCTGCTCTTTCCTCATATAGCTAAAAGTTCACTACACCAAGGAAGAATACCTCAATCAAGCACAGATAATTTGTACTTGTGAAGGAATAAAAGAATATATGTGTTCTTCAAAGTTTCACACGTGTGTTCCTGCAGAAGAGAGGAGCAGAGCAAACACCCATCACAGCAGGGGATGCTGCAATCAAGCACCCCCTGAAAAGACAACGGGGAGTGGAAGGAGAAGAGGCCACCAGGGCCAGGCTTCTGTCAGGCTGCACTTTCTGATGGAAAGGCAAACCCCAGGAAGATGCCTCCATGCAAGGAGGGTTTGCAGGGCACTGCTCTGCCAGGGGCTGCTTGTAGAAAACGTTACCTGTCTCGCTCCCTATTACTCATGCTCTGTGCTGAAGAGTGGCACGCTGATTAATTACTCCTCTAAAGTGCTTATAAAGCATCAGTCCAAGGCAGGTTTACTAGGTTGGGGCCTCCTGTGATTTGTTGACTAAGGAGAAAAGCAAAGGCCATTTGTGAAGGAGCATTTTCTTCTGGATGGAGGGAAAAAAAAATGTAATTTAAATTACTCATCCTCTGCTCCCCCCAAATTAAAGTGTCTGACCCTGCAGAGCAAAGCCAAAGACTTTCTTCCTCTGAAATTTATGCAAAAAGATAAACAGCAATAGTTTTACTCAATTTTCTTTAAAGCACACCCTGCAAATGGTAAGAAACAGCCTGAATCAACTGGCAAGAAAAGTCTGAAATATTTTCTTTTGCTGACATAGGGAGCTGATCAGAGAACTTCAAAATAATTAGAGCAGAAATTCTGTAATACATTTTGCTTTTTCAAGACCGTTGTTGGAAAGGAAGAAGAGAAAGCACAGCTCAGGCACAGTCACACACACACACGAGGCATATCCACAGGAAGGATTCATTTGGTTCTGGTTTGTCTCTGCTGCTACTTTGCTTTTTTTTTTCTCCGCCAGTAGTAAACTGGCACTTTGGGTTTACTTTGCTTCACTTCCTAAAGCCTTTTAATAGTATATAGTGCAGGAATGCGAGAGAAAAAGATTCCCATATGACAGAGATCCTTTGATATTGTTACTTCAACCAAAACTTTGAAATACAGTAGCTGGTTTTGTGTGTAGCATATGACAATTTTTCCCCGAGTCTTAAAAACTTTGATTTACTTAACTGCTGTCGCTGATGTGACTCACAGAAAAGAAAGTATGAAAAGACTGAGGGAGAGGAATGGCTCATGTGTTAGTCTATTTGATGGCACAGGATTATATGGGAAAATAATTAATGCAGTCTGTAAAAAGAGTCCACAAAAAATATTGGTAGCAAAGAAAAAAAGAAGATAATGTCAAATAATTTCAACAATTTTATCTCTGTTTCAATACAATACTATTCAGATTTTCTATTACAATTTATTTCTGTGTAGTAGCTAAAGTTACACCGAACAGGGGAATAAGGAAACACACAACCTACACCTCAGCAGAGCTTTAAAGTGTGAGAGCACCAAAGATATCCTCCAAAATTGCAAGTGGGGTTGTTAATTCTATTAGAAGAAATTCAGATTTCTTCAGGAGAGACAAAAGGTGATTTGGGGATACCCACCCCACTCCACCACTGGCAGCGTGTGCAGTCCCAGCTGCTCACTTGTGATCACCTCCAGAGCAGATTGCAGTGAGCTCTGGAAGCAGCCTGGAGCAGGGCACCAAACAGATGGGATCCAAATCCAAATTCCCTGCCTGCTAGTGCATTGTCCTGCCCTGGATATGACCACCTACAGCCACCATGCACCCGCAATTTAAAGGTGAATATCAGAGAACCATAATCCCAGAATGGTTTGGGTTTGAAGGGACCTTAAAAATCATCTCATCCCAAACCCCTGCCACAGGCAGGACACCTTCCACTAGACCAGGTTGTCCTAAGCTGGCCCTTAGCACTTGCAGGGATGGGCATTTGCAGGTCTAATGTGTGCTTTGAGAGGCACTGACAGCACAAAGCTGAAGGAGGGGAGGATTTCCTCCAGAACCTGCTGAGATGCCTTGTCCTTTGCTGGCTTGCTCTGCTCAGGGAAAAGGAATTGCCTCTTACCTCTCTGTGGTGTAGTTTACCTATATGTAAAATGAAGACAGTGCTTGCCCTCGAGGGGTGTAGAGAAGCTTAATTAAGCAGGAGATTCTTAGCCTTAATCAGACTTCTCTCACTTGCTAAGTACATGGGAAATCCTTCCGTTCAGGAACAAACTTGACACCATGACAAATGAATCAGCTTCCTTACCATTTTGCCTTTGGGAATTATTTTCCTTGGGAACAGATATTTATGAAGCTATAAAAAATAAAAAAAAATTACCCAAAGCAAACAAAAAACCCCCAAAATCCTGGCATTTCTATCACTGCTGATGTTTTTCCTTCATATTAAACATTTCCTGCAATTTTATTTTATTGGGGATGCTGCCTTTGGGAATTAGGTAAGGACATGTACGACAGAAGATGTGGTAGGTGTGTGAGAGCTGTGAAGTGTATTTGGGGAAGTCCTTCCCATCCCGTCTCTCGACCCCAACCCTTTCCCTCTGTGGATATGATGATTTAGGAGAGGGGGGACTCCTTCACCATCACTGCCACAAAGAACTAAGAATTGGTCCTGCCAGATGCTGGGCAGCTTTGGGGACATTCAGAGCCTTCTGTGTAAGGACTTTAACACAGTTTGAGAAACTCAGAAGCATTAAGGTGGAATCCAAAAGCACAGAGGATCACATCTGTTTTAAAGCCAGTGGGTTATTTCTAAATAGAGCCAATAAAGACAGGCAAGAGCATTTCAAAAAAGTCAAATCTCAGTGATTTCACTGAAATATTATCTATTTGTGGCATAAATAGATGCAGAGCCAAATAATTCTGAAGTATCTAAATTCCACCTTCCCTCTCCCACTCGCAGAATCTGCTTTAAAGCAAAAATATCAAATTAATATGAGAATGATAGTTCTCACGGTATGTCCTGCCAGCCTAAGAAGGTACAGAGAATATCCTGAGAAACTCTGTTCTTAGGAAATATTAAGTCGAGTTTTGAAAGCTATTAAGGGTTCAGAAAATTAAGAGAAATATCCAGAGTTTTGGTATCTGACTAGAATAAAATTTGAACTCTGGCCTTCTGAGAGTAAATCAACAGTGTGCATGTGAAATATTTTTTTCCCTCCTAAGCAAAGCACACCAGTGGACCTGGCAGAGGCAGAAGAGGTTTCAAATATAGCACACTCCTTTTTACCAGTGGGCACTCTTGGACCCAGCTTCTTCTGCTCTGCACCCGCCTGCTGGGAGGAGATCTGAGGCCGGGGCTTGACGCGAGATGAATCTGGGCCAAGTTTATTCATTTCCCAAATGGTGATCTCGGCGATGCCCTCCCATCCCCATTCCTCCTGTCACACCATTCCTCTGGAGTTTTGGCTCTTCCCCAACCCGACCTCCCCCAGCTCTCCTGGGATGCTCCCGGACACGAGCCCTGGCTCCGCGGTGGCTTCCCCAAGGAGACCTGGCTGACAGGACTGAAATACAAGCTTAGCAGAGGAATGTCCCCACTGTTTTACTCTCCAAAAGCAGCAGAGCTGGGATTATTTACAAAATCTCCTGGGTACTCCCATGCCCTGCTCAGCTCCTCTTCCTCCCTGGCTTCTTGGAGCACCAACCAGGCAGCGCCTTCCTGCTTTCTCACCCCAAAAATGGTTTTCCTTCACCTAGTGACGGAAAGTCCCTCCACACAGACTCTTTCCAGCTCCAGCCCGTATTATTTTCTGCCTGTCCTCCTCCACCACTGTGGTTTCCTTCCCAGTTCCCATGCAGGGTCTATTTATTCCTCAGGAATGGGATGGTTAACAAGGAGACAATTCCATTTAACAGTCTCAGGCAGTTGTTTGGGTGTTTTCAGCACGCTGATGGACAAGCTGCTGCCGGTGGTGCTCAATGCCTGTTAAAAAAGCTCTTGCCCAGCCCTACCCACTCATTTTGACTCGCCGGGCTGTGCGTCACTGTCCCCTGAATTGCACCTACACAAGCCAGAAACTGGGTCACTAACCCAATGTGGGTTAAAAATATCCCAGATATTCTTTAATGAAGTGTCAACAACTATTCTCAAGCTGAAGAGCGACCAGAACACCTCCTAATAATCTTGCTTACATATGCAAAAAGTATGCCCTAATCTAAAATGTATTTATAATATAAAATGGAGTTCAATATTTGACCTGAGTGTATCCCACTCTGTCACACAGACAAAGGAAATAAAAACGTGTTGCTGTAATTTCCTTGACAGCAAAAAAACCAAAACAAACAAGAAACCTCACACATATATGTCTGGGCCAATATATATAATAATGTGAAACAATGAGTTAGATTTTTCATGGCCATGTTGAAACTCACATTGTTAGTTCTAAAACTGCAGCCAACAAACACGATTTTTTTCTTAATATGAAAAATCTAAATAAATAAATAATATCCTTGAAACTTCCTTGATTAAAACTTTTACTGAGTTTTTACAGAGTTTGGAAGGGGAAGATTTTACAGCCAGGGCTGTGAACGGTCATAGGAAAAATAGCATAATGATAATTATTATTGGTTTCTGTTGTTGGTGGTAGTTTATTATTATTACTATTATTATTATTGTTATTATACTATTGGTGGTGGTATCACCATCTGGATTATTATAACCACAGGAGTGACAAGATGCCCTAATCAGATCCATGCCCCGTTGTTTCAGGCATTATAAAAGCCCATAGTGAGAGTGAGGAAAAAGTTTGTGACTGAAGCAGTTAATGCAGACAAAAGGTGCAGCGAGAAACGGAGGCACAAAGAGAAGAACTGACACCAGAGCCCACAACGAGAGACAACGTAAAGCCTCCAATATCCAGAGTTAGCATCTATTTAAACACAGATTTGTTTGTCTAGACAAATATATATGTATTAATGCATATCACATTATGCAGCTTGAAGAAAGTATACCAAGATTAACAGAGGAAAAAAGGAAAAAAACTGGGATTTGGTTATTTGTTTTCCATGGGTAAAATATTTTAATCAGAACTGGACTGATTAAAAGTGATGTAGCACAGAGCAAACACGAGACTGAGCTTTGCTGGTGACTAACTTCAGTCAAAAGCAGTGTTCAAACCATAACCCATTAAAAAAAAATGAAATAAAATTCTGAGAATAACTGTTGGTAGGATCTGACCATGATTCGAACAAGCCATGGCACTGTACTTCCTACTGGGATATGGACAGCAAATAAGGAACTTGGTGAAACTCCAGCTGAGGAAGACTCTGGTTAAAAGCAGGCAGACAGTGTGCATTTTCTAGCACAGAAAAATTTCTTTCAGCTCTTATAACCAATCATTAAGTTTCTGAGGTCAAAAAAGCCTCTCTTGTATTTTACACATTTGATAACAATGAGTTAACCATGAAGCAAAAAGGCATATTAATTATTTTTAATATTTTCCTTCTAGTTATTTTTTGATTTGTATTATAATTGTAATAATTCAAACATTTGGCATTATGTATTTTCTCTTACATTTACTTTGTTAGGTGCCTTACAAAGACTGTTTTATTGGTGAGGCTGATATAATTAATTTTTTTAAAGAAAATATTTTTGGACTTGGTCCTGTTTAAATAGGCCAGATATTTCAGCCTCATTTACAGATGTGAACATGCCCAAAATATTTCAGCAGCTTAAGCCCTTTTTCTGCGTTGCATTTAAACAGTCAATTTTTGAGAGCTGCTTTTTGTCTCAAAGTTATTTAAAGTCTCATCTTGTCATTAGGCTACACTGAGTAATCTAGAGTTCAGGTTTGCACATGGCAGTTAATAATTTTAAATTTTAGAACAGAATAATTCAAAATTAAGCCTTACGCTACCTAGAAAAAAATAGTTCTTTTTAATCAAGGGAAAATAATTTAGTCCTGAGTGGAACTGGGTTTTTTAGCAAACAAGTTTTTGCTCTAGTGTTCAGCTCAAAGTCATAAAAACAAATAGGCAAAATGACATTTAGCTGCATGATCACATTTCTCTAAAGATAAACTGTAAGCTCTGCACAGCCATTGCTACCAAACGTTGTTTATCCGAGCTTTAAATTCTACTCCCAAATTTGAATAGACTGCAGAGCTAACAGTGTTTCTGAGGAGCAATATCAAAATATGTGCCTCCTGGGTCTAAAAACCACAAGTTATTTTAGCTTCTGCTAAGAATTGAGGGGTTTAAAAAAAGAAAAAAAAAAGGTGGAGTACAGTAAGTAAATAAATAAATACATTAGCTACCTTCATGACCTTTTTGTTCCTGCAAGCAAACAGCGTCCATCATTTGTAACTTGACTTTCCATAAAAGTAACAGTTCATAAAAATCTGTGAAACTACTACCGGGAACAAACAAATTAAACAATGACAATGTAATAAAATAAAACTGCTGTTCTACTTCTATAGCAGAAGAATTGCTTCTTCGCTGGGATTAATACATCTTGCAGAAAACAATTTTAAATAATGTGTAACATATGGATTCGGCTTTTATTATTCTTCTAAAAGAAGACAATTATATTTATGTGATAAACTGTTCAGTGTTAGTAGCATAATGTTTATATTACTGGCCACTTAAATAGTCTTTGGCATAGTTTTATAAGGAACAGAAGCCTCCAGATCTTTTGAAATCCATCTTACAAAGTAAGTCCTGTCTGTTACTTGGAATGCAATGATTTTACGTAGTTTTCTTGCTGGGAAAAAAAATGTACTGTAGGTAATCTCGTTGTTAAACTGCATGCATGATAACTTTCTGATGTTCTAGCTACAATTCCTATGGCATTTTAGGGCTTTCTAACGAAAAGTGTGACAGCCTTTAGCTGTCGGGAGATGGGAGGGGAATTAAAAAAAAAAGGAAAAAGCAACTTTCAATTTTAACTTCTTGGAAAGGAATGGCCACGATACATGGTTTTCTGTGCTAAACCTTTTCAAGGTGTTTTCCTTAATCTCCTCGCTGCTATAAGCAGCTGGTTTCTCTGCTCTCTGATTATGCTGGGAGGTTACATTTAAGAAAAGAGTGAGTTTCGGGTAGTTTTCATGGAGCTGCTTTTGTCGCCATTATATTCTGGATAATTTTCAAAGAGATTGCACAGGAGCCATAGGAGTATTTATCTCACTATCTCCCCGTGCTCCTGAGTTGAAGCTGCATGCATTTCTAAAGGAAAAAGAAATGTGCTACCAAATGAATGTTTTCTGTGGCTGCTGTGTACATAGAATTTTGTTGTAAGCAAAGCTGGCAGCAGCCTCTCTGCCTTGCTGGGGTTCTGCTATCCTGTGTGTCAGTCACATAACAAGATCATTTGGAAAAAATTATGCAGGGTGAATAAATGTATTTGTCTGGGTTTATCTAAAAAAAAAAAGAGGGGAGAAAAAGAAATAATAACAAAAACAGTTTTGGGGCATGTTACTGTCCTCATTTTTCACTCCTGAAGTACCAGTTCCATATTTTCAATTCCCCACTTCTCGACTGCTTTAAAAAGTTGGGGTTGTTAACAAAAGATAAAGAGTGTAACCTAATGGAAGTGAAATCTGCATATTCAGTTAATTTGGGATTTATTATCCCAGTAACTAGACTTGCAACTGTTCTAAAACGGTTTTGACTGAAGACTTGAGAACAGTACGAGTGGATGGCTACCCCCACCCCCATTCTTAAAAGAAAACCTGTGCCTGCTGCTTCCAATTTAGTGCAATCATGCCTCTTACTGGCCAATACAAGATGCAGCATTAGCTGTCACATGCAAATGAGTATTCATGGGGACTTTGAAATGTGCAATAAAGAATAAAGACACGCATTCTGTGAATAATTGTTTTCTTTTATAAAACTGGATCCAAAAGGGAGTGCCATTTCACCCAGAGTCTATAGCCTTTCTATGGTTACAATCTGCTGTTGAAGCCAGATATTAGGAATGAAGTGTGGATAAATGGAGGACTCCAGTTTCCCGTGTTGTCAATCTTTCACAGTATTACATTTGCTTAACAAGAAATAATCCAACCCGTGTTTGTGGTTCTTGCTGTCTTGCTTTCTCTTCCAACTGAGAATTTGAAATGCATAGGGATTTATAATAAAGTTGTCCACCTTGCATTAGCTTTTTTCATACAAAGCCCAACCTAAATTCTTCATTTTCAACAGCACACATACACGAAATCACACAGCAGTATGAGCTTCACTGCAAACCTGAAGTCTTTGAAAGCACTCTGATATCACTCACCAGGATGAGAGAGAAAGAATAACTCAGTTTTTTAGAGGCTATTTACACACAGGGTGGGAAAAAAAAACCCAAACCCAATGAGCTGTATGCAGACACAGACACATTTGTGGAGCTGTGAACTGCCAAGCTGAGTTCAGACACACACACACCTATTCACCAAGCCTGCAGCCAGAATGCCTCTGAGAGAGCAAACAGCCATCAACACCTATAGCTACCAAATCATGGCATTATGTGGCCTCATCTGCACAGGCAAGACCCCAAATCCTCAATAAAGTAGTGAGAAGAAATTAAGTAGGTGCCTGAATTGCAGCACCTTTGCAGTGAGCTGCAGGGGCAGAAGTTAGACTCGGTGATTCTTGTGGGTCCCTTCCAACTCGGGGTATTCCACAATACCCCAGTAAATTCAGACTTGGCCAAGGTGAACCAGAGGTGGATAAATCAGTGAGTCAGCAGGGAGAAGGAAAGCTAAGGATAAATGCTGCCTGTAACATGGGTAAGACTGACCAGTGCAGGCCAGCATGGGGGCTCAGCAGAGGGAAAAGACCCCCTTGTAGGTAACTCAGTGCCTGGGATTATGTTTAATCTGAAAATCAGAGGAGCCAGAGCTTCTCAGCAGGCAGGATGTGTCCCTGCAGGAATCCCAGGAAGGTGATCAGAGAGCTGGGATTGCATTTTCCCCTTCCTCTAACATTAATAATTCCTTGTTGCCTTGTTTACTATGCACCTTTGCCCTTCGAGGGCAACCTCTTCAAACGCTGGCACACGCATGCAAACACACTGAAGAAATGAACTCCTGACATTATAATTCACAACTGATACAATTACTGCAAAGAGAGGCATAAAAGTGTGAGGGGGAATTGTGGGGCTGTTTCACTACTGGAGGAAGGATTCTCACCTACAAGGGCTGAGCACAATGACCAAACCCATCCCTTGGCTGCCTGCTCACTCCTGTGATCCAGGCTGGCAGGAAGACAGCTGGTTCTTTTCAGCTTTTGATCCATATTGTGCCTCCTAAGGGAGGTAAAAGGAGAGTGACCCTGGGGCTAGGGCAGAGGGTTTGAAACAAGGAGATTCGGTTTGTATCCCTGAATCATCACAAACTTCCATAGGCATGTTACTCAGCTCCTCATTTTCCTACTTACCAAACATAGCTAGCAATATTTTGGTATCTCACAGAGATGTTAGCACAAGCCCTTCAACATACATATCTGCTCATATATTATCTGGATGGAGTCATTTCCAAAACTGACTGCAAAATACTCACAAAATGCACACAGCTCCATGAGGCTTAGTCATGCCAAACACGATGCATGGCAACACATCCCTGCAACCAGAGGAATGCAAACCAGGACCTCATTCCCATGTAAAATGTACCTGGGGGTCCTCAAGGACTGGGTCTTTTTACTCTGTAGCCCCAGCACACAGGAATTTCAATTATTCATGCATCTTTGCCCTGCTGTCTGTGGCACAGGTGGCACTGCATTTGGAGGAGCATCACAGGGGAGACCCGTATTTGAAGACCTAATTTGGCTTTGCATTATCCAGAGCCCCAAATCCACATTTCAGAGGGTGGCTGCAGCCTTATCCGCAGTCTCTGTACACAGTAGGGACTTGGCAAATGGAGTTTGGTGAAATGGCACGGCACGCTACATAGGAGACTGACTATAAATCAGCAGATTTTGGCTCTGCTCCTGGCTCTGTCACTGATTTACCATGGAAACTTGGGCAAATCTTTTACTCTCCCTATCCTTCATTTTCCGTACCCATAATGTAAAGATAATGATGCTGCTTTGCAAGCTCTTTTGAGATCCCGAGATGTTAAGTGCTAAGTGCATTTTATTAACATTAATAGCACCCAACCGAGAGGATGCTGTACAGCACTAGCCTGGCTGTCCCCAGAAAACAGATTGGTGTGGGGAAAGTGTGCATTTGTTAAGCAGCTTAGACACTGCTCATTCCCATAATACTTCCACAACACACGGGAACAAGATCTGACCTACTAAAACAAAAGGGGAAAAAAAAAAAATACGCCATAAGGAGAAAATTTCTAATGTGACCTGTCATCTTATTTCCAGCACAGGAAAACTTGGGGATTTACTGGAGATTATCAGTGTTGCTGTGTGTGGTTTTCGTAGCCAGCCACAACCCCAGTGCTCACAACTTGTGGTGGAGACCACTTCCATTAGCAGGCATTAATCACCATTTTATACACTCCAGCCCAGCCATTGCTGAGCAGACATCGAGTAGATGCACTTTGTTATATCCCATCACACTTTATATCTGACTCAATCTTAAAATAACTTAATTGTACTGAATTATATCCCAGCTCTTGTATTTACAGGACCACAAGCATATTACAATGTATATTCTTTAAATGCTAACAGGCTTTGTTGCTTTACACTTCAATTTTCAATGTTTCTGCTCAAATGTGCATCACAACATACACAGTAGAAAGAGCTATGAAAATTTTATTATTAATGCATGTTTTTTTCCTCTGCTGGAGATAGAACTTTGTTGTGCATGTTATAAAATGTTAAATATTAGAATTATTTAAAGTTAATAGCATGCCAAAGAAAATGACTAATAATACATTATACAATTAGATGCCTTTCATATGAGCGAATCCATTAACAAAATAAAATACATTCAAACAGAAGACTTCTGATTTGCAATTTTTAGCAAGGATTGCCCATGTGTAAAGCTAAATTATTTATTCTTTTTTTTAAAAAAAAAAAAAAAGCTGGATACATCAGTTCGCAATTATTTGCATTATGTTTGGATGCTTTATCATGTGGCTCTGATTGAAAAATACGTATCTCTAAGTAGCATCTTCATATATGCAAAGCATTAAGCACAGAAAAACAAAAGTTTCTTTCCTCAGATTCAGCTGATGATACCAGAAGCCCTCGGTATTGCTCTTTTAGCTGTTTGGGTGTCTTTTTGTTATCACCCTTCAGCCCAGATGTCCTTACAGTTTCACAGTTCCACTTTCCCTTCCCAAGTGTACCTTGTTTTCTAGATAGGATCAATTCCATCCCACCCCACCCATACAGATCTCAAGTCTGGCATCATGCAGCTCCACCTAAATTTATTCAGATGCTATGTGCTGGTTTCCTCTTTATTTGAAACTCGTTATCCCATCTCCTCAGCTGATGTCAACATTATCCTTGAACAAAACACTGAGCAAGCAGCTAACTTTTCTTGCAGCAAGGAACAGCTTTTAGCTCCACAGTGATATAATCTTCTTGCCATTTTCCTCCTGGATTTCCCTTTTCCATCAATGCCCTGCCTCTAGAAAGGCACCTGACACCAGCCAAAGGAAGTTCCACCAAGAGCAAATAATCTCCTCCTCCTCGCATCCATCTTCTCTTCACTGCTACTATCTACTTAATTAAGTCGTTCTCAATCTTCTGTATCATAAGCACATAATGTTGGTTGGTGGGAATGTGTTTTGAAATCCCTGTTTGTTTGTTTTTTAATTATCTGATTACACCGGGAAAAGAGGGGAAAAAAAAAAAAAAAGAAAAAAAGAAACCACAAAATGGAGATCTCTCTGGTGTACTACAAGAAGTACAGATCCAGCAAAGCACTCCATCTTATTCTCTTGTAAGAGATCTTTTTTTCTACTTTCTAATAGTCTACCCAATCCAGTCTTTATAAATATGGGATTTAAAAGTGTGATGAACACAACCATGGCAAATTCTGGTAACATCATTGCAAACCTGCAAAATTCAGGTTAAAGATGCCTTTTATTATCACCTTTATTTAGCTAGGGAGAGGTGAGGAACACCATACTTAGATTCTGCTGAGGTTTATGTCAGGATTTTGGCATAAGCTAACTCTAGGCTACTGTCACCCCAAAATATCTCCTACCCATATGTGTCCCAATGTCAGCACAGGGTGCAAGCCATGGATGAGCCAAGTCTCCCACGTTATGTCAGCTGGTAATAGGGGAAAAAGTGTGCAACAGGGACACAGAAAAGGACTATAAACTAGTAGAATTGGACACTGACTCTGAAGTAGAAGGGAAAAAATAGTGTAAAATATTTATTCCATTATTTTCAACTCTCCATATCCTGATTATTTTGAAATTTGACCATGCTACGTTGTATAAATAATTATAGTAATTACACAAAGAAGAGACAATGCGTTGAAATCAGAGCCATGGATTCATAGGATGATTTCAAAAGGCATCACTCTCCCAACTCACCCCGAGGTGTTTGTCCATGTGAAGGGCTTTGATTAGGCTCAGATTGTTACAGTAGAGTTGGGAAATGGGACCTTTGATCTTGAGAGATCTGAACAATCCCTGTTACTTGTACTGACAACAGGCGTGGTACAGGCTGAATGGTGTTAACATTCGGATGAGAGCTGAAAACCCAAGTGAGAGCTGTGCTACATTCTCACTTTTGAGACTCTGGTATCATGCATAACTTCAAAATTAAAATACAGTGTGACTACCTCTCCAAGTGTTTAAATTAATATGTTTAATAATCCCCAAAATAAAAAATCTAAAGTGCAAATTAAGACTTGGAAGAGAACGTGAAAGCAGTGTCACTTTCTTTACATTTGCATATATGGTGCATGTTAGTTCAAAACAGTGGTTTGAGACACTTTTCTGTATCACTATTTCTTAAAGCTCTTTTTTATGAAAAGTCTTTCCCACCAAATCCGTTTTCAATATTTTTATGCACTTGTATACGATGGGATTTTATTTTTGAAAAGGGAAAAATCCAATGGTTTAGTCAAGAGCAATTAATAATTTCCCTAAATACAGGCATCTAATGCTTCTTAAATGATTTAAGACACCTCATCCAGCTTCTAGCACTCAATCTCCAAGGGCACAACTCTCCTATAGACCCAACTGCCTTCTGAGAGTCACTCTGACACTCAGCATCCTCTCAAGTGGCACTAAATAACAGTGATTAAGTAACAGAATCAACACCAAAATGCCCCAAGAATGTATTAAGGGAGATGCTTTCCAGGACTCTGATAATTTGCTCATGCAGGAAATTCCAGTGAATTTTTACACACTAACACCAAAAAAAAAAAAAAAAAAAAAAAAGACAGGAATATTCAATTCTAAATCCATAAAAAAGGATGCTATGAGCGACTTGAAAATTTCTTAACAACAGTGCTATATTTTCAGCAGTAATGTGTTTCTAGGAAATATGCAAGCACAAATGAGACAATCTATATAAGAACACAGGTTTCCTCATAAAAGTTTCCAATTATCACAAAAGTTATACTTCAGATTTTCTCCTTTTCCTTTCTTTTTTCCTTCCCAGATTTTTTACATTTGAGTGTTTTCCAGTTTGGCTCCCATCACTCTTAACCGATAGAGTTCAACACTTAAATGCATTACCAAAATCTCCTCCAACTAAAAAATAGTTTTCTACCCACAACAGCCACCCCTACCACAGTATTTACGGTTTCCCCAGTTCTCAACACAGAGAACACCACAAATACCATGATTCCCTCGTGCAGCAACCTCCCATCCCATGGCACCCTGCAGAATATTATGCAGTGTACATCCATACGTAACATCACCCTTTTTGTTGCAGGCCCATTGCAAGCTTTTATTTGTCAGATACTTTTACACACAAACCACAGAATTAGAGATATTTACCAAAGGGGAGGAAACCTCCCCAAATATTAGGCCACACCACGGTCTTGTAAGATGTTGAGCATGACCAACTAGGAGCTGTGCAGATTAGTTCCCTAGGGTATCCATCTTCTCAAAGCACAAATATCCCATGCAAAATACCTTTGACACCTGGTTCAGTTTATCTGTAAATGAGCCTGGCAACCCCCACGTTGAGTAAACAATCTCATCATCCTAAAAATCACAGATAGAAAGCTGTCCTGTTAATACTTTTACCAAACGACTCGATTTATTTCCTTTTCTTGCTTTTTTGGAGCTCTGTGGAATGGCATTTCCCGTAGCGTTACTATCAGAACAACAAACCCAAACAAAGAGTCACCCATGACAACGATGAGCATCCCCCCAAAAAAAGGCAATCCCTCAGTGCAACGTGCAAAACTCCCGTCCTTCTCAGCAACTAAATAACACTCCTTGAGGGGTTATCAAGAAGCTCTTCAACTTCTCGAAGTGTTACTAAGCAAGACGCTATTGTAACGCAAATAGTGCTGCGGGTAGAAAAGGAATAAAAGGCATGTTTTAAATGCTTCATCATACAATACATGCCATAAAATCCATGGTATGTTTGTGGCTGACCGCACTAACCCAGCCTGCTGCCTCTGCTGCCCCATTCCACTGGCTTATTCAGCACATGAAAGGAAAAACATGACAATACCACTTGTAAGACAAATTTTGCAGAGCTACGGATTGGGCAACTAAGACTTAGAGTTCTGAATATTTTTCTGCCTGCTTTTTTTCTTCACACCAAACACAAAATAGTTATATTGGAAATGCATTAACATTCAAGCTCTATCCATTTTTATTATACTATGTACATTATTTACAAAAGAGTTCGAAGTATTCATTGCAAAAATCAGTATTTCCATTAGATTTTGTCACCTGACTTACATTTACAAGTACTTATTTTGGAAGTACTATAATTCCCCCCTTCCCCTCTGGAAAGAGAAGGGGAAGATGTGGAAAACACACTTTCCTTTGAATAATAATAATAAATTTTCTGTAGCTTAGAACAGACACAGAGAGAAAAAGAAGAGCCCACATGAGTAACATGCACATATTAATTGATTCACCAACTACCGTGGGCTCAATTAAAGTATTCTGTTGTCAGAGTTTTAAAGCTTGGAAAAAAATAATCAAAAAAAAAAAAGAAATTCTTGGCTACAGCTTGGCATATGCAGGTCTTAACCCAGAAGCAAGCTGTTTTATAATTATTTTTGAAAATTGCTTCAGTCCATTTTATTTTCTGTGCTTGCCTGGGAAGTGTGAAAAAGAAAGAAAAAACTATTTTTGACTCAAGACTTTCAAGACATTTTGGTTCTCAGCTAGCAAGTAACCCAGTTTGAGCCTGATATTTCCATCGTGAACTTTGGATCACTCTTACTGGTTTCTCAGTGAGACTGGTCACATGAATAGCTGCTGGCAGACGTGAGGAAGACTTTGCTGCCTGGGCTGTGCTCGATCACACAGGGAACATCACCAAGGCTGGAAGGTGGCTCTAAGGTTAAACCCTGACCAAGGCACGTTCATGTGTTTTTAGGGATATTCTTCTATGCCTGAAAAATACAATCAATAAACTAAAACATCTAAAAATGTGCGAGATGGCCAGATATAAAGGGAAATCTCATCAAGGTATGCACACAAGAAATTAGGGACCAACAAAAAAAAAGGATAGTGACTGCAAGAGAGAACCATCCCTCTTTGTTTCCCCGCTTTTATCCAGTGATCCATGCTACAATTTTCAAATAAAGTCCATGACAATCCTCTTGGACCTCCATGCTTGTAGCTGCTCTCTGGGAGCTGGCAGCTGAGAGAGGACCTGCTCTCCTGTGTCCACGGAGCTTTGTTAGGGGAAGGATCAGAGCCCCTGCCTGCCTTTGAATTGGGTCAATGGAAAGATCAGGGTATTTTTGAATGGGAAGTTTTGTTGGTTTGGGGTGGGATTTTTTGTCGTCGTGTTGGTTTGCGTGAGGTTTTTATTTTCTTTTTTATCTTTCCTATTTTTTGTCCCCCTTCCCACTTTTTTTTTCTTATTTTAAAGAAATAAAGCGGTGAAAAGAAGATGCTTCTCTTTGTTTTTTACACCCAGCTCCGTCCTCCCTATTTTCTCCCCTCCTAAATGCTTCCTCCAGAACCACCCAGCCCCTTTGTGTTGACCTGGAGGCTCTGTTTCAAAGGCAGCTCCAGTCTCGTGTCAGCTCCACGGGCTGTGCCTGCTGAGGCAGAGCCAGCCGGGAAACCACTTTGGTTCCTGATAGCCCAGCTCACACAGACATATGGTCCCAGCAAGCTCAGAGAATCAGCAATATTTAAAAAAAAAAAAAAAAAATTAAAAAAATCCCCAATATTTGTTCCTCTTCTTTCCCGGTTCATTGATAAAGAACATGTCAGTTAGGTTGAAGAATCCTGCTGGTTAAAGGTATCATCCTTAGCTGCTCATATGGTCTGGGCTCTTACTTGTCAATTAGATTAATCCGAGCCATTTTAGAACAATAAATATAAGTGCAGATGGAATATAAACATATTGAAGATTACTGTTTTTGACGGCTGTTGTTTATTAAATCAAAAATAATGTTGAAGCGAAGATTTTGTTGATATTTCAAATGGAAAGAAAAAGTAAATTGGAATTAGATATTTCTTAGGGAAGAAAGCAAAACAAAATAAGAAAAGCAAACCCAAAAATCCAACAAACTACAACACCACAACCTCCCAAAAAACCTATGGGTAATAAAAAAGCAGTGATTTTACCTAAAATGCCACCTATGAACAACCTTTAGAGAAGGGATATGGCACCTATAAACTCAAAACACTAGGTATGTTGAAATCCATAAAATTTCCAATTACTGCTTCAGAATTTATTGTGCACATATGGAAAATAATACTTGTAAAAGAGAAAGGGGTTTGTGCCTGGTGCTGTCAATACTGTGAAGGATGGGGTGATTATAAAGCAAATTAACAATACTTTTAAATGTGCATTCACTTATCTTTCCAATTAAATCCTTGTTAAACAACTGCACAGACAGTAATGGTGCTTCTGCAAAGCACTGATCAAGACAGTTTTATTGTAATTTTTACTCTGTAACAATTAATCAAGTAGGCATTTTCTTTATTATTAAATTATTTAGTTAATAAATATTCGCAATCAGTTCACGTATTTCTGGTTCAAACTTTACCGTAAATTTTTTCCTTAAACTGAATCATATCCTACTATATTGTCATAGAAGAAACAACAGAAATATTTTAATTCTTTTTTTTGCCTAAATGTTTTTTTTGTTACTGTGAGGTAGTGGAAGGATAAGATTAAATTCACTTTTTCCCCCCCTCAAAGTAGGAGTATTCGGATATCTTGGGCTGTCCTTTCCCATGTTCCACAAGAAACGCACCTCTCTGCAATAACGTAGTATTTAGCCTCTGTAAAAATTCCTATATTTGCCCCTGCTTTGGTACGTAAGTAGAGTAACAGAGCTGTAAAAACACAGTCATTGACCTTTGGACGGTCTGTGGTGCTTTGCAGTTA
This sequence comes from Edolisoma coerulescens, assembly GCA_013397115.1. Classification (NCBI taxonomy): domain Eukaryota; kingdom Metazoa; phylum Chordata; class Aves; order Passeriformes; family Campephagidae; genus Edolisoma; species Edolisoma coerulescens. Next base: position 1,145,070 of record VWZW01004119.1, read on the forward strand.
ACACACAAGGTATTCCAAATGAAATAGTGGGATGCAAAGGTCATCTGCACAGCAAACACCCAGTATTTTGCAAACAAAGCTTCGGATATAAAGACAATTAGGAGCTCTCTTGTATTATGCATGAACCAACACTTGCTGAATGAACCAATATGCATTGAAATCTGTATTTCTATGGTTAGTTTCCCTGAATGTGTATGCGTTGGGATAGAATCCTAGTGTTTCAGCAATGTGTTATGAACTCTTTATAGCTCCATTTTTTTTTTCCAGTTAATTTAGCGCTCATGATAATTGCTTGATTGACAGCCATAGAAAGTGAAGGCCTTTCCAGCTACTGAGCAGATTAGCACAGGAGATATAAAGAAGGATGGTTACAGTTCCTCACCCAGGTATCCCTGGTCTTCAGCATGGAGATAACTGAGGATTGATGGGAGAGGTGTGTGGAAGCAGGACAAGGAACCTGGCTTAGCACAAAGAAGGTCCTCACCCATTACGTCGGGGTGTGTCACACACCCTGTACACACGGCCAGGTTGAACAGGGTTTGGAGCAACCCGGCCTAGTGAACAAAGTCCCTCCCTCTGTCAAGGGGTTGGAAAGAGATGAGCTCTAAGGTCTCTTCCAACCCAGACCATTCTGGGATTCTATGATCAGCATAATAGCTTCAACCAAAGCAGAGAAAAATTCACTTTTACTTACAAACTCTGACGGATGAAAAGTCTTCCCTTTTTCTTGGTTGTCTTTCTCAGGCACTTTCTGCCCCAGCATTGCTGTATTTTGTTATTGAAAAGCGCCTCCCCCTCGTCCTCAGGTTCACAGAGTGGTGCCTTAATGACTTTGAGCAGCCCCACCTGGGGCCCATGGCAGAGCCTCCCTGGGGCTTTGGGCCAGAACAAGGGATCTTTTCAGTAGCACCTCATACCCTGGAACTGCCAGCACACTTTACGTGGCTTAACAGACCCATAAACGTTGTTTTATCCCTTTTCCTACAGGTGTGAATTAAAAGAATATCCTTACAAATATATGTAAAGGATTTAACTTACTAGACCTTGCTTAAAACCAGCAGAACTCCTCCAAGTACCTTGTCTGTTTCTGTTTGGTTTTTTGTTTGTCTTCTTTTTTGACATTTCAAACTTTTAGGCTTAACCAATAATAGGGAAATCATAAGAGGAATGAGTATCTCTGTCTGATGTCTCCAGCTGTTATAGAAGCCTTTACTGTAGGTTCTCAGCCAAAAATATCAACTGCCCGGTAGCTTAGTTTCTAACCCCCAAATTTTTCAGTGCTTGTAGACTAAGAAAAGTATGAATTTCCTGATGTCAGTTTGGTACAAGCAGCTTCCACTGCCTTGATTCAGTGATTTGAAAAATGATGACTTAGAGTTTCGAAAGTGCTGAGAGATGTTATAGCCCAGTCCTCTTATGATCAACTGATCTTTTCAGCTCTTAATGGGAAAATAAATCATAGATAAAAGATAATCCTGTTGCACAGAAGCAAAAAAGGTGTGATATCAATAGACTTTTATAGAAAAAGAAAACTCTGTGAGAGGGATAAAGTAAATAAGGTAGTTTGTTCTGCTGCTGCTCGTGTTGGCAAGGCCAAAACCCTGTTCAGGAGCTGCCTACCTCAAGTCATGACAATGAAACACAAAGTATATTCAGAGAATTTAAAAAGATACTAGGCTTTTTTTTTTTTTAAATTGCAAACCCTTCTTTATCCCTAAAAATCTAGAATTTCAAGAGTCTTTTTTATATTTTTACTGTTCTTATTTCTTCTTTAATGATAAAGCTGTCAACTGTTAGTTTCTTTTCCTTTCATATTCACCAGTTCTCTCATTTAATTTTTGATGCTGCAGATGACATTAACAGTATAGGAAAAGGAGCCAAATAAAGCTTTGCTATATTCTAATTAGTGATTATTCTAATAAAAAATACTTTGATATGGCAGCCAGCCTAGAGTGCCTTCTATGATCTTTAATTTTCAATGTGATACATATTATTTATAGCCTCTAAATGTAGGTGTAACACAATGGCAAAGCAAGCAGGAAGAAAGAGCCCAATGAGTGTTTGGCCTGCAGAAGAACTGATTGCAGTCAATCTCTGCAATGCAAATAGGCTTTGTCAGAACATTTGTTTGCATTTATAATTAAATTTAACTAAATTTAAAAAAAAAAAAAGTCACTATGGCAAAATCATGTGTATAAATACTCCTTTCCCACTGTTAACTACCAAAAAATGAAGGTGCAGGGATTGACCCAAGGAGGTCATAATAATTACTGAGGGATAGGGGTGTGTGGAGAGTGAGTTATTAATCATTATCCCACTACAGAGCTCCAAGACTGGTAAAAAAGCAGGTTGGGAGCTCACAGCAGTGTTCCTAGCAACTTTTTCCCTTCATGAAGCCATCTGAAACTGCTGCACCTAATTGACAGGAAACACGAGGCTCTGGGACACATGGGGTGGAGAATGCCCACCCAAGCACACAATAAATAAATAAATCCTGTTTTCCCCATCTCCCCGCAGCATTTTTCAGGTACACCACGGCTCAGTGGGCTCTTTCCTGCCTGCAGGTTCCTACTTAGCACAGAAAAAGGATGTTATTTAAACAATTGAGACAGTGGCTGGCTATCCTTTGTGTCTGTGCTCCTTCTTGAATGTTATGATTAAAAATTACTGGATTATCCTTTGGGGGCTGCAATGCTCAGCTCTCCCACTTCCCTCACGTGGTGTCGGGGTCACCTCTGGGGACTGCTAAGTGACATTAGGGTTTATAGGAGTTGAACTTGAGCATTTCTGCATGCATTTACCTGAGGAAAACCTAAGTACAGACCTGGACAGAAATTTTTTTATAGACAGGATTTTAAAGGATGTGTAACGGGAGTTTGGATAGATACTACCACTACCCATCAAAAATCCGCTGCATGAATACTCTCGTTGTATTAATAAAGACTAACATAAGAAGCAGTGATTATCATAACTGATAAGATGATGACAGTTCTCCAGGGGCATTAGTTTTCTTTGAATTTCCTTTGGTCACTCAGCAGGCAGATTTCTCTGCACATGCCTTAAGTAGCCGGTGCCAGAGTGGCTTTAATGTACTATTAACTCCACGGTTATATTTTCATTTTTCACAGTAGTATAAACCAGAAGAAAAAGTGTCTGGTCCCTCTCTGCTGCAAAAAGCCAGCTTAGACTTCTGTCTTAGGCTTCTGTCTAGCTTTACAGTATCAGCCCATCTGTTTTAGGTGAAAACTTCAGCAGTTATGTTAACCTCAAGTATGTTAACCTTTGGATGCCATGAGACATGATAGACAGGACCATTATTTTTATGGCACAGTTTTTTCCCTAGCAAAGAGCCCAGGCAGTGAAGAAGGACAGAAAATCCCATTTTTGCCTGTGTGTCTCCAAACAAAATACAGCTTACAGTCATTTGAAAGCCAAGGCAGGCTTCATTATCGATACACAAATACCCAACAACTATAAATTTAAGAGAACTTAAGTCATGAATCAAAACCGTGAGGCTGATTGGTAAATGATGATTTATTCAGTCTTGCTGGCATAAATACTGATTCCTCATAAACCAGAGTTCACCCTCCAGTTTCAGCTGAAGACAAGACTGATCTGGAGCAGCTGAGGAGGTGGCAAACACCTACTGATCCCCTGAAACTTTCCCTAGAGATGTAAATGGAGGCTTGAAGGTGGGAATATTTTTACATCTCTCCTATCTCTCAATTTCATGAGAATATTTGAGTCAAAAGTCTTAGTTTATGTATAGTACAAAGCTAATTGAGGAAGTTGCTCTGCAACAGCTATCACCTCCACACAGAATGCACAATATTTAGCAGTTTTGGTAATAGTCTCCAGGTAACTTATAAACAGATCATAAAAAGTAGGACAAAATGTTGCAGCAGCTTCACATTTATACTTGTTTCATTCAAAAGTGCATAGAGTCTTTAATGCACTTTAAGATTCTGTATTTTTCCTAATTTCTGAGAAATTTGATTTTATTTTCTTGTTAAGTAGTATCAAGAGGTTTGCTATCATCAATGATATTTGCTAAGCTTTTAAATATGGGGAGAGTTAGCCTTTGCTAAGAGTAGTAAAATATTTGGAGATGAATGTATTTGTCATTCATCCTTATTAGTTCCCAGTATCAGCTTCCATACCTATAACAGGCTCTACTGATCAATGTTAGATTTCTTTAGGCCACATCAGTGAAAAGTGTGCAATTGTAGTTGTGGAAACATGTTATTACACACTGAATCTGTGGAAATATATTCAGTAAATATATACGGGATGGTTCTAATTCTGGTTAACAGGTCCCCAAAATATTCATCTTTCCTCTTTCGTTTTCTGGGGTCAAATCTTTGTGTTTTCAAAATCAGCGGTAAATCTTCCACTGACTTTGGCAGAGCCAGTACTCCACGTTCAGTATTTCCTTTTAAGTTCTTTTCAGCACCTTGTTCTCTTTCTCTGGTTTCCTTTGGATTCCTGTTCTACTTTTGGTTTTGTTTAACTTTCAACATCCAAACAATCTGCTATTTTTCCTTTTAATCTTTTTCTTTCCCCCTCACTTTGATTCCTTGGTTTCTACATATGGTTTGCTTTTTGCCACTTTATTTCACATCTCCATTTCCTCCCATATTTTTAGATTTGTTTGTTGTTTGTTTCTCATCTCAAGTTTAACTACTATTTTCCTCTGCTTACTCTGCTCTTTTTCCTCTCTCCTAGCTGACATTTCCCTCTGTGCAATATCTTTCTACCTTCCCTTTCCTCTCTTTTCCAAAACAGGGCTCATCATTCTATGCCACTAATGTATAGCAGATTCTGAAACACTGTCATCTGAGACAGTTAAGTACTAAACAAAACATTACCAGGGTGGAGGAATCACTTACCCTGATTGACAACAAATCGTAACTTCTGTATTGTTGCCAGATTGCCGCTAACTCTGTATATTCCATCAACATCTAGACCTGAAAAAGAAACACATATTTCGTTTTAGATCATAGAAGTATTTTTCTTTGTACATCTGTCAGGAAGGCAGAAGCACCCTCGCGAGTATGAAGAAGAGCAGCGCGGCGAACAACTGAAAAATAATCCACCTGACAACAACTGAAGTGCCTCCTCACTGATTAAAGCAACAACACAAAATAAAAGTGGGAGATTAACTTAAGTGAATACAAAACACCTAGCTATAATTATCTTGTAATTCTGTCAGCAGAATACAGTTCTGCAAGGGGATTTGAGAGTGATGGGAAAGTGAGGGGTAATTGGCTCTCGTGCTCATCGAGAAGGGCTGCTTGGGACAGGCGCGGTGCTGCGCCAGCCGCGCTTGGACGTGGGATGTTTGTATTAATAGTGCCAGGGAAACTCCTCTGTCTGGGGTCTGGGTTTTTCAGACATGAATTTCTGAGGCTGTGACCTTTCTGAAAATAAAGCACTGAGGTGCCCACCCCGAAATCATGACGTGTGTGAGACTCCACGCAACTACCATTTCTCTACTATATTCTTCATAGCGGATCAGACAGGTTTGAGGATGAAATTAAATATCCCAAGTAGCATATGCCCTGGAGTACATTTCTTCATTAATATAGGCCATTCTTTTCAAGGACAACCAGACAGTCTTGTTTCTCTCTGCATATCTAGTCAAGGTTTATCTTCTAGGTGAAACTAGATGTCATACTCCCTTTTGTGACATATTATCTCCTACAGCAAGCTCTGCTGATATGAGTGTTTAAAATAGCGCTTCCAGCTCCAGCTGCATAGCTGTAGCATTTCAAAGCACATGGGAACTTCTCTCCTTTTCAGGGAGAATTCGCTGTGGTGCAACGACCCAATCTGCATGCTTAAAAATCAAACCCACTAAAACATACATTGTCATTTCACATTCAAAACTTGCAAGTACTTAAGAAGCCAAGAGAAGCTTCACAAACCAGTTTTTTTTTAAAGGCTACTTATCCCTTGGAACACAAGTTTTAATTAGGTTTTGGCAAGCAGCTTCAGAGAAAGCCTTTCTCTTGGAAAACGCTAATTTGTCAAACCCAAAAATTTTCAGGAAACACTTCCGGACAATGTATCTATGGGGAATATTTTTACAATCTGAGCTGGGGGGAAAAGGAAATCTGAAGGTATAGGTAAGAGAGAAAACGAATGGAAAAGCCCAGAAGCCCAGTTGTGATAAAAGTTAAAGAAGAAGAAGCTGAGGTTCAAGTCTTTATAGACACTTGCACCATGCCTTGGCACATGAGTGCCATGGCCAGTGGACTCAAGTGCTTGGAGGCATTTCTCACCGATCTAGAAATATTTGAAAAAATTTACTTTTCCTTTCCATGCAGACTGACACCAAATAAAATCTGTTGTGTGTTTGCATATTTGTTTTGTCTCTTTACAAAATACAATTCTCATTTTATGTCTATGTTGCCAGGAACATCCTGATTTGGTTTGCATTTAAAAACTTACATTAAAAATTAATTTCTTTATCTGATTATTAATAATAATTCCATGCTTATCTGTGTGTTTTATCAGACAGTTTTCTACCCTGCACCTGTGGGTGTCCGGCAACATGATATTGAGAGTGATGATTTATTTCAGGAAGATCTCCCCTTTGGTTACAGAGGGATAAAGAAAGTTTTTTTAAGAGAAATCAAAAAAGATTTAGTAATCAAGAAAAATTGGAAATTATCCATCTGCTGGATATATAACATATGAGCAAATGGAAATTACCAAAATGTTTAAGTAATGCAATTCTAACCTAAATATGAGGAGTCTAACTCTGCTTTAGTAAGAGGAGAGGGAACGAATAATTCCCAGCATAGGATGGTGGGACTCTTGTGGTAGAGGATTAAGAATTGCATCATGTAAATTGAAGTCTAAACCAAAAATTAAAAAGGAAAATAAATCAAACTAACAAACAGGCAAGCCACCGGACAGAATGTTAACTTTAGTTTGGATCTAACTCAATTCAGTTCTTGACCTCATTGGTTACATGTAAGTGAAAACAATCGATGTCACTTTGGGTGAAATAGTTTCACATTAAGAGCATCAATTTAGAACCTGCATAAGTCACCCAGATCAAGTGAAAATGAACAAGCTGTGTTGTAAATTGGTGGGTATTACATTTTACAACATGATCTGGAGTACACAAGTACATCATTATTGTTAATAAATTAATTTGGGGCCAGAAGTGAGGTTTGATTAACATTTCATTTGGGCACTATGCAATATGGCAGAGAAAAAAATTTTAAAAAATCAAGTCAATTATAGCATTCACGTGCCATCAACTTTCTGCTCCAAGAACTTTGAAAGTTAAGCCAAACCAAACCAATGCAAATTGGTGGATTTGGACATCCTTTTCCTGACCACATTATCTTAGCTGGATTGTTAACAACTTATTTTGGAAATCCAATTAGGCACAAAGGAGAAAGGCAGGGAAAGAGAGAGAAAAGTATAACTTCATAGTTCTAATATCCTGATTCTATGAACAATATTCAAAGCAAATTCACATTTAAGGGCACCTCTATCAAGAATAAAAACATCACTGCACTGCTGTGTTTCTTCATGGCAGGCTATAAATACTTAGGGAACAAGATGAAACAAAAACCTTGCCCAGTTTCCTATCTGGTGCTGGAGTTTAAGTATAATGGTAAAGAAACTTTCAGGAAAAAATATTTGTTGCAATAAAGTCAACTTTAGTTCACTATAGGATGACCTTCTTGTGTTTTGTAGTGGGGTTTATCGAGGAAGAATCACTGGATTTTGCCCTAAAGGAGAACAAGTATTTTATTTGCTTTATATTCCAGTCTCCAACTCTTGTTTCTGTTTGTTTTAATGAGGAACCTGAGAACAGGATGGACCCACAATTGGAAATTATAGCCAAAAGCACGATAATGACTTCAGTATTTCCACGCTGAATTTTGTAATGGTATAAGAGATGTAGCAAAAGGTCCTACTCCAGAATACATCCGTTCAGCTGCCAAATTATAGTAAATTTTAACTATTTTAGCTGAAAAAATTATACAGGTGTTCCTGGTGAGAAAGTTAAAAGGCAACTGGACTCAGGCTTGGCTGAGATTCATGAATAATAATAAAGTTATAGTCACTCTGCACTGCACAAGAGATGTTAGAAGAATATTTATTTAAATGATTTCTTGTACTCCTATCCAAAATGGAAGTAACCATGAATGCAGGCTGGTGTCAGATCTAGTACCAGGTTGAGCTGGAACCAGCTGTTGCAGAGAAATATTAAACAGACAGAAGAAAATTATAATTTAGGTGATATATTTATTCAAAGAAATGCTTTAAAATATTATATTTCAATATTTGTTGAGGTAGTCCAGGTGATTTATGAACTGTCTGCAGTTAAATGTTCTCACAAATTCCTTTCTGTTGCATAGAAAAGAATCCCTCTCCCAAATCACACTGGACTCTGTCTAATCTTAATCTCCATTTGACAATATCTTCAAACTGAATATAAAAAAAAAAATTCTCTATGTGCAGGGAGAAAGGGATGGTGACATGCAGAAATTTCTCTGTTTTTTAACAAGATTTAGAATTTAAAACACACCATTTTAAACAGCGCTAGGTAACTTCCTGCATGGAAAGCCATGGAACTTTCACAATTAATGTATCCTGAAATAGGTGTGGTCCCCAGGCCTGTTTTGTAAAAGAAACCATCGTGCTGGATTCAACAACAAAGTGAAGTACAAACTTGAAGAAAGGCATTCTTTAGTTAGTCCTTTCATTTAAAATCAGTTATGTTCAGGGCAAAACTATTGTATTTCAAAGGAGCCTATTATGCCTTCCCATAAACAGAAAGATCATACGTTTTAAAACTAAAGTATCATTATGCAATCAAGCTGTTGTATTATAAACTATTTTGTGGGCTCAGATGCCCAGGGCTATCTTTACAAATATTTAAGAGGTCGTTATCAGGGTATGTTCTCCCTAAAACTATAATTCTTTCCTTGTGTTTTCATATGCATCTTACCATAAATATCTGGTTTATAAACATTTTTTTTTTTAAGTTTACTAAGGGCACAAAAGTGAGGCAAGAAATCATTTAAAGAAGCAGAAATGAGTGAATGCAGCAAATTCATCCACATCACAATAATGTGATGAGAAAAACACAAAACAATGTGCAACTAAAATAAAATTTCACAAAAGGATCAATATGTGTATTCCAGTAGAAGGAAAATCATGAAGAGTAGCAAAGAATGAACCTGACACACTAAAATTTGACATTAAAATACTGTATCTGTATAGGGAGACAAAATGTACCCGGAGTTTCAGGTGAACATGTAAGCAAAAATAACATTTTTTTGTCTGACACCGTGGAAATCAGAGGTGAAAATGATGAAAACCATGAAGTAAATATGAGCTACACCCCAGAAAGTGTTGCTGACATCCCTGTCCTGCTTCTCGGTGTGGCAGAGGATGGAGTTATATACACCCAAACCTCCCAGAGCAGTGCTGGGGGCTGGCACTGAGGTTGCCTCTGCTCTGCTGGGACAAAGCTGCTGTTTTGATCATCAGAACTACCTTGTTCTCCTCCCAGCAGATTATCACATTTTTGAGGCTTAAAACATCCCAGCAACATATCATCAATTGATATGGAAACAGCTCCATCCCCCCATCCAGAGAGAGCACCTGGCTACCATGGAAATGGGTGCCATAAAAATGTCATGTTAGATGTTTCTACCAGATAGAGGTTAAAGAGGCCTAGGAGATCAAAGACTGGATAATATTGGAAGTCAATCTGAAGGACAAGAAGATAACCACTGTTTTAAAAAACATCCGTTTTCATTGGTGGCCATGATATGTTTGTGCCTCTCATTTGCAAACAAAATACAGAGAAATATTTGGAAATGACTAAGGCTGAAGAGTTATTCTGATGTTGTAAAAGCAGGGAGGGATGCTCTTGGAGACAGGCTAGACTGACCTCAGTCACAGACAGTCTACTTAAATAATTAATTCAGGACACTATGAACAAATAATTCATAACAAAATATCATTAATCCCAACCAGCATGGTTTCATGGAAATCAGGGCTTTGTCTAGAAAACTTGTTGCATTTTTTGATGGAACTGAATATTTGACAGGTCTGATTGGTGAAGGCAATGGTGTTGAAACAGCGTGTTTGGCTTTCCATGCTGCTTTTGACTTAGTACCACATGGCATTTTGATTAAAGCACTTGCATTCTATAGAATTAACAGGGCATATATTACATGGATTAAAAACTGGCTCAGTGACAGACCTCAAAATGTGGTAGTTAATGGGAGATATCAGTTAGCAAGGTCAGAACTGGCACAGCTCTCATCCAGTGCCATCTAATACCTCTATCAGAGATGGGACAGTGAGAGAAAAAAATTCCCTTGGCAAAATAAGCAGATGACACAAAGGTCAGGGAGATATTAAATGATGACAAGGACAGGTAAAGTTACAGAAGATCTGAGCTACTACCTTAAACAGCGACAGTCTGGCAAAATCAGCTTCGGTATGGAGAAACAAAAGGTGCATCCAGCGCTCTGGATTTAGGCTACAAAGGACTTGAGGTTTAAATAAATAGCTGAACATGATCTCTGAGCTCAGTGCTACGACAAACAGGACTAACGTAATCCCTTGAATTATAAAGGAGTATCTAAGAAGCAGGGATGAGATTGAACCTCTTCATGGGCTATAAATAGGATCTCTAGTAGAGCTCTGCACTTGATAGGAAAGCAAATAACATAAAATATATGCTTTGTTGCTTCCTATTAAAGAGAGGATGGAGAAATGTCCTTTACATCTGTACTTTTCACATGATTTGAAGGTGCTGGACTCCCTTCCAGCAGTGCCAAGCTGCAGGACTTGTGACGGACAAGCCTGAATTCAAGGTACCATCAACAGGATTTTCTTTATTCTATGATCAGTAGAAATCCAACACTGCTTTAGAATTTAGTAAAGGCAGAGATAGCGGGGGAAAGAAAGGAGAGGGAATATTGTCTGTAACAGGCTATGAAATGGCTCTGTTGGAGGTGTCTGACATGATGTTTGGTGAATCTCTTTAGGAAATTAGCTGAAAAGAAATAATTCTGTGTTTGGCTGCAATAATATCAAGAAGATGAGGGGCATTCCTACATAAAAAGAGAATCTCATTTTTTCATGCAGTAATAACTCCAAGATGCAATGAAAGGAGAAAAGCTTGACTAAGATCTTATTGTTTTCAAGACCCTGTAGAAACAGTTTAATGGAAGCAATTAAAACACTGAATATGAGCATTACATACTGAGAATGAGTAACAAGTGAATATGATGGAGGATATACTTCATTCTGTTTCATATCACTCGATGGCAGAATTTCCACTTAGATATTTATATACAAATAAATAAGGGCAGTGAGAGTACAAAGAAAGTGTAATTTAAATGAGCACACAGTTCACTGCTACGCAGGGCTGCTGCTTAATGCCCAAATCAAGCTTGCTCTGCCTCCGTCTTCTCCTCTATTGTGCTGTGCTTTGACATTCAAAAAGTTTATGGTTTAAAAGCCCCAGGAACAACAAGACTTGCTCAGGAGGCTGCCTGTAACAAGAAACTAAACTAAGCTCTGAGACTATTTGTTTTGAATGAAGCCGTCGAACACGCAGCGTGCTCACTGTAATTTTGCCCTTACCTCCAATATATACTTTTGCCATTCTGCTAGTCCCACTTCTTGCAGCTAAACAAAGTGACCTCATTGCTTTCCACTGTATTTTCTTTTAAACATTGGCTGGGATGATTGAGATTCAGGAATGTGGGAAAATGGATTCCCAAGCCACGTCCATCCCCTTTAATTCTGAGCTGTAATTTTTGGCTTGGCTTGAATCACAGTCATCACATTTCAGTCTGAATCTCTCTGTAAAGTGATCTTTCTTAAACATTTCTTTCACTCATCATGGGATCAGAAACAAAGCCATTCTAGTCTTTCAGCGAAACACTTACAAACGTCTTTTTACAGCGACTCACAAGAGCTGAATTTCCTTTAAAAATGTTTGAAAAAGAGGAGGTTTTCATTGCCTGATTGTCCTCTTTGTGAATCTTGTCATCTGTATGCCATGAGCTACAGCTATTTTAATCTGTTTTTGTTTGCAATCCATTTGGTGTCCGCCCAAGAAAATGCAGGTGATTCTAATTAACTTACTGCTGAAGATGTGGAAAAATCTCAATTGTGTGACAGAGAATTATACACTTAAAACCTTCCCTCTATTATTTATAACAGCTTATTAATGAAAATGATTACATGAATACATTTACCACCTGATTCATCTTTGTTCACTTTTTAAATCAACAAGGTTTATGCTAAAGGGGACAAAAATGCCTACCAAATACAGACCTCAAGTACACACATCAGCTTGCTGGTTTAAATGGAATAGCAGTTTAAAAAGGAAATAACATTGTCTTCATCCAACACAGTATAATATCTGAAATTGCCAAATGTTTGGAAGTAGCTGTCCTCTCTCTGTAACACATTAGTATTTAATTTTGGGGATGTTTATTTCTGTTTTGTTTACGTGTTTGTTTTCTCTTTTATTACCTCCTTCACCACTCCTATTCCCTTTCATTTGCTGCAGTTACTGCTTCTCACATAAGGGTTAGGAGGTCCATTCTGACCAATCCTTAGTTTATCTGAAACAAAATAAGATTTCTTTGGTTTTCTGCTACTTTACCAAGTGTAATTTTTTTCATGCTAACCAAGAGTGATCAAGGATGGTGAGGCCCTGGCATAGGTTGCCCAGAGAAGCTGTGGATGCCCCGTCCCTGGAAGTGTCCAAGGACAGTTCGGATGGGGCTTGGAGCAACCTGGGATAGTGGAAGGTGTCCCCACCCATGGCAGGGGTGGAATGAGGAGAGGTTTAAGGTCTCTTCCAATGCAAACTATTCTATGATTTTATATGAAATCAATGGATGTTACCTGCATCTGCATATTTTCTGCTAGGTACAGCTACCAACAGGCAGTTTACCACCTTCCATTTCTATTATTCCTTGCCACACTCTGATAGTCCAATTTGAATGTGATGACAATATGGATAATGCTGTTTATTTTGGGGAGGATGAAAGCCTGAAAAAAGGTTATCATTTTAGGAGAAGCTGACGATGGGAAAACTCATCCACTGTGTGACATGATCAGAACAGCTGGGGATGTAATGTGGAGGGTGGGGGAGAAGAGAGCCAAGGTATTTTGTATGTTCAAGAAATATATACAACATTGCCATTTCTTATATCCCAGCTGTGCCTGTTAACTTCTGGAAACATGTAGAGCTCAGCAATAAAACATACTTGACTGATATTTACTGCAATGTGCATTATAAGACATTTTCTGTCACACATTATGTCCTGAAAGAGTTAAGTAACATGAAAAATACAGGCTCAAGATTATATCTGTCATGGATGAAGATACTACATTTATGCCTCATTGTAATCCATTCATTGGTTTATGTACCCCAGCCCTCCAGGGAGTGTCACAACTCCACATGATACTGCTGAGAGCTGTATTTTGCTTTTGGATTTCTGATTTAGCTGAAAGAAGTTTAAAAACACATGTAGCCTGACAACTCCCTATTGGCTATACAGCCGAGGAGGGTCAAGAGCATAAACCATTCCAGAAAAAGCCAGCTGTGACTTAGGCTCACTGTAAAGATCTGCCTCTTACAAACAGTAGCAGGCAAGAAATTTATGCATTTTGCTAAATCCTCCCACTTTGGTTGAACTGTGCTTCATTTGGGGATCCATCATCACCAACATCGTGCCTGTGTTTTTTGAGCAACATCAGAACACTGAAGGAAACTGCACTTTGGGGGGTCCAATATCCTTACAGGAGTGCACAGAACTTCCAGCCATGTCCACTGACACCACCAGTAGGAACTGTGGTTAAAGCTGAGGGACAGCTACAATTCTCCAAAGATCCCTTGTTCCCAATACTGATTTTAAAGAGAATTTAGTGCACAGTAGGGACAAATCTTTTCCTGTCTTTCACAATAGCGAGAGATTAAATTAGACATCAGTAGTGTCACCTCCCCATCCTGACTAGAGCTGCTTCTTGTTGGACTTTGAACAGTTGGAAGTGGAAGAAGTGTATGTGTGGGCAAAGAAAACCTCCAGCCACAGTGGGTAAGGAGCTTGCATTTTCTAGACTGCAGCACCTTTGCTTGGCAAAGAGATTTGTTTATTTATTTATTTATTTTTATGGTAACGACTGGGATAGGAAGTTTAAGGTGGAATACGGATATTTAGGAAGCAAATCGGAAGTCACAGAACTGCTTCTTCCATAATTTTTTGGTTATACCCACAGCTGAGGAGTCCAGATAGGCCCAACACTCTTTTTAACAGATCCATTATTTGGTAGCCTGACCCTGTGCTCTATCCAGCATTAGATGTCTCAAGGTTATCTATGTTATCTCCAGGGTCAGGTCCTACTCAACTGCCCATGGATACATCCTCCAGGTCCTGAGCATGGCTGGGGAGGGATGCCAAGGCAGAGTTTAACTGTTGTAGGTCAACAGCACCTAAAGAAATGTCAGTGGGGCACTTGACAGCGCTTGTTTTGTTGCACAGCACAGAAGGCTGGACCTGTGTCCTGCAGTTAGAAATCAGACCTGTTTGGGGACAGAAAACATAGAGGTTCTGAGTTTCTAACAGAGGAATGTGCTCTAGAATCTGAGGTCCATTCTGACCAATTCTTAATTTATCTGAAACAAAATAAGATTTCTGCTCTAAAATCTGATCTGGGGCTCTAATGTACAGTTGGTAATGGTATTTGTTATTCACATTTTATTGTAGGCATCTATCTTTGTGTTTGCTTTTTATCTTTAAGAGGGAGCAAACATTTAAAAAGTAGATTCCTTCGTCCAAGGCACACTATCAGACACCTTTGGGTGTTACAGTCCACAGCCGTGTGGAAAGCCCGGAGGCTCTCTTGGAAGATAAGTATTCACAGAGCTATCCAACACCAACTCACTGAATTCTTAGCATTGCATATCTGCCTAACATATAAATGTGGTAACACAAAGGTGTGTGTGCATGTGCACACAGAGATAACTTTTACTTTAGTAGGGTCTTTCTCAGTGTACTTTGCTCCCATTTAAAGACCTAGTAATGGTGAAAACCATGGGATTCCACTGAATGCCCCAACACCTTCTGTAGTGTAATAAATCTCTAGTCTAAGAAGTGAGTAAATTTTTCTTGTTTTTGCAAAATTCATGTTTAGTGTTATGAAACAGTGACATTAAGCAGTACTACGGGAAACAACAGAGACATTAATTTTAATATGACACAAACCTATTGTGCTTACATATTTTTCCACTTTAGTTTGCCATCTTAGCCACAGGACTCTGCAGCTTTATATATATAGATTATTTTTCCTGTCATTTCCACTATGTTTTCTGTCCCCAGACAGGTTCAAGTAATTTAAAAACTTTTTTTTTTTGCCTCCATTTAATTTGGGAAAAATCTGATCAACAAAGCAACACTCAGTAAAACACATAGTCAAGGTGTCTGCAGAAACCATAAAAATCCTGAATTGGATTACAAAGGGTGATAAGTACCAAAACTTAAGAGACTGGTGCATCCTTCATTACTTTGGCAGAAGCAGCTCCATAGTTTTCATGCTATGGTTTGACAGGAATTCCATGGTAGACTACATTAAAATAGCACAAAACTTGTCTATGATTTGCTCAGGGACTCCTCGAAAAAGGTTTTTAAAGTATAGTCTGAAAAGGAGCTAATTTCTTTCTACTTTGAAATATGCAAATAAAAAAAAGCCTAAATGAAATACAAATTATATAACTAAAACATAGCTGAGACATGTAAGAAATACATAAAAATACTGACACATAAAAATACTGAGAGTTCTGATAAGAAAAAACCTGAGCTGCTGGCAATAAAATGCACTGGATATCTGTTAGCTAAATTTTGGGTGAAGTAAACGCATAAGTATGAGTATCATTTGATATTTTCACGGAAGATAATTATTTTAAAATTTAAAGCTACAGGAAGAAATTTGATTTGAATCGTTGTCTTTGTATCTTAATGCTGACTGTGGCATGGAATGATGTAAGGAAGGTAGAAATCCAATCTCATCCCTTTTACTAGGGTTCACATAGACCCTGTGGTATTTCTGAAGGCTTGGAAAGATGAAGTTGGCATGAAGTGTTTTCCATATCTAATTTCCTACTTTGGCGAAAATTCCCGTAATTATTAATGACATTTACTATACAGACATCCAAGGCAGTTGCAGGGTTTCTAACACAAACCCTTGCTGTAAGCCGTGGCCTTTGTGTTTTTAAGGTATGACATACCAGAACATAAAAATGCAACTGCAATAGGGATAATAAAAGACACCATTGTGAACCATTTCTAGTGTGCAAATTCAAACACTTTTCAGACATCCACATCATGAGAGTTTGAAAAGTACCGAAAAATACGGTGTTTTTGTGGCCACTGCTGTGAGGACAGTCCTGCAGTTCACAGATCAGGGCAGTAAATAAAGTGTTTTGTAGCTGTAGTAGGAAAACCTGCCTGCATAAATAGCACCCTTCCAGCACCTTCCACCTCCTTGTTTGGATTCAAGTCTGGCTTGCAGTTTGTTTGGGCTGGAGAATTTGAGTGGTTTTGTTTTCAGCAGTTAGAGGAGATGCTCAGCTTGTTCAAAGTTAAGTTTATAGCCTAAGTGAAAGCAGTTTTCAATAGAACAGGATGTATCTTATCTTTCTACAAAGGTTTATTAAAAATATGTAGCACCTGATAATTTAACACCGAATGAGTGGCTGCTAAATTTCCCCCTCTCTTTGTCCCTCTGTCTCTCACACACACAAACACAGGAATGCTTCTCGCCTGCCAAGCTATGTGCCAAGATTTTGTTCACTTTAATCTCAATCATATGAGTTAGAGAACCATGAAACAAAGTTTCTACCATGTATGCTGACAGATTTTTAGTTCTCGTGGCTCCACGGGGCATCACTACAAGCACACGAAGGAACTTTTCTTATTACAGCTTTCTGAGCTGATCCGTTTTCCATTTAAGTCAACATGAGCAGTACCACCATGAGGAACTCAACACTTGCTAACTGATACCATACACTCATCAAAATTATTTCACTTCTAAGTAAACAAAAAGCTGTGGTACCTCCAACACCATTGTGTGGTTACTGCTGGCACGGGGAAGCCATTTGGTGGCAGCGACTTTGGCGTGCTATGTCACATAACACCATGTCAGCTCAGGACTGACAAATCAAAGCAGATGGTTTGGAATATTGGGGGGAATTTTTCCTGGGGAGCTGAAGAAAAGAGGCATGGAACAACCTCCTTCTGCCTTCTGGGGACTTTCTTATCTTCTGAGTGAAGACATTTCAGAGATCACCTTACCCTTGGTTTGGAGGTGTCCATGGTGATTTTAAGAGCCACAGTATCACCTGTATACGACCCATAATCTTGGCAATTAAACAAGTTCCTATCGTTTTTTTTAAGACTTGAAAGAAAATCTGGGTATCTACATTTTTCAAACAGATAAAACTTAAGGCCCTGAAACAACGAAACTCTGACCCATATCCTTAATTGTAAGGCACAGCTATTGACCACAGATTAGATCTATTCAGATCTGTCAAGAAAAGTCTCCATCTGTCTTGGTGGACAGAGGTTTGTATTAATAAAGCAGGAATTATAGGAAGAAATAACATATATCCATTTCAAAGCAGAATAAGCATGAGAACGCAGTTTCTGATTGCACTATCTGTTTCCCAAAAACTTTGATTATTTGAAAGGCATCATCTCTGACAGCAAAAAAGGGGCATGAAGGAACCACAAGGAGAGAGCTGGAAGATCCAGGAGGTATGGGGTCTGTTGTGTTATGAAACAAAATGCTCTCATTTTGCTCTCATTTACATCTATGCCATTGCTCCCAAACCATTGTTTGAGTGAGGACAAAAGAAGTTGCTTTGCTATATAATTGCATCCATGATCCGTGTGGATCCTGATCGTAATGAAACGATCTGCTGAGCCAACATGCAACTGGAGATCTTTGAAAGACTTCTTAGTTCCCTGGGGGGTTATCATGCAGTAGCAAATCCAAGGACAATTCTGTTACTAGATTGCTAACAACATCAGTTTCATAACTTCAGGGGAGCAAAACAAGCTAAAAAAAAAAAAAATCTTCTCTTAAAGAAGTGAAAGCCTTCACATAAAGCCTCCTTTTTAAGCTGCTCTCCTCCTTTGCCCTCTGCCTTCCTCCTGAATCTCTCTGTTGGTACAATTTCTCTCACTTAGGTATCAATCCCATTAGACTGTGGTATTATATGGTTAAAACATTGATGTAACACAAGCTGCAAATAATTGAAGTAATAAAATACAACTGCAGTTATTTGCCCTCTTGAATTGCAGGGAGAAAAAAAAAAAACGAGATGGGTTTTTTTAAACTGACCCCATAGTGTTGCATACAGACAGTAAAACTTCTTTTTTAGTGTGTTTTGTTTCATTGCTATAAAACTTTTTTTAAAAAATTGCAGTGCAGTTGTAGCAGCTTTTTTTCTTCCCATAGGAAAAGTGATTAGTTTGCATTGTAGAATTATGCCTTAATAATATTTTAAGAAATACAACTTTCTATTTAAGCAGAGAGGTATTGGAAGGATCGGAGACGACACCTCTTTTCCTTTTAAAGGAACTTAATGGACTTAACTTCTATTTTTTTGTGTGTCTGCGTGTGTGTGTGTGTGAGTGAACATCTCTTCTAGGCCAAGATTCATTTTGTCAAGTGTTAGCCCAAAGTGTTCTATTAATGGCTGAACTGTAAAGTCTGACTAAATGGGGTTTGCAGTGGAAATCCTGCCAGCTCCTTGTCTGTGATGGCATGTGTACTGTACCAGGGCACAGTGCCTCACAGCCTCAGCTTATTCACGGGGAAAAGAGAGGAGTTTTGTGTCTCTCTTTTTACCTTTCTCATGGCTAGGAGGTGAATACCCTCATGTGTGAGCTTCCCTGAAGCTGCCTTTGACCAGGGGGTGAGTCAAGACCTTCATTCTCTCTTTGCACAGAGCAAGTAACACACACACAGTCAGCTGGCTTTAAATTTCTCTGGACTTTTTGTTTCAGTGTGTACAAGTGTCAACTCCTTGATTTACAAAGTGTATTAACATTATTTTAATATCTGGAAAACGTTGTTTGATTCTTTTTTATTTCGTAGGTTAAGTGGTTTGTTTTATTTATTATGCCTATTGAACAGGATTTTATGGAAAATTCGGAAGACAAAATGCCCTGTTTCCTTCTACATGTTTACAAATAGATATATTATACAATGCTAGAAAAAGGCAAAAGGCCAAACTCATCTCTGGTGTAATTCCAGTAAAAGCAATAAAATTACACAAGGCATGAATTTGGCCCAGGCATTGTAAATGTTACTCTGGTGCACACTGAGTGTCTGCTTGTTGTTACTGGCACAGCTTAAAATACAAATCCCCCCTTTTTTTTTCATCGAAATGGATACATTTCTCTGGAACAGATTAATCAATGAACCAGGTATCAGGTAACTATGACAAACAGAACAACTGGTTTAAATGCCTGCCTGTTCTATGGCTTTTTCGTCTTCTAACCAACTTAGAGTCTCTTCTTTCAAATTTTTAAATAATTATATATTTATTCTCTTTTGTGCCTTGTCATTACAAGGCTTTTATTCCTTTTTTCGTTGGTCTTTTTTTTTTTTTTGGTCTGTTGTCTCCTTTTCTCTAATTTGTCTTGTATGCCCTTCCGTGATGTTTCCTGTTGACACTTCTTGATATTTTTTTCTAGCTCAGAATGTGGCTTTCTAGCAGACACAGAGGCCCCAGAGTGAATACCCCTCAGAGCCAGCTCTGACTTGGACCTTGCACAACACTATTAACTGGCTCTTACTCTAAGAAAGGTGGCTATAGTGGGATTGCCTGAGCCTGAAGACAGAAATGGTTGAGGAAAGCTTGCCAATATGTTTGCACTAAATTCAACCGCTCTTAATTTCTACTCAAAAGAAGAGTTTATAAAAAAAAATAAAAATTAAAAAAAAAAATAAAAGCATCAAACATTTTAAATCACAAACTTGCAAGGGCTTTTCTCAGAACTTTGTTGTTTTATATTGCATTCATCTGTACGTTTGAGTTTATGCTCGTTGGCCACTTTAAAGTAAACATAGTTCAATGCCCTCAGAAACAGATTTCTTCAGCCCACTAGAATTCCATGGAAAAAGGCTTTATGTGCTGACCTGCTGGATATTTTTGTGTGGGTGCAATTTTTTTTCCTATCAGTCTGGATTTTTTTCCCCCCTTTTTTTGTTTCTCTTTTCTTTTACATTCAGTGCATGTAAAAGTTGGGAGCAGAAGCCTCCTTGGAGCAAGATAGAATCATAAAAAACTTCAGGAATCTCATCACAAGCTAAACAGTACAAACTGCACATTCTTCATGGAAGTATTAGCTTTTAGTGCGTGCCTGAATCCAAGCATAATAGATTATCCCAAAGTGGGAAAGAATGAACAGTACAAAATTAGCAGAACTGGGAGCTCAGATCATTTGGTGGAGCAACATGATCTCTGTACTTTCAGGGTACTGAATTCTAAAGCCACTGGAAACAGAATGCAAAATTATATCAGAGTAAGCAAGGAAGCATGTGTAGGCCTGGGAGAATCAAACAAGAGCTTGGAAAATACGTTTCCAGAGGAGAACAAGTACTGAAAATCAGTGAATGAGCTTGTAGGAAACAAACTGCTATTCATGAAGAATTTCTTGCTCTGAGGATAGAAAGGTACCAGAGAGAAAAAGCACAAAATACATTTCTGTGGTTGTTCAGGGGCCAAGTGCTGCTGGAGAATAATCCTGCACTCAGACAGAAATATAAAATGGCACATGATAGGTCAGTCTCCTGAGGTTTCCCTTCTCAGGGAAGCCTTCCAGAACAAATCCTTCATGCCACTGGCTGATGGGTTTGGTCGAACCGTGCTGGGAAGTATCCCAGGAACACTGTGCATTTACTGGGAGCTCCAAGATGGTGGTGAGCACACCCTGGCAGAACTACTCCGTACTTTCCTACTGCCTCCCTCGGCTCCTCAGGGATGGGGATGAACTTTTTTGGGTACCAAATAAACTTAAAATTTTGCTTAAGCTAAATAAATCCTGAGGAACATGTTGTTGAACACAAATCTGATAATGAGTATTATAATACACACAGAGGTCGAGATAGGTGGTGGAGTCACCATCCCTGGAGGGATTTAAAAGCCGTGTAGATGTGGCACTTGGGGACACGGTTGAGTGGTGGCAGTGGCAGAGCTGGGGGAATGGTTGGACTCGATGATCTTGGAGGGCTTTTCCCACCTAAACAATTCTGTACATTTCTAGGGGTTTTATACAGTGGTTATTAATCCATTCCTTGGCTGCACAAGTGTTGTGTCTTCTACCATCCTCACTGTCTTATAATCCACTCATTCCACCACACCAACGACAGTGATCCCAGCATGGGAATCTTCAACTTTAGGAGGTGTTTGGGATTTTTTTTTTCTTTTAAAATTCTTCTGCTGTGTTTTGTTTCCATTAGAAAAAGAGATAGAATTAGACTGCTTTAAAAACTCATTTTTTCCTAGCTACATAAATATATTCACTATACTTTATATTTTTTAAAACTCATTTCCTCTTTGCTTAACTCCTTGAGATAAGTGAACTCTCCCCTGTGTAAATATTCTACCAGAATGCTGACTACCTTTTAAGCAATATATGATTTAGAAGGTAATGAAATATCACTTTCTTTTTCCTTTTTTTTTTTTATAAATAGGTTTTAAAGTGCTTTTAGCTGCACTTTAGCTTTTAGATTAACAGATAAAACTGATGAAAGGGACACAACCTTCTGTCACAGGGCAGCATGGCATTTGGGAGGTGAGGTAGTTTAAAATGCCATTTTTATCTTCATTTCTCTCCATTGGGATGACTGTATTTCTTTACTACATCCCATAAGGAACTTTATCTTTGCCCATAAAGGCATTTTCTTCCTTAAACCCTGAATATTCTGCTGTATGAGACTGTGTGTCTGCATGTCTGCAGTGATGTTGTGCATAATCAAGCACAGCTATGGATATTAAGTCAATTAAAGCCACAATGACTATCAGTTTTAGGCACTTTGGGGTGTCAAACTTAGGAAACCTATGAGAAATCTGAATTTTGGAGAGCAAGAACTTAATTTTTTTTTCAAAACCATGCCTTCTTAAAATTGCCTAATTGTCCCCTCTGAAGTCTCACTGGTGCTACCCCAGATCACCCCAAGCCAAGAGCCCCACACTCAGAGGGGTTTTTGTCACTGCTCTTATTTAACATGATTTGTTCCCTGGGTCTCAGAGCAATGAAACCCAGTAAATAATACATTGGACACACAGAGAAGATAACAAAAGGAAATAGTTAAGGTACTATAATAATTTTAGCCATTCTTTTTTCAGGTCACTATAATCTGCCCAAAGATAACTAATTGTTCAAAGTAAACATTCCACTCCGACCACAAAAGGAATCCATTACACAAACATATAATTCACAGTCATTTTTAGTGGGTTGTAAACAGTTTGGAATGAGCATAAAATGGGACAAAAATCAAAGTGAGCATTTAGAAATGAAAAAGTGTTTGCTACAAAAGGTCAGTCCCTTTACTTGGCAAACTATGTAGAAAAGCCTGGGAAAATGTTGAACACACAAGCAGTAAGGGAATTTTAAAGCCAACAACCTCCCTGTTTCTTTAAACAGACATCGGAACCTATAACTGGATCCTGTCAAACAAACGACAGCAAAAAAACATAACAGCTGCTAAGAAGTAAAGTTGAAAGATAAAGTTTTCTAAGCTAAGAACCTTCTCAGAAGTGGACTAAAGGTCTTTCTTAAATCTTTAAGCAAGGTTATGGATCCCAGGGTGGCTTTTAGGCATTGAATCAAATATGTAATTTTGTGTATCATTCCTGTCAGAGCATCCTGTGCTCCAAGAAAAGCAACAGAAAACAATATCTGCAACGTCCAGCTTAGAATGGAAACAGTACCTGTAATCATCAGCTTTGCTGCCTGCAGTGTCATTTTTCAAGTCATTTAGGCTGATTTGAGAACTCTAACTTGGATTTGAGAATGGAGGGGGGAAATGAAGGATGTTTCAAAAGAAAGATGAAAGTTAAATTATATTTCCCTGGAGCATTAGGACTGTATTTCTTTACAAAACCCAAGCCACACTGGATACCCTGGGTAGGTTTAGGATACGGACTGCTCAGGGTGTTCATTTACTCTGTCATTAGACACACAGACAAATGATCTTCCCTAGAAAAGAGTTTAGTATCAGACTGTTTTCACACGATAAAATACTACTATGAGAAGTACTGGATGGCATGTTGTTGAGGTACAACACAGACTGATATTTTTATATTTTTTTTAATGCGTTCTGCTCATGCCTTTCACATATTTTTTTTAAAAAGAAAATGCAAAAAAAAAGAAAGACAGCCAGGATTTTTAAAGGGTCGTGGATAACAAAATAAATAGGCCACTCCAGAAATGACTGAAAATTATATCTGGCCTAGAAACACCAAAAAGTCTTGCAATGGGCCCCACCCTTGGCAGGAGTGCTCAGTTTGTGAGTTACAGTGCGCTGGGAGGATTGTCCCAGGCTCTCCTCGCTGCTCTGCTCAGCTCAGGGCTGGTGCTACCTGTCAGACACTTTCCAGGGAGAAGAAGGAAGCAGATTGAAAAACAGATCGAAAAGCAGGAATACAGATTGAAAAGGGCAGGTCGACAGATAGCCCCAGAAAAGCCTGAGGTCCATCCAAGGTAGGTGCGGATGGCAAAGTAAAAGAAGAAACGGGAAAAACCCACAGAATGTGCTGTTCCATCAAAAACTTTTCCTTGAAGTCCCTGACAAGATAGAAAATGAAGAAATTCTGGAGATCTTTGACTAGTCCCTGTATTTCTTCAATCTGATTGCTGCATGGCACAGAATCATTCTCTTATCATCACCAGGTCACACCGCAGACATGGGAGGTTTTTCTATTTAAGATATTGCACGAGATACCAAGGGTACAACATGCTTTCCCAAGGTAGTTTTGACTTTAGTGGCACAGGTCTGGATAGCTCAATAATTGGGACTAGAAGTTCATCAAAAATTATGAATGAATAATTCAGTAATTATTATAAGTAATTCATAAGTGCAGGAAGAATGAAGAGAAAAACTGAGCTTCCTTAAAAAAAAAAATTAAATGACAATTTCCTTGCAAGTTTCCAAGAATGGACACGTTTTTATTGCCTCTCCTTATTAAACTCCACTACCAGCTCAGCAAGATGGTTGAGAAAATGGAGAAAGACCTTCTGCTTCACAGTTCTACTTCAATAACTAAAAATACAGAAAGAGGTTGGAAAAAAATGGAATTCACTCCATTTTTATCACATTCACAAGTGAATCCTTGTTGGATAGATAAATATGCATTCTGGTGTGAGATTTTTTTAGATGAGATCTTAGAGAGCACCCCTGTTCTGAAATGGTGAAGGAGCAAACTAGGGGACAAATGACCAAACTCTGATCTAAGTTAGAGCAGAATATCTTCAGAATAAACATCCTTTTGATATTCATTTTAAAACAGTGTAACTAAACAGGAAATCTTGCCAATGGTTAATGACAACCTCTACATTTTTAATCTGTGGGAGAATATTGCTGCATTTGGCTATTGTGTGCAACCTCGTCTACACAGGAAAATGTAGTAATTAATATGGTTTATTCAGATCACTGCTAGACTTTCTTTCTGTGCACAGTGATTATGCTTTAAAAATCAGAAAAACAGAGAGAAAACCAGTAGGTGAATAACAATTAATACCATGAGCTGATGGCTAAGAGCACAACCGTTCAGTGGAGTAAGAATGGTTTGTAAGCAACATTTAGGGATGGTCTCCTAAGGTCTTTTTTCCTAATAATCCTTTATCTTAAACGAAGCACGCAAGTAACATTTCTGGTACAGTTACAGTATGTAGATGATATATTTTCTAAATAGGAAAAGAAAGCTTTTCTACCACAGCCAATATGCCAGCTGTACCGAGTATCTAGGCCATCTTCCTAAGACTATGAAAGTAAACATACAGTTTTCATTAAATGTGCCTTTCCCATAATTGGTACATAAGTATTTCCCATGACTCTGCAGTTGAGTATCTTGGCTGGAGGCATATCTGGCCATTAAGAGGAGGGCTTCAGATCTGTTGAGTCTCAGCCATGCCGGGAGACTTGGCACCTCCACATACTGCTTCCTAATACCAACCCCGGCATAAAATGTCATCAGAAGCTTGCATAAACATTGGACTTAGCTTCACATAAATTACTGCTGTCCTGAGATAGTTTATGCCAGAACTTAGTAAAAACAACACTTTGAGTAAATAGAATGTGAGTAAATGCAAGCATCTTAATCCAAGAATACGATAATAGAAAAAAACTGCATATCAAATATAAACTCATAAATATAGTGATAACATGAAATTTTTATCTCATGCCTTATGGTTAGCTTCTATTTACATGTTAGGCTAACCAAAAGGGGTAAGCTTCTCTAAGTCACACCAAGTTTGAAGGAAACACAAGGACTGTAATGCAGTACTCAGAAGGATGAACTCCTTTGAAGGAATACTGATACATCCAGTTTCTAATATGAACATTTTTTTGATAATCACACAGACAGTAAACATCTAATTACGTTCCTTGGATTTTTCTATTACAGTTCAGCAGTGCAGAGACCTCTGGCCTCGCTTCTACTTGGAGGAGTGGTCAGATATTCCAAAACATCTATGAAATATCCAGCGCATTCTTGGGGGAACTTGTGCTGAGATCGTAACCAAGCAGTTTGTTAGACATGTTCTGCATGGAGTGGCATTTTTGCAATCTAATCTCTGCCTTTCCTTTTAATGTTCTGAATTTCACCTCACAATTCCTCCTCTATTAATAGTCACTTCATACATTTTTCCCCTTTTTTTATCCAGCCTCCAGCCTTCCTCCACAAAAACCCAATGCTACTATCTCCCCCTACTGAACGATCTCCAGTTTGTTTCAGTCTCTGACTTCCTGCCAATCATTCTCGGAATAATAATATCCCAGTGCTCTCTCTGCTGTATAATTAAAGTATGAATTTCCCTGAGTTTGAAACTCCAGGGTAGTTTTATTGCACCTTTCACTATAAAACCAGGTAACAATGGTGGAATTAAAATAGCTTTTTCCTTTGTGGATAACACTCTAAGTATCTTTTTATTTTTCATGGACTGCCTTGTTCTGAGACTCTAGTATATGGCAGTGACAATGGGTTCACCCAGCCTTATTCTGAAAATAAATTTTCTATCTTTTGCAAGATATATGTTTCCCCAGATCCCTGGAACAAGTTGTAAACTTGTAACAGATGGTGATGAAGCCTCACATTTTTATACAATACATTTTAAGATTCTGCATCTACCGCATGCACCTTCCAAAGAAAATGACCTTCAGTGAGAGAAGATACATCCTGCAGAAAGGAAGGCAGGCAACAGTGTTAAGTGCCTCTTTTTTATACTATGAAAATCCTTCTTATTAATCAAAACTTTTAATGAGGATGGATACTCATTCCAATATTTTTGCAATATCATGGCTTTTAAAATAACTATAAAAATTAGACACCTGCAATGATTAAAAAAAAAAAATATGGCCAGGCTTGAATAACATTTATTTTGATTGAATACTATTCGAGACTTACGAAAAAATATCAGCCTTACATTCACCAGGGACTTTAGAATGAAAGTTACTGACATTTTATCCATGTTTAGCATTTGCTTACACAGAGAAAGACTAAACCAACATGTCGAAAAAAAAAAAAAAGGCAAAAATCAGCGTGAATGGGTTCTATTAATGTCTTATCATATAAAGAAAATGAAGATACACAGAATGTGATATAGTTCCATTCATAACTATATTATAGATTGTACTCTGCCTACCCTGGCAATCCAAGCAGAGTTACAAGGTTAAAGTTTTGATTACTATTAAATAAGAAGGTACTCACCTCTTCTTTCAACAGCTTTTATGCACAGTCTTACAAACTGGGGGACTGTAGATTTCTCATGCTCACAAACCAAGTGCAAATGGGAGCCAAAAATTTGATCTACATTTGGAAAACAAGAAGAAAATACATTAAGGCATATTATTAGTAGGATTTTTCTCTCTTCTCAGCTTGCCTATTAATTTCAAACTCAGATATCGAAGATGGACAGACAAAGTTGGAACCAAATGCTTTTGGACTCCTAGTGATCATTAGCTTCTGCCCCAGAACCAAATCCCTGCACACCTGCTGCTCATAGTGCTTGATGCTTCCCCCTGGATTCAAGTTTCAATTGCCACTTCCACCTTAACTTTGACCGTTCTAAGGCTTGGAGATCTCCAGAGTTTACTTGGACCTGCTATAGAAAAAGTACAGGCAGCTCCAGAGCTACAGCTCCCGAAGTCATTGAATACAAATTCCTGCACATTCAGCTCTTGATCCAGCCTAGAAACTCCTCTGGTTGTGTGACCTGTCTCTTCCATGTGTTTGGAAGTTTCACTCTTGCATGGAGCACTGTAGGAGTGCAAGGACTTTATTACTTTGCATCATTAGCACTTAGTACAATTTTACCTCAACTCCACAAAAGCTTTTTTTTATTCATCCAATTGCCTGCTTAGAAAAGCAGAAGATACTGCATGTCTTTTGATGAGGATTGCATCTTACACCAAGTTTAACTAGTGATTAGTCTCACTTCCGTCATGAGTAATCTTTTAACTAGATAATGCCACCTTCTAGTTTTTATGATTTCGAAGTTTTGATCAACTTTGACTGTTGATCTTGAAACATGTTTGTATTAGAAGGTTCAACTCTTCAGATTACTAATTAGCTTCCTTCACCTCATTTCCACTCTATGTGTTTGAGAGATTATGAAAAGAGCAATCAGTAACGGGGATGTTGTCAGCTAAAATCAGAATGAATCAAACAGATGAGAGGAACTACTCAATAGGAGCCAGTTAAATGCTGAAACAATAGGAGTGTGCTGTCATCATTTATACCAAGAGACAGTCTCCATATAGCATTTCAACAGAGCACTATGTTTTGTAAATTGGTGTGGAGGCTTTGAAAATTATTATACAGATAGCAGAAGGGTGATAGAACCAGTCTGGACTCTGCACAGCAAACCCAGCAGCCGGTCCCATGGAACTGGATGTTTCCTCCATAGCCAGGGCCACCTTATTCCACCATAACCAGCTGGAGCACTTCTTGCTCGAAGGAGCACAACTTTTCCTCACTAAGAGGCAAAAACCCCATTTTTTTCTTTTCTGCTCTGCAAGGAGCTTCATTTTCATTGATCACCACTACTTCATACTCAGCTCAGATTTCAAGAGCAACTCGATTGCCTTTTCTTTCCTAATACCCCAGAGCAGGGAACAGAGTGACGGAAACAAGGTGCAGGGCAGGGGTTGCTTTGGACTTCTCGAGATGATCAGGGAAGTTTATTCCAGCACCTCCCAAAGAGTGTGATCTGCATTCTGGGAGAGTACATCAAAGCCTGAATTGAAGTTAGTCGGAGTTTCGGCTGCAGAAGGGATGGAGGACTGGGTTCACAGAACTGCTCTGAGGAAGGTTGTGTGCATGTGTGGCGTTAAGCATTAGCGAACAGTCTGTTACATGTTTTGGGGTTATGTTTCTGACAAAGCACAGTCTGGTTACATTTTCTTCATAAAACATTTATAGCTGCCTTCATTGGTAATTATACATACAGAGATTTATGATTAAAATGTACTAGCACTTCCTCTTTTGACATCTTAATTGTTTTTTAAAATTTTAGCAAAGACCTGTCAAATTCTTTGCATAATATGGAATGGTCTCCAACGTAAATCATGTTAAAAAAGAAGTAAAAATATATCTTATTTGGTGGACAAAGACACTTGTAAACAATTTCAGAAGCAAAACAGGCAAAGAACTGCACTGTGTTTAGGTGGTAACACGTGAAGAACTGAAATGAAATTAATGTGCGGCTGTTCAGCAGTTTTTCTTCTGTGTTATAACCACGTTATAATCAACTTTCAGGATTATTTCACAGTTACTCTTTCAATCTCCAATATGAACATAGAATGTTTGGTATTCCTGGGAGAAAACTTTGAACAGGCTGAAAACAGTTTTACAATTCTCACCTAGTCCATTACTTCATTTCTTGGTGCAGATTCTATATATTTAGCAAAATATTTAGCCTCATTTTTAATACCTTTCAATGTATGGATACAGTCACATTCTGTACCCTGCAGTTAAGCTTTAAATCACCTCTTCTTTAGAAAACAGGCACTCAGGATTTTTGTCTTGGATGGAAGGACAGTAAAACAGCATTAATACTTCCTGGACATCAAAATAGACTGGTAAAACAACAGCACACAACTGCTTTGGAGAGTTTTTTTGCCCTTCTAGAAATTCATGGGTATTTATAAGTACATGATTCCATGAGCCATCCCAATTCTCTCAATTCTGAGTACTCCTATACCACAAATTCCGTGACTCTCTCTAATCAATTGATTTTTTTTTTTGCTGGATCTGTTTCTGTGGATAAACATGGGAACTACAGCAGTTACACTGCCATATTTACACTTGTGGAAGTCACAGTGAGACTTGAGGAAAACTCAACTAAGATTTGTTTGTGCAGTATTTCAAAAACAAGGAATGGTGAATTGTCAACTTTTTAAAGCTAGATTTGTAAGTAACTAAAATTAAAATATTATTTCCTTATTCTTTTATAGGTGTATAGATGTATATTTTTTAAAACTAGTTTAAGGGAAAGCTATCCAGAAGATTTTTTCAAAAAAAAAAATAAAAGAACTGTTCCCAAAGGGATAAGGGAAGCAAAAACCCCTTTGTTTGATTTATTTGTGATAAGGTCCTCCAAAACTTCATCTTTTATGACTTGAAAAAAAAGATGTACACAACACTCCTAACCTCCTGTTATGACAGTTTATGTTTCCTATCCAGCTTATTTAACTCAAATGCCTGGGAAATAGACACAATTACCACCTTATGGAATGCTACTTAACTTTAAATGCTCCCCTCTGAATAGAAATCCACTTTATCTTCTCAGAGTTATTCCAGTTTCTCAGGAATTATTTCCTCTATAGGCTCCTGAAATGCTCTTGTTTCATCATTTAAAAATTTAAACTAACAATTGTTCAGAAATATCTTTTATTAGAACAAAGGCAATTCCCATGCAGTGGATTCTGTTCACAAGGGCTCGTACAAAGGAGCTGCATACTATGCCCATATACAGCTTTAATCATTCACTCTTTCAGCTGTTATCAATTTAAAACCAATGAAACTCCCACACTGAGTCCATTTGAGCAGTCAATTTTAATATCTTGGGGCATCTGTAGTTATTCTGAATTGGCTGCAAAAGCAGAACTAACAAGTTAAGCTCTAACCATAAGTCTACATCAGGCTGGTAAACCATACATCAAACACCGACAGTTAGTCAATACTGTAGTATGAAAAACCAACAAGCATTTTTAAGAAGAGCAATATATTCATAATATGTTTGGTGGTATGGTTTACATTACACATCCCTGCTATCTGCACGTTAAATATTCCGCTGGAGATGGTGGGGTGTGTGACAGCTTTGCACAGGGATATAAAACCAGACACCAGAAGAGAAGGGAATGGACGTTCACAAGTTGTATAATATAAAATGATGATTATGGCTGCAATGAATTGCTCGTCCTGGGGAGCTTCAAATTTTCCCTGAGCTTGACAGAGCTACTTTTTTTTTTTTCCTTTGGAGTAGCTCTCGCAGGCTACAGCAAAGCCACTAATCCTGAGCTGCAGAAATCTCGACTATGGGAGACAATTCTTCTGGAAAAGAAACAATTAAAACAAAATCACTAAAGCCACATCCTCACTGAGAATGTCATTGTTTAACTGTTTTGGGTGTACATGGATGAGATGTGGCCACACTTGGAAGGAACTCATACTTCAGTGTTTTTTATTAAAGAAATGGGGAAGGGCATGGCCAATACTGCCATTTCTCAGGAAGGAGCTTAAATTCTGGCATGAGAGGAGATGGTGTAATGGTACAATGCCCAAGTTCTTAGAAACATGAATTATATCTATGTAATCCTGTGACTTTCAGGAACAGAATTTTAACTGTGCTACATCTGGTTTTGAACTGCTGGACTAACAGAGCTTCGTATCAACATCCAAGTTGTTAGTTTTCTTTGTATCTGTTTGAATGTTGGGAAGGAAAAGAAGGAAGGAGAGAAAAGACAAAATCAGAGATGAAGGTACAAGGAGAGGGATAGGACAGTAGGCATCACAGCTGTGAACTTTTTCAGAGGGAAGTGATGTATTCGGAGCCATATTCTCAGAGGTGACTTCTTCTGGTTGCTCTATCTGTAGTCATACGCATTAAGTCAGACATTAAAGTGATGCTGATTCCAGACTGGGGCTCCAAATAATGCCACGACACTTTTACAATAAGTGGGGCAGGTCCTCAGCTGACTGAAGTCGGTGGGGTTGTCAATGGAGCTCCCCTGATTTATGCCAGCTGGGAATCTTGCCAGTCCTTTTAACGTGGAGATTTACTATATATCGTTGATCTGTGGTGGTCATCAATTTAAAAAAAAATTACATTTGCGAACAGCTACTATTAAGTGGCATATGAGCTGCCAGATTTGTTTCGCATTCCCAGAAAAAGGGAAGAGACACAGGTCTCTCTTAAGAAATTCTGGTGTTTTACTGAGGACAAGAGCTTGTTTGAATTCAAAGAGAATGTGTCTGCTGCACTACTCAAAACACTTCTCCCAAAATGAGTTTTTTTAAAATTCTCTGAATCATTTCTTTGCTTCATGTCAAAGGAAAAAATCACTTTGTTCAGTGTCTGGCCATCCACAGGGTTTAGGAAAAGTGCTTCCAAATGTCCATGTCAAAGAAAGAAATACCCTTGTGACCCATTGTCCCTGCAAGTCAAAGGAAACATTTTCTAACTTTCCCTAAGCTCTGATGTGCACCAGAACGCTTGCAAAATTCCTTCATAACCCGCAAGAACTACAGAACACACCAAAGGTGGGTCTTAATCTGCTGTTTTGGACTTCTCATGAACATTTCACTCATTACATTGAACTACTCCAAGGTCCAATGAAACATATGATACAATAAAGACATTTTCCCTTGCCCAGAAATGAAATGGTTGGTGATCTCTGTGCTGCGATCTGCACAACCACCAACATATGCTGAGCCCTGTTCTATAGGCTATCAAGCCAAATCACAGCTAGTGCCTTTCACTAGCAATTGAGTGGCTTTTATTTTCATCTTGAAACAGTTGTAACCATTCCAAATTTTATGCTGTTTTGGTTTTTGCCTTAGCTTATAAATACATTCAATGAAGTTCCCTCAGTGTCTAGCTTTTGGGAAAGAAAGATCCACCCTAAAAAAAAAGAAACCTAAATAAATTTCTTGCCAGCTGCATAGCTTCATTTTCCTCATTTCCCACAGTGTCATTTATGTGAGGTTGTTGCTCATGTTTTTTTACTGTTTACTGAGAATGTATTTTGTGATAGTGTATCACCAACACAACCACCGTAGCTTTAAAATCACAGTTTCACAGAAGTTTCTTTTCCTTTGTTGGTCTAGAAAGTCTCAGAAATCAGGATGTTAGCAGGCCAACATCAAGTTGAAGGTTGGCAATTCATCCTGGGTAATACTAAATCACCACAAAGCTCAAACATAAAGGTCAAAGTTCAATTATAGACTATAAAGTCGTTTTAAAAGAGAAGATTTATATATTATTTTTCCAGCATATTAGTGCAGATTCTGTAAATTCTGAGAATATTTCAATCCCGAGGAACCAAGGACCCCTGCCCTAGCGTATAAATTTGAACAGTTATTCTCAAAATAACACTGCTCAAATGGCAGACATGGGACAAGCCTCTTATTTACTATTTCTAGGTTGTGTGCACGTGTATATCTAAGAACACAACTGTGCTTAGAGACACAAACGCATTCCACAATGTCCCTGTATTGCACATCATCTCAGAAATGCTTCAAAAAGCTTCTAGACCAAGGATATTTTGTGTAAGCATGAGTGAGATGGAACAAGGACAGATGATCTTCATTAGAGCTCTCACTGGAGCATGAGGAGCCCCAGTCAACAGCCCATTGCCATGAACAGAGCCAACGTGCTGTTCCCATTCTGGCTTCTTTCAGGTACAGGACTAGAAAGCAAATGGGGCAAAGATGACAAAAATAACTTTTTGTCATGTAAAGTGTCGGTGCATCTTCATTTTCAGATCAACATGTAACTAACATTTACCCATCAGTCTTCTACATTCCCTGGTCTGAGTGTTATCCTCCTTATTATTTTCATTTAACTCCCTGCTTTACTTTCTACATGGATATCTGCTACACTCTACATGAGCAAAGTCTGGGTAAGAGTTAAATGACAATCACATAATTTCTAGATTTCCTGATAACAGTGTTGGCAGAACAAAGTACCCCAGGAGATCAAACTGCTATTTAATTTTGAAGCCTGTATTCCCAAATTTGGTTAATGTGGAGAAATGTGTCGAGTTTTCTGGCCAAGTGTGCACGCATCAGCGACTCACAGAGCACAGGACTGTGTTTAAGTGAACTTACCACCTTAAAATGTATTTACTCATGACTATAATTTACGTGTTAAATTTATTGGAGTTTTGGTTCCAATGTGACATACAATGTGAAAAATCAATATAGATTTGAGAGCTTTATAGCGCCCCTGGCAAATATGAATAGCACTTGATGAAAAGTGAAGGTTTTCACAGCACCTACAGTGCCACTGCATTGGAGTAATTAACACCACACGCTTCACAGATATTTACATCAATTCTTCACCAGCACACAGAACAGCTCTTTGTCAGGAATTTGGTACCAAGATGTCCTGCAAGGCTTTATACACACTTTTATTACGAGCCCCTATTTTAAGGGATTTACAATTCTGACAGAAGTATTTCCCTATGGGATAAAAGTTCGTAGGCATGTTCTCAGAGCTGGAGGAATTTTTTCTTGTAAAAATTGGTTAACATTTTTTTCCCTTAAGAAATGAGCAAATAAATAGTTCTGAGGGGTTTCTGCAACCATTTAAGTCACCTTTAGAAAAATAAATACATGCATCTTATAATACAAAAATTTGGCAAGCTTTTCATTGGTAATCTGGGTGGTTGCATTTTGCGATTTAAAAATATTCTAATGCGAGACTAAAAATTAACATTTAAAAGTGGTCTCTGCATAAGCACTGCAACTGCATTTTCATAACATTTTAACAGATTAAGGGATAAACCGTGGTGAAGACAATGAAGGAACCTTATCAAATGAGCATTTCACATAGACTTACCGTAGATTGGAATTAAGCTGTGCTAACGAATCCTGCCTCATTTACATGGCCAAAACCTAATCCTAATGGAACTTCATGGTAAATAGCTAACATATTTTCTTCATGGCAACATTAGTTTGGTAATAAAACTGTGCTGGGTGCAGATTCTGAGTTACTGTGCCACAAATCAACAACTCTGTTATCCATGGAAAAGTATCCCAGGTAGAACCAAGCTATGTTTATGAATCAAGAGCTTGATGCAACTCGAGCCAAACCCAAATTCATCTGGCTTTCCTAGAGAGATATATTAGAGGGTGGATTTGAGTTATGCTAATGAATCTGGATTTGTTAGCAGGGATCACATCTGATCCCTATGTAACACCGCAGGAGATTCATCACCCATACTTTATTAAACTAAAAACTCCCCAACCCTTAAATCCAGAAATTAAAAGACTATAAATTACTCCTCTATTACTGTAATAACTGAAACAAACTAACATGATGCATTCAAATCCCACCCTCAACTCACAAAGTACTTCAAAAAGGCAAAACCCTCAGAAGTACTGAAATCAGTTTTCAAATGTGTAAGGAGAGATCCTGAAAGTTTGGTGTGCAAATGTGCACACCTCACACACACATATTGATGTATAAATGACAATTTTTCAAAGTTTCTGTGGCAGCTGGAAGCAGAACCCCATAACTGAGGCACATCGTGGTTTTATACAATGAAGATTTCCTTACAGTAAACAACACTGCACTGAGCATCTCTGCACGTATCCAAAACATAAGAACTTAATTCATCAAATCTTCTTCTCTCCAGACATGGGCCCAGCTGGTGTTGAACTCTTGTAGCTGCTTTAGCTTATGCTGGCTGGGGTCAATCT
Source organism: Edolisoma coerulescens (assembly GCA_013397115.1). NCBI lineage: Eukaryota > Metazoa > Chordata > Aves > Passeriformes > Campephagidae > Edolisoma > Edolisoma coerulescens. The sequence continues at coordinate 1,180,306 of VWZW01004119.1, forward strand.
CTTGGCTCAGGACAGACAAGTTTAATATGCACTAGCAACACCCCTTGCCATTTTTGACACACCGCTGGAAAACTCACACTCCAGAGATTGACAGGGGCTGCTGGCAAAATGCCTCTTTCTAGTCAATTTGCATGTGCAGTTGTGGGTTTCACACATAATAATTTGGGAGTGAGTAAATTTTTCAAGCATTATTCCAGACAATATTTAAAAACACAGCTTTACTTGGATGTTAGTGGTCAGAATGCTACTGCCTTCAAGTTAACTACCAGCTTCTCAGTGAAACACTTGGATAAATTAACAAACGCATTTTATAAAGAAACAATTTTTAAAGTATATTTGAAAATGATGTCTGACCAACTTAACAAGAAATTTGAATAGGAAAAAAACCCCACAGATTCAAAGCATTTCTTACTTGCTAACGTGTATTTCAAATTGTTAAAAATGGATTTTGTTGGTGATTTAGAAAAATAATGAGAGAAGACAGTAGAAAGTATTCCAACAAATTAGTCAGCATGGCATCTGAGGGTCCTATTTTGGGTTCTAAAACATAAAACTATATGGATATTCTTTTCTTAAAAAGAAATAGAGTTGTGCAGCATCTTGATTTGCATAGTGAATGGTGTTAAACGAAGGGGCTTTTACCACTTGCACACCAAAGCAGAAAAACTGGAGCAGCAGTTTTCAGATATCACAGAGGTAGATGAACCATAGATTGATTTCTTTTTCTTTATAGTTCAGCAGTGTGTTATGAGATATAGCAACAAAACCATATTTAAGAAGTGCCTGTCCAATGTACTGAGTCAAATATTCATTTGTGATTTTTTAATTTTTACACCGAAAAGAAAAATAGAAGACTGAACACACCTTTAATAAGTCCCTTTTCTTGCAATGTTTTCAAGGAGGGTCTTCGGGAGATGAACTTCTTTAATCTGCTTTTGACTCGGTTTCTGTCATTTGTGTCAGAGGCACTGTAGTTCAGCCTGAAAACTGAAGGAAATCAAAAGGCAAATTTTTAGTGAAACAATATTCCTAAATCAACAGTAGTTTTCTCAAATACCCTGAGAAAATAGTGGCCATAACCACCCTGGTAAGATCCCAGTCATGCGGTAGGTCAGCAGCGTGGCTGGTTGGACACTACAAACCATCTGATTAATACTTTTGTGAATAAACACGATGAGTTCACTCTGCCGGTTATGCGCAGAGCTCTGTTATTTATTGCCCATAAGTATTTGGATGGCGACCAGTTTGCTCATGGAAGTGTTCATGAATCCCACAAGTTTCACATGGGTGATTTTTCAGCTCCGGCTCCGGGCTCTGAGTGTGCTACGCGCTATTAGCTGTGCACTCCTCGCTATGAGAAAGGATGTATGGTTACACCACCAGTGAAGGACTGGATTCTCCTGCCAAGATGGATTAAGAGTTATATATATATTTAATGCAGTTATAGAAAACATGGCCATGTGCCACGAAATGTGTGCAAGATGCATTAATTTATGGAAAGAAAAGTATTCCCGTCCTAATGATTATATTTTATTATATTTAAGCATTTACCAAACAGAGAAACAATTTGAGCACAATTTATTCCTGCTCTGTGTCAAAAAGACATCCAATCCAGCTGCAGAAAATCCCCTGGAGGAAGTTTCAAAGCATAAATTTAACTTTTTCTCTGCTGAGGTGCTCACAGGGCACCATGATGGCTATCAAAACAGGCAGTGCTAGTAGGGAGAAGAAGCTCAGCACGATCCAGAAGCAGCAGACATGCCACGGGGAGACCTTTTCTAGAGTTTTTTCCTGAACAAGCCGGTTTTTAAAGATTTCCAGCAAACCACCTGAGACTTGCCACCCTTGAATAACTCTTGTTCAGTGTCCTGAGCTCTCTCAATGCTCACACTGCTGAGCAGGCTAATGGGGCAGCCAGGGTGGTGCAGCCTCCCTTGGCAAAGGCCTCCAGCTCAGAGAGGGGTGGCTCCTACTTTCTAAGGAAAGAGCAGCCTTCCATCTTCTCTTGTAAATCAATTAACCAATTAATCAATCAATCAATCAATCAATCCACCAAAATACAATATTCTCCACAAGGTGAATTGGCAGGAGCCTGGTCCACAGAATTTCTAAATAGATAATTTAGCTGCAGTTACAGAGATGCTCCCTTCTCTCCCCATCCAGACTTCACCTCCCCTATAATGCAACAATCCTCAAGCAGAGGATCCAAGCAAAGAGAGAGAGCAAAATTAAAAGTATGATCATTATTATCAGTCTTTTGTTTTTTTTTTTAATCAAGGCGTTTTGCATTAGTTATAAACAGAACCAGAACATTTAAAGGTGCACAATTATAAAACAATGGCAAGCTAAAATAACTGGTTAAGCAACAGCAACAACGCTGGAATATTGTGGTTTACATTACAAATCTGATTTTAACAGCCAAACTTATAAAATGGTTTACGCTTTGCTGTTGTCAAGGGAGAAAAACTTGCCAAATTGTTCATTTTAAGTAAATAGAACATAGCCAATTAAGGAAAGCAATATTTAAACACATGCCTACAATGATCAGAGCATAGTTTGCTTCTGATTTCACTACTGATTTTAACAGAAGAGTGTTCCGTTTTCCCACAGCACTAAAATGACCCCACACATACTTCCACAAACTAGTAATCACACAGGACAAATAAAACAACACTTTACTGGAAAATACATGGCTTGGTACAATAATCCATCACTTATGAAAACTAGAATTCACATTTTTTAATGGTAGCATTCCTGGAGTGAAGTATCATAGAACATAAAGATTAGCATTCAAGTGATGGTTGGTGCTTTTTTAACATTATAGCGGAGGACTTTTCGTTCGAAATTGAGCAATCCTTGGCAGGGACAAGCTAAAATTCCAAGTCACTTGGCTGTGCTATAAAAAGAACAACAAATGGATGTTTCTAATTCTGCATCTTAGTGGTACTTTGAAACAGTGAAGTGAATTGTATTTAGTTTGGGGTCTCTTTTGTTGCTCAGATTCATTCTGTCCGTAGCAATTCACAACTAGGTTGGCTTTATCCTGACTTCTGAAGTTTCCCCAAGTGATGTAAATGATGCAGGAGTGAAAATGTATTTTATGTCAATAATTTGCCTACCACTTTTCCCATTCTGTGGGACTCCGAAGCATTTTATGCCCACTGGAACTACACACTTAACTCTGAGTCTACATGAGACTGGTTAAAGTGCTCCAAATGAAGTACATATGGTTGTCTTTTGAAGGGTAGGACTGCAGGGTGAACATCCCTCTCTTTAGAAAGACAAGTTAACCCAGCTGGAAGTTTTATACCTGAAGCAGCAATTATGGTGTTAAAACTACATCTAGAGGTAGGAATAATTATTGTCATGGATATCTTTGTATGTACCACGTTTTGCTGTACAGCACATAGTTCTAAACAACGGGAAGGCTAATATTGATGAATTTCTCATTTTATTCTATTAAATATGTGTGAGTCACCAGAAAAAAACTCCAAGCCTCACAGAAATTTAAGGGTTTAGATAGCATGTTCCAAAACCAGCCTTAGCCAGAAATATTCATGTTGGGATCTCACTTAGAACGAGTCCTTCTCCTGCCAAACAATTATTCTCGCGATATCCCCACATTAAAATGACTTTGCTATTATATTTGGAAATACAAAGAAGACCAAACTTTAAAAAAAAATTAAAAAACCAATAGTTATAAAACTCAAAAAGCACAATAAATATTTTTTTTTACTACCTTCCTTTTTAAATTTCAGGTTCTGGATTTGGGCAGAAGTATCCTCCATGAAAGAGAGCCAGCAAATGCCAAACAACATAAAAAAGTGGAAGACAGTTCCATACAGAAGTAAAAATAAGACTCTTAAAAACTTAAGTATAAAATAACAATACATTTCTTCTGCTAATGCAAGTGCATACAAGGACATTTCATCAGCAAAAATGTAACCTGACTATTGTCTGACTTGCATGTTTGGCTGCTAATAAAGTAAACACTTTGATCTAGAAAAATATTCTTATTACTTTTGACACTTTATTAGGTCTCTATCTCTGCCACAGGCTGGAAAGCTATTTAAGAATAAATGAAATAATGACAAGATCTTTTCCTCAATTCTCAAGATACATGAAATCAAAACAGCTAATTGAAATAGGGGAGTGCCATTCAGATTGGGCACAAAAATAAAAGTATAAACACATTTTTAGGACTGAAAGAAAGAACACATCTTTGGCCCGTATCAGTAATAATATCAGCTTAATTAGGGGTGATAAGTATAGGTTAAATGCTCTGAAAAAAAGAAAAAAAGCACTGATCAAAAACAGATCTGTCTTTTTTTTGGCTTATATAAATCCTCTGAATCCTTATTCAAATCTAGCCTGAATAATAACATATAAATAACAGAAGCGTGGAAGACAAGAATTAATGCAATACCTCCTAGTGACACAGTTCTACAGAAATAGTACCATCAAAGAAAGTTTTGAGATGTACAGGTGAACAATCACTTCTTAATGTTCAATTCCCTAAATTATATCTACGATGCAATGAGAATAAATTTACTATAGTTTAATCAGGATTAAGTACTGGCCAAAAAATTGCAGGGTGAAGATGCAAAAACCTTTCTCCAGGGTTTGGGCATGGCCACCACTCACAGAGAGGGGCAAGGCTCTGAGCTCTTCAGGGCTAGGATAAAAATGTTTATGAGATTACTTCCAGTGAATTTACTCATGCACCTAGACAGTGTATTTCTAGCAGAATGTTTTTCCTGGGTGCGATGTTCTGAGCAAAGTCTGAATGATTCAGAGCGTAAAATTTTTTAATATGTCCTAAACTCCATATTTGATTGGCAAGATTTTGTATCTCCCTATAACATGATCTCAATTTCCTTCCAACGACTTTTATTTCACTCTTAATTTACTCTGCATTTGTACATAATCTCAGGGGTTTACCTATGATTAATTCCTGCCAGGTACAGTGTATCTGAGCACTTCCAACGTGTTGAAAGCATTGGTTTTTGAAGAACTATCCATTAATGACTTTCTGAACTGTGACAATGGATATTGACAGTGCTTGTCAGACTAAAGCACTATTGATTGTCTCACATCATGTGTATTGCAAAACCAATTTCTTTCAAGTACCTCTTCCTAACTGAAATACATTATTACAATGCCTATCTGTTTATTATAACACCCAAAATTATCGTATGTAATTCATTTGGATGGAAAGAGAAGAATGAAGAGCAGCAGTGGGAATGGATAAAGAGTTAAGAGATTCAAATATCTTTATGTTCCTACCTTCTCTTTCATTATCCTTGATCTCCAGGAAAAAAATCCAATTAGTCTGGACCATGCACATTTTTTTTAGTGCTCTTCAAAGACTTAGAATTTCGTGGAGTTCTTAGAAAGAGATGAGTTATAGTATAGTGATAACACCCATAAATGGAGTTTTGGTAATTGTTTCTTAAGGAATACTAAAAATGACAAGCTTGACCATTTAAAATACAGAATACATTGACCAAAATCCTAGCTGCAACTTTCTTAAAACACATGTGAACAGATCCATGTGCTTAACTGTCATCTCTGATGTCTTAAAGTAATAATTTTCTTTACAGACTCATAACCAGAGCCCTCAGCAACACCTTGAAGGACTGAAACAAAGCTGAGATGGCAAAAGAGGGAGGCAGGAGTAGGTCTCTATGACTTTGGAGAAAGAAAGTGCCACTCTAACAGCAGAGCTATCACATATGTGCGAAAATATTAATTGGAAGCAATTAATTAGTTAATTAATTAATTTCAAGTAATGGGAATGCTTAATTGCTGAGTGTCTTATATTTCTGAAGGAATATATCTTAATGTGCAGAGGTGTATGATTCTGCCAACATTCTAAAAGGCACTGTAATTTTATATATAATGACTCATGACTTTAAGTTTTATTGGATACCACTAGAATACAGAATTCAACTTTTCTTCAAATTTTTTTGGCATGCAGCAGATGTAAAACTACTATTAGTCCTTTAAGAAGGGAGCAGCATGCATCAATGCCTGTAAAAATAGACAGGTTTTCAACCAGCACCAAGTTTTGAGAGTGATAAAACCAAATCCTTCTTCCTTCCTCTTCTTTGTGATACTCTGAGATGGAGCCAATAAAATCTGCTCACTATGGATAAAGAATTCACTTCACCTTCTTTATTGAGCTAAGGACTTTTGCCAGCCATCCTATTTGATCCCTTAGTGAAGTCCTTGGGCATGTCTCTGAATTATACACACTACAATTACTAATTGGTTGTTTTTTGTTTTTGTTTTTTTTTTGTCAAAAGAGTAGAATGAGAGACAGGTACACAGTCAGCTTAAAGGCGCTAGAAAAATGATTGATGGGAAAAAATGCAGGAATCGGGCATTGCCTCCTATCATTATTCTTATAAGCTTCAAAATTACAGATTTTATAACTACAGAGCATAGACCCAAAATGTGCAGTATCCGAATGGGTATCACCTTCCTGGAGAGGCTCGGAAGATTTTGTTTGATTTGGCACCAAAGGACCTGAAGCCATTCAGGTTTATAGTGCAATAATAGATATTTGCCACAGCAAGTATATCTACATTAACAGATGTTTATGAAGTAAGCTCAGAAATAAACAATAGGAAAAAGAAAACAGTGATTATATAGCACAAATAATTTTTCTGTAATATGACAGCCTAACAACTTAAGTGCTCAGTAGTGTCATTACACTTTGTGAAATTTGCGTGCATTAGCAGTAAAGATTCAATAAAATGACTGTATAATTCATATTTTGCATCATGCTCTTATGCATATAAAATTTAAAAAAAAAAAGTCTCCCTCTAATAATAAATGGAAATAAATTAATAGCGTGTTAAACATCACTACACATTTACATTGCAAAATAAAAATGTCACTCTCCACACAGCTTTTCTTAGTGGTATTTGTACCATAAATGTTTAGAAATGTAAGCAATATTTCTGAGTATATGTTGGATTTATAAACAAAAATCTTACCAGGTACCTTTCTTTAATAAAATAAACAAGATTTTTTAGAAAAGGAAAATACAATAGGACAAATCTATCTGGATTTCAGTTGTGCATCTGATATGTGGCCAAATAGGAAATGATTAGTTAAACTAGAGAAGATGTAGAGAACTAAAACAATAACTGTGAAGTGACTAAATAAGGTATTAAGATGAGCTTTGCTGAAAGGAGAACTACTGTACTTCAAGGAAGTTCCCAGTGGACGTCCTGAAATATTCTTGGAACTAGTCTTTGTGTTTTTAGTAAAGACTTCATCAGGAAAAGCAGAAGCATTCAAAAAATTACTTGTTGACTCAAGGCTGGAAGCATCATCAGTTGAGACAAGAATTCGGGATATCAGGCAAAACCTTAGTGACTTTGAGACTGGAAACAGGAGTAACCAGATTAGAACATGTACTACCCAAAGCACGGTTAGAGAAGGATTGGAATTATAGAATCATAGAGTCATGAAGGTTGGAAAAGACCTCTAAGACCATCAAGTTCAACCAATCCCCAGAAATTCCAAGCCTGCCACTGACCCATGTCCTCTAGTGCCACATCTACCAAATGTTCTCTTTTGAACATTTCCAGGGATGGTGACTCAACCACTGCCCTGGGCAACCTGTTCCAGTACCTGACCAACAGATCCAAAGTATTTAATTTTAATTAATAAAAAATAATTCTCTCTCGTGAGTGTATAACTTGGACACTCATATGCGAAGTGGAAATTCCTGGCAGAAGAAGTTCAGGCAGCAGCAGTGAGAAGCACCAGGAGAAAGAGGCTGCTGAGGTTTTGGAAGGAGACGGGGAGCTCGGCATGCTTGGCCAGCCAGAAAATGGCTGGGAAGAGCTGTGATTGTTCTCTATGAATTTGCTGGTGGGGGTGGGAAAAGGAGCAGGAGAGGAGAAGAGGACAGCAGGGAGGGAGAAGAGCTGTTTTAACTGAAGAACAATGTTGGCATGAGAATAGATGAGTATAAACTGGCCATAATATGAAGTTCTAAACCACCCTTTTAAAGAAGTCGTGGTGGCAAATAAAACTAAAAGAATTTAAGATGCAGCTTAATAAATTTATGTATGAGGACACAGAACATGGTACCTTGTGACAGGAGGGACTGGACTGGATCATCCAGGACTTGCCAAGTCTTTCTTTCCACAATTTTTTTTGGTATTGTCACAATATTAGAAACACTGTTATACAAACTTAACTCGAATGTAAAAACCACAATGCCAGAAATCAATGAATTCATTTTATTCATACAGTATGACCAGCTTATGTTCATCTAATGTAAAACATGTGGGTCTTGGATGAAATCTGCTACAGCACACAAAGTCAGACTATTTAGACTCTAGGAAGAGAGAGCACAGTGTACTTGGGAAAGGGAAACAGGTCTCCCCCAGCTCATGTCAGGGATTAGGACTCTTGACACAGCCTGCAAAAATATTCCCAGGAGAATACTCAATGGATGGTCTAACACATAGGAATTGAAGAGTGGTCCTTGCCCTTACCTAACTGGGTGAATCAATGTTTGCAGCCGTACAGTCTTATCCAACTCGTAAAACATGACAATTACTGAGCAAAAGAACTGCAATAATTGAGTTAACAACTTTTGAAGTTGACATATATAGTATAAAATATTATTTAAGAAGACTGCACAAAATAAAAAAGAAAACCCATGCAATTGGAGGTTGAGGAAGACAGAACAAGATACTGTAGACTATTTCCAGACTGAGTTGAAGAAATAATTTACAATAAATAATACATTCAGAGGCTTTTAGAGTGTGGAGTTCTGTTTGCTTTCTTCTGTTGTGAAATATGTGCAAATAACTTTCAAGTCTTTAAACTTGCCTCCTGAGTTAATCTGAATAAAAACCTTTTCAACCTCTTGCAAATATTATGAATAGTCATCACTTACACTAAATTGGTCAGGCAAAAGGACAAGAAAATGATATGGTTCATTTTTCTACCAGGAGCACTGGACAGATCTACACCAAAAGAAAGCCCTTCTAGGGGCTGGGTGCTAGTAGCCGTGTGGAGTTTTTACCTTAAAAACCAATGTATAATTCTGCCTTATGCTTTTGGAAGCAAATCAATTACCTGTAGAGAACAAGGGAGTCTTGCATTTATATCAGCCTAGTTAAGAATTATACAAAGGTTTCATATATTGAAATTTAGACATGTGCTTGGATACCGTGTTGAGCCTCTTATTCAGATCCAGTCTTTTGGGACCCTTCCAGAAAGAATATCCCACCAATGATTTTCCTTTTTCTTGAAACTTTTATCAGTCATGCTTCATTCTTCTAAATTTTAAAAGTAAATTATTTTAACTTTTAATTATACTCCCATTGCACTCAGTCTCCAATTATACTCATAACCTTGTATTTTTTGACCCACAATGAACTTCTAGTGTTTCTTATACAATAAAGGACAGAATTAATTCATAGTGCCTAAGTTATGAAACCAACATGCTAAAACTGTTTATTTCCAATGAGAAAAAGTAGTGACATTCAGCTCTATATTTGCCGTTTCAAACCGCAAGCTCCAGCACATTTTTCTCTTTTAAACAGCAAGTTTAGTACTTTCCAGTGAATGTAGATGTGGGTAGTTTACGAAGGAGAAAGGCACAACCATTATCTTTAAAGTAATCAAAAAATATCTACCCAGAGATCTGAAATCCATTTGCTGTACTCTGTTTATATGTTGACTGTACCTTATCAAATTATCCCTACCTCAATTATATCATTAGAGTAAGAATACCAAGAAAAGATCACCCATGAGCTCATTTTTGAAAGGAGCACATTGTCAGATTTTAGAATTCTTTTTACTTCTTACCTCAAGTGAAAATTCTGGTAAGGGTCTCCAACATCTACATTCACATAAATATAAACCTTCGACAGTCACCCTCATGCCATCAACTAAATTTTATTTTTACATAGAAAATATTTCCATTTGCTAAAGTACAACTGATTTTCAGACTTTTGAGCAGTGACAGCTCTTTGCTCAGGTAGTGTCCGTGTGAAGACACTGGAAAGGCTTCCCTAAAGGTGATTTAGCATCTGCAAAAAATAAACAAATCCAAAAAAGCAGGCTACAGCTTTTTTTGTGAGGCTACCCTGTAGAGGCTGTGGGCAGAGAAGGGACCTTGTGAGATGTGCTGTGGGTCATCCTCTTATTGGACTGAGACAGGGGAATTACAAGAGGGAAAGGAAAATCCAGAAAGGAGCTGCTGGTTTATTTAGCCATGTATTTTGTGGCTAGGACCCCAAGTCTGCTTTTATAGGGGCTCAGAGGGAGACCCCTCCAGAGGTACTGCAGGGCATGTGGTGACATTTAGTACTTTATCTAGTCTCCAGAACAGCTGTGCTGGAACAAGCTGCTTGAGCAGGCAAATAATTACTAATTATCAGGATATTTTCCTGAAATAAAATCAGGCCAGTCATCACAACAACTCTGAGACACTTCAGTCAGCTACATGTGGGGTTTTCATGGGTGCACTGAATCTCTGTATGACCAGGCATGGTCAAAATTCAGACAAAATGTTAAAAAGAGCCAATAGAAGACTCTTTTAGCTTTAAAATTAATGTTCCAGCTGACAAACTGCACAGGGGCTTAACCTACTTTAGAACATATTTAATAGCATAATTTAGTCTTGAAAAAGAAAAGCAAAATAACTAATGATGGACAAATTTAGGGGTCGAATCTAGTTCAGATAAACATTCAAAAGTTCAGATGTTTAACCAAACCTTATCTTGTCCATGAAAAGCCTCAAACTGAAGGGCTCTATCAAATATAAGCAAAGTACAGGAGATTGTGGAAACTTTTCCTCACAGAAGGAAAGCTATTATCAGAAACCTGCACCTTTTTGCAGCACTCACGTGTAAAGCAGTTAAGCATCAAAGCAAAAACAAAACATTTCAGAAAACTGCTTCATGGTCTCAGTAATATTTGGATGAAATCCAATACAGAGAAAAGAAAATAATATTAAGGGGAAAGATAATACAAATGCAATTAGACTATCAACCAATAAAACTTGATAGCTGAAACCTTCCAAGCTTAGAGAGAATAAGGAAACTGGAGATCAGAGGACTCTGCCTTTTGAAGTCTTGCTGTCCAGATCCTGGGGACCATTATCCAGCTGAGTACTTTAAAGACATTATGAATATTCTGTCACAGAATTAGAAAGCTTTATTACTGTGAATGACCTGTAACTTGAGCAGGGACAGCTACAAATGAATTCCAAATAAAAAATTGTTTGGAAAAGGTGAATTCTGCTAACTTAGTTTTCTGGGTTACATCTCGCCAGATAAAAAAATTTGCTTTCAAATAACATTTTCCTTGTGGGTTATTGATAACAGGAAGAATAATTCTAATGGGTCCTCTCCATTCTCACATTCGCCAAATACAAACAATTGTTAAAAAATTCTATTAGAACAGATGAGACCACTGTTCTACCTTGCCTGGCACTGTTTCTCACTCAGCAGGCAACATCTGCTACAGCACTCCAAAAGAAACCAAATTTATACAAATGATGCAGCAATCTATGGTATTTCAGTATCCTTTCATTTCTTTCCCTTTCCCCTTGTCACCCCCTTGTCATGTTTCAATCATCTCTTTTTAAGCCTCTCCCTCACCTTTTCTTCTGCCTCCATCCCTCCAGCTACCTGGGAAATTAACAGAAAAAATTTGCTTTTCTCATGATTGAACCCCAAATTGAAACCATCAGATGCGAAAACAAAAGATATTTTAAGGCAGACTTCAAATTTCAGTTTAGAAATTACTAATGTGTAGCTTGCATTAAGAGCAAAGTTACAGCACTAAATCAAGTATTCCGCTGCTTGTAATTGTGCCTTAATATCAGTTCTATTCTTGATCCATCATACAGAGTGATCTTCAGATAATACTGTATAACAATCCAGGTGTTACAGTGTTTTCATTATTTATTCATTAATTTTTAGTGCTATCTTTTGATTTTCATTCAAACACATCAACTGAGATACTTTCAAAAGAAGAAAAGAAGGCAGGAGCATTATAACACCCTAGAATAATCATCTTTAATTTTACATAGAAAGGAAAGAAATTATTACATGTGTTTTCACACAAATATATATATAAAGATTATTTTTGCAAGAACTCCTGATCTTCTAGGAAACCATAGAAATGAGACAAAGAGTTTGGTTTTAGTGAATGTGTCTATGGCTTGGATAGAAGACAGTCAAAGAGTGATCTTGAGATCATCACCTGCACTGCTTAATTTTTAGTCATCTTTCTGGTCCTTCCAGTATCACTTCTCAAGAGAAAACCTGTGTGCTGCTCAGGAGCCAGTTGACTCCTGAGAAAAATAGAAAAAAAAGACCTTTTCTGAATAGGTCGCAGCCAGCCTGTCCTAGAAAGAGTGAGCATGAAGTGATATGGATCAAACCATGAGTTTCTGCACCTTGAATGAAGTCTTCCACTATAGATACCCACCAAGATAAAGGCTGTATTGCCCTGATTTATAAGTTTGTACCCCAAAGCCTGCTACATGGCAAATGATCCAACATGCATCTGCCTGCCCTCCTGTTCTGCCCTGCCCACATCTGGCCTCCTTCCCTTGGGCTCTGGGTCCTTGGACTGAAGAATAACCTTCTTCAGCAAAAGCGACTATAAAATGTACTATGACTATGTGATTGCACAATATATTAAGTGTAAAGCTTTCTCCAGTAAGGCTTCATACCTATATGTTTTTAAAATTATTTCTGTGTTCTGTACAAAGTGTCTCCATGAATTTCAGGATAATTCCTTGATAATCCTTTTTCGTCTCCAAAGGGCTTTTTTTCAAATGTGTTAGCACTGGGGTATTTTTAAATGTTTTCATTTCATTTATTTTAAATATGCTATTTGAAAAGACTTGCTCAGTTTTATAAGAATGTTACCTCTTTGTTTAAATTGAACACCTTAAAAATTAATTACAAAAATTGCTATCACATGTAGGAACATATTTTATATGCTATGAAAAGGCTTAAGGCGGGTTTGCTCTTTGGTTTTCACAATAAATGCATTGGATGCAAGAGATTAAAGGACAGCAGAATCTATGTGTCCTGGTTGTTTACTTTTCATGTCTAAAAAAGTGGCAATGAAAGAGATAAATACAATCCCCAGACTGTATCAGGTGAGCCATTTCCATATGGGAGGCTGAATTCTGCTTTCCAAGTCTGTGGGAAGTCCTAACCTTGAATATCCGTGCAAGAAGCACTGACTAAAAGGGAAAGAGATTCAGAAAAGAGTTATTTGAGATGATCAGAAAAAAAGAAAAGCAGCACCCTATCCTAGGAAAGACTACACAATCTTGGCTGGCCTAGTTACCAACCCAAGCAGGGGGTGGTACACCTGAGGCAGAAAAGAACTGCTGAAAATGAAGAGCAGGCTAAATGCTGCCACAAGAACACAATTGCACCACAAGTCCATTTAGGCTGAAAATTAGAGTGCTTTCAGCTTGAAAACTGAAGTTTTGGAACATTTTTCCAGCCGGAGCTGAGGGGCAAAAGCATTACTACCGAGTTTCATTAATTATGAAAGGAATCAAATGAGGTAGTTGTTTTCAAGAACTGGGGAATTGATTCAATGCTACAAAAAGTCTGTCTGAGGCAGATAATGCTGTGTTACACTTTTCAATAACAGTAACGCAAGTGAATTCCTCTTGGGTGAATCCTGGGCGCACTTAAGACAATGGCCAATGGAATTAATTAAATGGAGCCAAATATCCTTGGTGGTGAGGGGAGCTGCTCATATGTCATAGCTCTCTCTTCAGCATCAATATTTAAAGCCGACTAGTTGGAACCTTTTACTTAATTGAGAAACAATGCAACATTTAACCCTTCAGTGATGTTCCACCCTTTGGCTTTCAGAGGCAGGATCTGTTTACCCGGCTTGTCAGCCGGCAGAGTAAAGAGGAGATCCTGCAAAACACATTCCTTTTTAATTCCATTAATATGCCCTGTCCAGGAGAGAGTAACATTAAGTCGGTGTTTAAATATTTGGGATTGGCTGTCACAATTTAAATTAAATAGATCCTGCTAGCTAGAAGGTCCAAATATATAAGTGATTTCAACACAGGGAGAAAGGTGAATCTGGAAAGTAGGTATTCCTGTCTAGAGCCTGACGTACAGTCTCTATAACTGAGCTTAATTTAGACTTTTATAACCTAAAAACCTCCTTATTTCTGTCACATTCCTCCCAAAATACCATGAGGATTGCATCTAGATTAGTTAGAAATAATAGTGAAACCTCAGGACACAGTATAGTGTAAGAATCATCTTTTCTGGCTACAACCTTCCAACAGGGATACTTATTTCAATAAATACCATGAAAGGTTCAAAAATATGCTCACATGAGTGATGGAAAACTGGACTGGCTCTTCCTGAACAAGAAAGTTCAGCAAGTCCTGCTCACTTGCTCTAGTTCTGACCTCTCTCCAAAGACTGCAGTCTAAAATATTCCCTGTTGCAGTGAGAACGCCTCCATCTATTTAGGTGTTATCTCCTGTCAACCTCTATTCCTCCCCTGCGGAGGCAAACTATGGACTCGCAAAAACTGGAGATCTGCTGACACATGGTGATGGAAGGTCGAGCAGAGGTAGCTGTCTGCATTGTGTGCTGCCTTAAACTATAAAAACTGTGGCATTTTGTACAATCTACATCAAACCTCAGTTTTGCTGCTTAATGTAAAGAAAGTTCTACTTGTTATGGAACTAAGAGACTGGGCCAGAGCAGTGCAAGACATGTTGAGTAGCTAGGCTTGGAAGTGGCAGAGCCAGAGCAGAGATTCCTCATTGCAGGAGTCTACCTCACTTTTAGTGCATGGAAAAAAGCCCAACTGCTTGGCTTCAATACTGCCTAAAATCTCATGATTTCTTTGTGATTGCTTTTTCTGAAGCGGTGGGTGTGTTTGAAACAAGCACATTTTTCCAAAATGCAGTTTTCTTAAGGACTGCGTCAGTATCCATGGTTCAGTAGGAAAAGACTTAGAGCAATTGTGACATCCAGTCTCTACTTGCCTCCACATCAAATCCATCTAGAGTGCACATGTAGGAGTTCATTTTGTTAAGAAAAATACGTGGTGTCTCTCTCTTCTTTGGAACAAAGAAGAAATATGTATGGATTTGCAACCTTTTCCTTTCCTTTCTTTAAACTTAAGTCCTTCGATAGTGTTTTGAACAAACCTAAAGAGATTTTAAGACAGACATTTTGTATTATAACATTCCCCTGGGTCGTATGTATGATCGTCTTTACTAAAGCTCCTTTCAGTCCCAGTTGAATAAATATGCATTTTATTTCACTAATCTTGAAACAACAGGAATAAAGTTTACCCAGGTCTTTTATACCTCAGAGAACAAAACAAATACTACAAATCTTTAGAGAGAAGGGATATACAAAAGGGCTTGAGGTGAATGTTTCAAAGCAAATACTCTTTAAACGATGTGCAAATTATTTCAGCACTTGAACATGATTTATGAAAGGGGATTAGTCCACTGAAACAAGAACCGAGTTTAAACTGTTGGGTTTCAAAGTCAAGGATGAGAAGTGTTAGCTGGAAAAGGCAGAAGAAACTGGATAGTAATCTATAGTGAGGATTTCTGATTGATTTTTTTTAACTAACTCAATCCTACATTAGCTATCGCTGTCATTCATACTTAACTGTGGTGGGCAGCATAAAATACCTTCTTTTATGACATAATTCCCCATAAAAATGAAGTATGCAATGGTGATAATTAAGTAATAATGAGGTAATTAATAACTCAGTGACTAGCTCTCTATTTACTAGTATGCCCCATAAATGAGCACGAAGAGTGTGAAACAATTAAAGATTATCCAAGCTCAAACAGATAACTTTTCCAGGGAGTTGTGTGTCAGTGAGCAGACCAATGAGTCACAGGTCACATCTATAATAATACATTATATTATATTGTAATATTCCCACATACTCTTCACGTAATGGGTTAGAGCTACTCTTAAGTACTATAAAAATGATCACTTTTATGTAATTGTAAAGATTAATAAGTGAGCTAACTTCTCATGGTTCTATAATGACCCTGCTGTTCTAGTAGGTAAAGGAAAATTTAATGATCCTGCTCAGATATGATTAATATCTAACTTTTTCCTGGCTAAAAATCTGGACTTGGTTCAATAAAAATGAATTAAGTGAACATGCATGGGTTTCCCTGCCAAATGTTTATATGGAAGTTGGATATGCCCAATTTAAAAATATGCTTTTTCAACCCAAATAGTAAACTCTGCAAGGATTTTGGAGAGTGAAGCAGAAATAAAACAAAGAATTAAGGAAACATTATATTATAATTGATGGAAACAGGATATTCAAATTCAGGAAAAAATGTAATTTTTTTTAGGACTAGTCACAGCCAGTTGTGATTTTGAGTGCAACATAATCTTCTATTATCAGCAGAAGTGACACAATTTGTTTCTCAATTTGGCATGTTTTGTTTCCCAAATGCCAATATTATTACTTTGTTGCTGAATCAGTATTTTCCTAAGCTTTAAGACGAGAGCATACCTATACTTAATGTGGCAGAGAAACATGAGAGCACAAATATGTAAAAAATAAGTTTAGTCCCTGTAGTCCAGATGAGTGATTCCACTCTCCAAACCCAGCATGTTGCATTTTCTTTTCCTGCTATTTTTTTCAGTCCCCGAAGCTGACTGCATTCCTGTCGGTGCAATAAAAATAAATGCCACATACAAGATGCAGAGTGACAAAATTAACATTGCAGTAGGAAACTGCATACTTGCAGCTAGTTTTCATTTTGCTTTCTGTCCTAATTGTTGCCATTGGTAATGCTGTACTAATATACATTACTGCTTTATGTTTCTTGGCTTTATTAAAAGTAATAAAACTGACCTATACATAAAGCTAACATTGTAATATAATAATAGTCCCTAAATAGCATCATTTGGCTTTGAACTTCACATCTAACTGAAATAAATGGGCCGGGAAGAGGAAAGAATTCAGACCTCATCAGAGCTAACAAAGAAATGGAGTGATTTCCCACTTCTGTGGCTCTAATTAGAATCATGAAGGTTGGAAAAGACCTCTAAGATCATCGAGTCCAACTGTCAAGCCAGCACCGCCATCATGTTCACCACTAAACCATGTCCTCAAGGGCCATAGCCACACCTTTTTTGATCACTTCCAGGGATGGTGACTCCACCAGTGCCCTGGGCAGCTCCCTTTTCAAAGACGTGACCCTATGTGGGTGAAGGACTCCATAATCTACCACAGAATCCAGCCCTCTATAGGTTTGTCTGGGCCAGTAAAACCTCTCTCTACATCCCAAGGTATGGTCTCCCAACCTTCCATCCCCTTCATGTGTTAGAGAGGAAGACAGAAAACTCCCACAGGCTCCTCTCAGCACTGCCTGTAATTATGGTGCCTTTTTCTAGGGCATCTAAACGATGTTTTCAAGAAATAAGTTTCTGGCTTTTTTTTTTTTTTTACCTTCTGTTATTACACAGCCAAAACCATGCAAATTCATGTGTTTGTGCCCTGGTGCCCATCCTTTCCTTCCACAGAGAAACAACAGCCTCAGACAGGAGGTCTTTGCCACAGAAATTCCCAGTCCTGTGCAGGGACAAACTTTAAACCCTCATACAAGTCCTTGGAAGAAGCTTTAGCCAGGGAAGGACCAAGGAGCACGTGGAGGCAGGAAGGTTCCAAGCTCCACCAAATTCTCCATTTCTTCCACCATGTCGATTAAATGACCAAAATGGATTTCTGCTGCTGTTTTTTTCCCCTCACACTCATCGTACAGTCTTAGTTATCTAACAAACTGCATTCAGAGAGGATTCTGGATGCTTTAGTAATTACTTAGGGATAAATAAATGCCATGCTCAAGTTTCAAAATTCAGCCTTCTGAAGAAAAGCGAAGGAAACAAGAAGAGCAATTTTGGGCAATTTTAAAGCACACAGTCCATGGTTCAATCCTAAGGACTGTAAGCTCCTGTCTTTAGCTGTCTTTTAAGAAACTAAAGCAGATTTCAATGCTCAGATGACTTTGTAGCAAATACCTCTGAAGGCAAATAGAAATTATGATCTAGAGGTTATTTTTTTTTCCTTGATTTAAAAGATGCTTGGAGGTGTATCCCAGACATTGCCATGAGGCCATTCCCTAGGGAAGCGTGCAAAGGCTGTGGCATCCCAAGGGCAAAGCACCACCCTTTGGGACTAAAAGACGCATTGGTACCTGTTGAAAGTCCAAGAGGAATTTAGGTAAGGAACACATCATTATTTGAGTTGGCTGGTGGCCAGGGTGCTGGGGCTAAGACCCTGATCCTTACGGAGAGCGGAAAGGAATCCCAAGCCTGCTGTTTAACATGCATGACATGTCGGCTTTGCTGTCAACTTTTCCTTCCACCCCCGGCCTTTGTCCGCTTTTTTCCACCTGTTGCAACTTGTCCTTATTCAGGCAGAGGGCTGGAATTGTCTTACTTTGGTGTCACTTTGTGTCTGGCACAATGACGCCTGGGGTCCCCTACTACTCTTATTGAGACACTAAAATGACCACGAACATCAGTAATGCTGCCACAACTCTCCAAGATGTTCCTTTTCACGCGTATATATATTTTTTTAATTCTTAATGCTGGAATTGTGGCACCTCCAGCTAGAATTCAAACATGGAGGAGATTTTCCAGGCTGCATGACTAACAACCGGGTTGTAAGTAAAGTGTTCTTGAAGATAAGGGAAAAATATGCGAGTAGAAACAATAAAAATAATGCAATTCAATCTTATCAATTCAGGCAGTTCCAGCTTTTATGTGGCAAACAAGGAGATCAAATTGCATTTATCTAATATCACAGATTTTTTTAAATGTCTAAAACATTTCATTATTTTGCTTTGGCAACCTAAAGCTGAGGAACAGATTACTGTTCCCACTACATAAGGAAATAACTGACAACAATTAGTATTTATTCTTGTTGCTTTTGTAATAAAAATAGAATTCCATCACTTTCAAGGAAACCTAAAATATTAATAAGAGTGTGATGAACTGAGTAAATGTGACGCCATAAGGAAATGATGGAGAACAGGTTGGAAACATAGTGCTTTGGGAATGGATTGCATTATCAAGCTTGTGATTGTGCATTTTGACAAGAGCAGCCCTCAGATTGATACGGTAGCCAAAGGGCACTCTTCCTACTGCGGAGCTGTTTGTTTCCATCCAGGAGAGGGGGAGTAGAAGGGGAATTGATCCCCTCAGACAATCAATAGCGACTCCAGCCCAGGCTCTTCCACAAGAGGTCACTCCTGAGTGACCGAATTCCCAGGTGACGGCCGCAAATGGCCTGGAGGAAGCAAACCACAAGATGGGTGCGTGAGCAGGAAAAGAAAGGCTGAGCTTAGCCAAGAGCATTGACTTGGCTTCACTGCCCAAAACACAGCTGTCCTGACAGCTCCTGTGGTCCACACACAGTAAGGCCCCTTGGGTTTCGGGGAGAAAAATGATTCCTGAGAACCTTGTGATGCACAGACCCTTTCCCTACATCCCAGATTCTTTCCCTACCTCCCATCCACCACAACAGCATCTCTACTTGCAGAGTAACCCAGGTGCCTGGTTTCATGGGATGTAAAACTAGCATGGCAGACCACCTACCAGTGGACCCAATTATAACTGGTACTTATTAGAAGGGGTTTTTGGCAACCTTAGGAGAAAAAACCCAAAAAACTCGTATAGTCTGAATGATACCTAAATTACTTGGGAACTATGAAGTCTGACACTAATTTTTAAAATTATTTGTTTACAACAACACTTCTTTGCATTAAAAGGAGTGGTGCTGGGAGGTAGTTTTCTTGCACGAGATGCACCCTTCTTCTAATGGGGGAAACTGCTGGGGTGAAAAACCTGTTCTTTCTGACCAGCATCAGCTACAGAAATTAAATCAGTGAAACAGCTGACATAATGAAATAAAAAGTCATCTCTTTCCATGTATTTGAGAACAAGATCACGGTTTTACATATTTTTGTAACACTCCCCAAGGCCATTCTTGGTTTCTTCTTAGCTCAAGAAAACTTCAATTAGAACATGAGTTGAAACCAAACTGGATGAGAAGCCACTGAAAAGCTGTGAGACCAAGAGAACGGCCACTCTCTGAACTTTGGAAATTGAGTCTGGCAGTTTGAGCCCAATTTTCAATGAAATCAGTGTCTACAGCTCAAAAAGCATAACAGAGAATTACCATTTGTCCTTGTAGTGCAAGCAGAAGCAATTAGGATTAGACATAAAAACCAAATTCCTGCTACTAAGTCTCTAGGGGCAGTCTCCCCAGTTTTAAATTAAAGAGTAAATTACTGAAATGCTTTGGTTAGAATATACCTGTCCTTTATATACTTGTACTGCTAAAAAAAAAGCAATGATGCGACAGTATCAAGTCTAAAACTGAATATTTTTTGCAACCCCTAAAATGTAGACAAGGTAAATACAAATGAATCTGAGCTGTCTGAATATTTCATTAAAGGTTGTCAGAATGGGAGGGGGTGGGCTGCTAACACATCAGTTGCTCATCTTCTGTGTTAAACTGGAGGAGTTCTAAGGCATCATTAAAAAATCTCCTTTGTTTGGATTTGGCACTGGCAATAGTCAATAACGTAAAAGCACTATAAAATTATAAAATCGTTAAACTTTGCAAGAACTTTATAAACACACTTGCAGATATTGCACATATCTTTGTGCTCTGCAGTCAAACTGGACAATGAAACGACCACCTGTTAACTGCTAACAATGTGTCATTACCAGTTCTCATGCCTTTTTAAAGCAATTTTGGCTCTAGCTGCCGATAATTCTGGCTACGATACTTGTGTGAACATTAAGGGCACAGAAAGCCAAAGGCAGAAAACTGACAATACAGTTTGTGCTTAGACTACTAATAAGTAAGTGAATAATATGATTTTTCTAATTCCACATAATTGCTTGATCTCAAGGGGCCAAAAAAAAAAAGTTCTGAATACATATTTTAGAAGCAATCCAATCTACAGTATTTAAATGCAAGCTTCGATTCAGTGAGATTTCACAGCAGATATTTTCACATTTTTTTAATAGTTTAAATAGCCTTTAACAAAACGGAGGTTATTCAGGATTCTCTAAGGTTTGAAAAGAAACATAGACTAAGTCTCTGTCACTGCTCATAGTCACTTTTTCTGTTTTGTCTGACAAATTATCATTTAAAGATATGTGAGAAGTCTAAATAAATAAATAAAAATTCCCTGAGTGCTGAGACAGTTTATGGGCATTTTGCTATTAACTACAATAAGAGCAGAATCAGACCCTCAGAACTCACTGTGTTCTCGGTCTTATTTTTCTTCCTCTGAGAAATGCAACGTAACATCCAGTGCAAAGATATTGGGACAATTTTTCACAAGCCACATTCAGGCTACTTTATATTTTATAACACAAAGAAAAAAAAAGCCAAAACCACAAAACCTTTAAACAAAAAAAAAAAAAAGACAAAACCAAAAAACCTAAAAAAAAAAAAAAAAAAAAAAAAAAAAGAAACAAATCTCCAAGATAATAAGAAAACAAAACCAAAAATCCTGTGGTCTGCAAAAAGAGACTATTTAATGAGTCTCTATTTGTGTGTACGCGCACGCATGTGTGCATATATTTATGATAGTGTGGATAATTATCATTAAAAATAGCTATGTTGGGTCTTTTTAATGCAGCCCTTTTCTTAATCTCTCAGGCTTTGATCCTGCACTGAAATGAGTGCAGGCAAATTCCTACACAGCCCTTTGGTACCTAAAGGTATCTCGGACCAGCCTGCCAGTCTGGGGCTGTCACAGCACTGACATCGGGACCAGGGTGTGAATCTCCCACCAAACAAAGAAGGAAAACAAAAATTCAGGGGAGAGGGTGAAGTTAAAAAAATGTTGAGCGAGGGATTCAGGGTCAGCATCAGCTCCTGCGGCTGCTGCCCGTGATCTCACGAGCATCTCAGCTGGAAAAGGAAAGTCTTTTCAGTGGAGTAAAGCACCCACCCCTGCTAGTTTTAGATCACTTTCTTTTCTAATCACACTGACAAAAATCAGCGTTGAACCCTGGAATTTATCTTCTATAAAATTATAGATACATCACTGATAGTTGGCTGCAGAGGATATGTCAATTCTTTCAGCAATTTAGTGTATAAATACACAACAGACAAAATTACTCTGGCAATTTGAGGTATTTTACTAAAATGGAAACAAAGCAACTGCAGCAGATTATTAACGTACGGCTCATGTTGCTTATTTTTTTAAAAAAATGGCTTAAATAAATGTCTTTGCTCCTAAACAAATTTATTTTGCTTAGGAGAGAGTGTCACCCGTTAAAAGTGTGGAGCTAGTAACTGTCTTTACTTAAATGCAAGTTATGTATATAAGTGCAGAACATATTCAGCTTTAAAATTCCCAGTGATCTTCCTTACATTCTGTTGTAATAAAAATTATCTTTCCCTGTAATGGCATAGTTATTTAAAAAGGAAAGAAAAAAAAAAAAGGAAAGAAAAATGAGGAAAGAAAAAAGCCTTACTTAAAGATTTTCTGTGTTCAGGCTTTGGCTCTTTGGATTCAGTGTCTAAGTTATGCAGTAATTCGATGCTGGAGGATCTTCTGAGTTTGAACTCCAAATTTCTCGATGTAATTCTCTGTTCTTTTGGCTGGGAAAAGAATATATATATATGTATATACATATGTGTATGCTTTTAATAAAATTATTATTTGTAAGAATGAAGCAAGAGATTCCAGAATGCCAGTACAGAAGCTAACAGACACACACAGAGCAAGTGTGCAGGGAGTATATAATTTAAGGAAAGTGTAATGCAAAATTTGTCATATGGCAAAGCTTTTATGGCCCTGACACACTGATCTTAATTTCTGAGATAAATTCCCATTTAAGTGAGGAAAACAAAAGGCCTGCTTCTTAAGGCTTTAGGGACCAAAATTATTTCCACATTGCAGGCTACTTTCAAATGCTGGCAAAGAGGAAGGGTGTTTAAATTGCCTTTCTGATTTAGATAGTTACAGTAAATATTCTTGCAAACACAATTACTTCAAACATCATTGCAAATTTGGGGTTGAATTCTGCTGATTTAAGCTTAAGAAGTAGTCGGGGGGCTTTTCTCTTATTCTAATTCACTGGTAGGCAAAGTGAAAATGAGGAGGGAGAAGAAGCAAAAAAAAATGAACGAAAAAAAAGAGATGCTGTTTCTGCTGAAGCCACGTCTCTTCCCGTGGCATTTGGTCAGGTGAGATTCAGCCACCCCAACAGCCTGGAAAGCTGCCAGGCTTTTCACACTCGTTCAGAGTTTCAGAACTGAAATAGCTGACAGGGATGGAGTGGCCAGGAGTGGAGCGTCGTGACATCCTGTCCTGCGCACTCGGACCTCGGCCAGGACCAGCCAACCACGGGCCAGTTGTGCCCCACCAGCTGCTGCTGCTGTGGCTCTCTGCATGCTCAGGGCTGCTGATGCCACAATATCACTTTACCTACACTAATATATATATATATATATATATTTAGATATATGCTCAGGTCTATTAGATGTTTACTTGAATAATGTGCCAATTTTTTTTTTTTTTCTCTGAGTCTCCAGGGAAAACTCCACCCCAAAATCTTTAGTTGGATATCAATATCCTCACACACCCAATGAAATGCACAATATGAAGACATACATCATCAGATCAAACTTTCCTTGGCTGATTATAGCCTCAGGGTAATAGAATGTTTGTAGCTCTTTAAGGAAACAGTAGCTGCGTTCAAATCAACCCTTTCAAAGAGGCTGCAGATTCCACTGCACTGAAACCGCTGAAAAATGCAAGAAATGGGGATATTTTTCTCTCCCCAGATTCTGCAGTGAACAAGGAAAGTCAGTGCCCTCAAAAAAAAAAAGAAAATGTTCTTGGATCAGGCAGGGATAGGAGGAAGACATTTGGA
This sequence comes from Edolisoma coerulescens, assembly GCA_013397115.1. NCBI lineage: Eukaryota > Metazoa > Chordata > Aves > Passeriformes > Campephagidae > Edolisoma > Edolisoma coerulescens. Next base: position 1,204,269 of record VWZW01004119.1, read on the forward strand.
ATTTGTACTGAGAGTGGCAAAAAAAGAAAGAAAAAGCTACAGCTGAAGCTGGTTTGGTAATTAAAAACTGTTTTAATAAAACGCAACCCTGCTTACTTCTAGTAGAAAACCCCCAGCCTTCCTGGGAGAATACCAGCAATCAGTTACAAAGGAATATTATTTGCTAGTGTTATTCTTGTGAATAAGTAATACAAAAATTCATAAAAGGCTCAAATGTATTAATAGTTCTATTGAAGATTATATACTGTAGGCTGCATAAACAGAAAATGCAAAAATTCATTAGTTATTAAGTGCTTGTGTGCTTTTACAACCCTCAGCAAGCCAGCGTCCTTGTTATTTCAGAGAAATAAATGTAGCGTTCCGTTTCGAGGCAAGAATCAAATGACATTTTTGTGCAGCAACCTTGTTTATCTGACATTTTTTAGTAGATTTGCATACATATTTTTATATCCTTCAGAGAAAGGAATGTCTAGCTAGCTGCTGACTGCCTAAAACCTGTAGAGATGCCTGAGCAAATGAAGTTGAAATTGCTACATCTTAATTAATAAAGGTAACAGCCAAAACAAATACATACCAATCTGTCAATTGCATTTTTGATAGCGTGGAACCAATCCAATATGAGAAAGTCGGTATCCGACTGGAGGAGGAACTCATTTCCCGACACTGTCGTGATCTGGGGAAGGCATGGGCACACACAGGTGAGTAAAGCACACACTAAGCAGATGATTTTCCTCTGTTTTCTCTCCCGTGCCCCCAAATACTTTTCCTTTTTTACTGAGAATTATCTGCTGGAGTGCCGAGTTACTGAGGAGTTCTGAACCTCTGTCTGAAAACTGCTTTGAATATGTCACAACAAATGAGATATTGTCTCAGCAATGCAACCACCGAACACAAATAGTGCAGAAATAACGGGAATGTGACAAAAGTTAAGAAAAGCCAGGAAACTCAGTGTAAAAAGACACAGTTCAAGTGAAATCAAAGCACTCTGAAGTGAATGCAATATGAGAGTTATTTCCTGTCATTTGCAGTTTCTATTTCTATTTTAGTAGTATTGTTTTTGTATCTGGTACCTCCATTCTTGAATTTGCACATTTCTAATTTACCTATGATTCCACAACCCACTCCCAAACATTTTGGTAAAATTAATAATGTCACTCTTTCACATTTAAAAAAGAAATTACCATCAAAGATGGCTGCAGCAGAGTAATTAGGAGCCCATTTATAACGAAAAAAAAATCCCTAGTTTGTCTGAATAGAAGTCGATTTACATTTTTGACCCACTCACTGGGAATATTTATCAAAAGAATATTCAATCCCTTGATAATGATGTTTCACTGCCTAACCTAATATTTGGTAGAAATATGTATGTATATGCTGTTGGTCTGAACTTCTGTAAATGACTGGGATAATAATGATACATAATTTTTTATTTTATATATATATACACATATATATCACCGGAGGAAATCTCCAGCTATTTCACACAACAGGTTGAAGCAACCATTTCACAGATGGCAAAACTGAGGCCCAGAGCTGTGCAGTGCTTTGTCCCAGGATTATTCCACAGATTCCTGGTGCACGTGGCCGTGGAGCATCATCTGGGCACAACAGCCTTCTGTGTTTGCAGACAAGTGAACCAAGCGCTGCATCAGCAGCACATTTTGGAAGGGGCAGGAGCTCGTTCTGCCCATGCTCCAAACCAGCTCAGCTCCTGCCATCTCTGGAACCAAAATTTTTTTCTTATTTTTCTGTTGTTAAAAGCTGCTTGTGCAAAATTTGGTGGCATCCACACGTGGCAATGGAACACTTGGGTGTCAGTGTATTGGGGATGCAGGTTTAGTCTGGGGATGTTCGCTGGAATATGGGATTATTCGGCTCCAAAATCTTTTCAGGTGTTTTTAGGGGAATGGCTGAGCACAGTGGACAATAGGGATTTATTTCTGACCAAACTTTGAGAAAAAGCAAAGCAAAGCAGTTATGACCTGGAACAGCTTATTTATGTAAATACATCCACATGAAGTGCTACTGTATCTCTGCATCTCCCCCATGTCAAGAGTTTTTACTGAAGCAAAAAAGAAACAGCAGATCCTCACCAGCCTGGGTACTCCCAGCATCTTCCTTAAAACTGAAATACTACCAGGAAAAAAAGCCCCAAACCAAAAAAACAACAGCTTAATGTCGTATTAATTGTCCTATAACCCTCCCTTTATTGAGGAAATGCCTGTAAGGAAGGCTTCCAAAGTCATCAGCATTAAGGAAAATCCCGTCAGTGCAGCTCCAGCGGAGACATCCTGTGAGAGTGCTGCTGAGAATGTGGGAATGGTCCCCTGGTGTGGGCTCGGGGCTGCCCGGCTGCAGATGTTCGTCCCGTCCCCTCCGCACCCATCGGGAGCCAACTCCAGCCACCCCACTGCTCCCCGAGCCCCAGGGAGAGTTATTTATTGGGGAAATCTCAATTCCCTCCTTAGTCCACGGCAATAACGTTAATCACCACTCACACACTCACCCTTCCCTTCACCAAAAGGAAATAAAAAGCCGAAATTCAGCTTAAGGTGAGCAGTAGAAAGAGCTGACCTCCAGTTCTGTGCCCGGCTCACACGGCAAGGTTTGGGTTCAAAATGTATGATATGATATCACAATTTATTAATGTATACATGCAGATATGAATTAGACTAAACACAGGCAACAATTCAATCTAATGCCTCTCTCCCAGTATAAACAAATCATTATTAAAATTATAAAATGGAATAACATTTTCAAAGTAAGAGCAACATATGTAATTAGATTTACTGTATTTTGAAGGCTTAAAAAGGACACAACATAGTTCAGCCTTCCGTTCAGTAAATTCAGGCTTTATTAAAATACAAGTATTCAGCACTGCATAAATATTTGCACTGTATGATATGCAAAAGAGATACTCCATTGCTAACAAGACCAAAGCAAAATACATGTTGAAAGTTTCTTTGTCTTGAATGTGTTATTTTGATAATCATATATTATCAGTGTTTTATGAGCAAATCTGTAAAAACAGATCATAGAATGGAGGGAAGAGAATTCATTTAAAATATACTTTCTGTAAGATATAGTTCAAGTCCTTTTCTTTCTTTCCTCAGACTAATCTTCAGAGTAACAAGACAGTTTCAAGAAGACTGCTACTGCTCTCTACAGTTTAAATGCATCCACTCCTTAATTACAGTCCGTAATTGACTTTGTTCTGCTCCATTCCAGTCATTCACAGGCAAGCAGTTCCAAAGGCTTTGGCTGGTAAATCCCATTTAATGTGCAGGTTTTCTATCCCACTTTTATATATTACCTCCTTAGGATTTCTGATAAATGGCTCTTGGAAAGGATTGCTAAACCATATTTGCACTTTGAACAATCAAATTTTCAACACCCTTGGGAAAAGACATCAGTAAAGAATGCTGGTTTTGACTAAACCTTGTGATTGAACAATTTATGATCACAGCCCTAAATGATGTATAACTAACAACAAGCAGAAATTGTTCAATATTAAGGCCTGTTAACACACCGTCCCTGTGTCAGGCACTGCAGAAATAAACAGAGGGGCAGGGGAAACAAATGAAAGGCAAATCTGGGGGAGAAAAAAGAAAATGAAGTGCTCTATCCAGAGCTGCCAGACTCCATTGTGCCAGGTACTTCACTTATTTAAATACCTCCCGAAATCCCTCTCTCTGTGCCATCATTTTTGCAAAGGCTACAGTCTGGAATTAGCACTACCTTACCAGGCAGAATGCTGCTGCTGCTGTCAGCAAGAAACACCCACGAGGATTGACAACTGGCATTAACCCTCTGGTTTGCCATGCCCTTCAGGCTGGGGGACAGGAGAGCCAGGGCTCCTGGATTCCCTCTTTCTTGCTGCAGCACCACAGAAAAAAATGACTTCAAAGGCTGAATCCACTCGCATGGCAGTTTTGCAGCGAGCTGTAGCACAGTCCTGCTGTTAAGGATTGATCCTCAGAAAATATGGGCTGGCCACAGGTAAATGTGTGCTAAATTCAATGCACTGCTGCGCTGCCAACGCAGTGTGGGAAGCGGGGAGGGAGGCAGGTGTGAAACACTTCCTGGTATTCTATTTGTGGCTTATTAAGGGTTTCTCTTGTCACCTTATAAAGCTGCAAATGGAGGGCTGAGCTTCTTTTGCATGTCACCATAATGATGCACCAAGGTGGTGTTCAACAAGATCCTATGTTATTAAACAGAAACAAACCCTTTTAGCTCCACAAAATGCAGGACACTGTGTCTAATTAATGCCATTACCATTTTAAAATATATAAATATTCCTTGGAGGCTACCCAGGATCAACACTTTTTAAAGATTCTACGAATTACGTATTTTTCATGCGCTAGGTTGTGCTCTGGGACATACTGCTGTGCCAGGACTTCCAAATCCTTACAGATCACCCTTCAGAACATGTCTCAGACACTTTCCTTTTGCAGTTTATCCATGCCAATGGAAAACAGGAGGTAAAAGAGCCATGGAATAAGAACAGGACCTTCTGTCCATAGCTTTCCTGCAAAGTTTGGTCCGGGGACTACTGCACTGCTGTGAAAAACATCTCCTTCCTGGTATCCCTCTAGTTCTTTACCAATACACACTTCTAAAGATGTTCTTGCATTTATTTTAGCTGCAGAACAGGGATGGAGGCAACTTCAGTAATCCTATGATAGACATTCTATGGAGATATGGGAAAGGGGGATAAATTCACACAGCAAAACAAAAATCCACACCCCTCTTATTGGTCCACCCACTTCAAAGTGTACTTATGCATCTCTGGTGGCCAGAACTATTATTTGCAGTGATTAACTATTTTCAGACAATGCCAAGAACAAACCTTAATACAGGAAGTGAAGAATTCTGTGGGGAAGGAGAAGTGCAGCAAAAAAAATTTGGTGTGTACCGTGCAACAAGCAAAAAGGAGCAGATTGAGCAGCCTGGGAAGTGTATGGCTCATGTCTAGCTCATGTATGGACACCAAAAAAACCATGTCACAGCTCTTAATTCAGCCAAATAGTGAAACAAGCCATTGTTCAACTCCCCCTGAAACTGGGACGTCCAGAAAAATTGCTGGACTGTCGAGGTGAAGCTTCATATAACCGACTCCAAACGTTCAGTATTGGATTATTGGATGCTTTTGGACCGTGGAAACTTCAGCAGTTGCTAATCCAGTGCAAGATTCAGTGCAGAAAACCGAAATTTTTATGCCACCTGGGACTCACACAGCTTGTGGTGAACACTAAGTGATTTAAACTTGGATTGACAGATACCTCTGCGTGCAGAAATTCAATAAAATGTGTTCCTCTTGTTGCACTGTGCATTGGGATTGCTGCCCTTGATAAGTGTAGGAAAAAAAGGAAATGTGAGTCGCTGGAGCATTTCTAGCTCCAAAGTTAACACTCTTCCCCCCTCCCACTGCTCCCTTCATCTCACCTTGCTCTCTCACAAAGTGGTGGGGTTTTTTCTGATCATGTTAGTCAACCTGATTCCCCACAATAAAGAGAAATCTGAATATTTCTCTCTATTTTCTGAAGAGATTTTTCAGGATGTGATCTATCCACGCAACACAAGACACCTCATTTGCCATCTGCACTGCAGCCACCAGAGCTGGGCCAGGGAAGTTGTGAAAAGAGTCAAGAAGAAATGAAAAAAAAAATTAAAAGAAAAAAAAAAGGAATATTAGGAATTTGCTGTCTCTAAATATTCATTTTAAAAAATCATTAGAATATAATATAACTTGAGAATAAATGCATAAACCATAGATACTCCTGTGTCCACATCCCCAGTAGAAGTACAATTAATTAAAGTTGGGAGACACTATGCTCCTTAGTGGTTTAATTAGCTGGATTTGAACTAAACTGGGACAGAGCCATGCAAGTTTTTAAAAACACGTCAAAAGCCTAACTGCATTTCTGGAAGTTGATCCTAAATTCTTTCTCACAGATAATTCAGTCTCTTGGCCATGTTTATGCTGAATGAGTGAGCAGCCGAGAGGATAAATAAAATATCTCTCTGTGCTGTACCATAGTGAGCTGAGTCTAATATTAAAAAATGGAAACAAAAGAAAACAAAACGCTCAGTGTTGAGCTGCGTTATATTCGCACAGCATCACGTATCCATTCCATGAGCCAGCCTATCAAACAGAGGTAGTCATGGTTATGCTGATAGTTAAATTACTTAAAGGACTCTAAGATGTTTATGACTACCAAAGAAATTTCATTATCAAGCAGATTGTCTGTCTCATATTACAGTCTGGCTTCACCCATCTCGCAGTCCTTTGGATGTCGAGCAAAGTTAACATTGAAGTGATGGGGAAATATCAGCTTGAGAGAAAAGGTCTTCAACCAATCTTTCAAAAAAAATGATATTTGTTAAAAAATTTGGTGAGAAAGTATCTGCCTTGTGTTCCCAATGTTGCTAGATGTTAAGTAAATATATGCTGATTGCAAAAAAGTTGCTTTGGCAACTCTCTTATTAAAATGCATTTGTAACCCCCATCTGTCATGAAAGTTTTGAAAAGTTTGTTTACTTTGGAGAGCCGCCTTATCCAGGGTTACCCCGGCATACAATGATAGCAGTCTTCAGAAGTTGTGTGAGGAACAAGCCACTAGGGATCCATTTTTGTTTTAATTGGCACACACAAACACTTTTCTGGTCTGTCAAAAAGATCAAGCTAATATGCATGGCGGGTGTTATATTCTCAGCTTTTGGGAGCAGTAAAGCTCCCTTTATTTAAGTAATTTAAATGATAGACTGCAAAAACTTTGCAAGTCAGAAAAATGTTTTATACTTTCTTTGGGAATATTTGTTTTAGGCAACAGAAAATGTTCTACATATCTAAAGATGTTGAACCTTATGTTTTAATTACCCTGTTTTTTTCTGACTCTGTAAAAATGACTGTGAAAACCAAGGATTGCAAAGAGGCAACAAACAGATCCTGTGTTTTCACAACTTCTGCAATATTAGAGTTTGTAAGACTGAATACTGCCAGATGTTTATAGGATATGTCCTCAGTTGTGTTGCCTTGTGGTGTGACTGATTTGCACATCCACTCTCTGGGAACCTTAGCTGGGTCATCATATCAATGCAACCTCCTCATATACAATGAGCTGCTTCTTAGTAAAAATAAACTGTTGCTGGCATTATACACATCAATGGCTCCAAAATGGATTGAACTGTCTCAGAATTGGGGGTCAAACTTAAAAGAAACAATAAATTTTTAAATAAAACTATATTGTACAGGTGGAGACAAAATAATTTTTTTTCATGGTAAATTTCTGGGACTGAATCCTCCAACACAATTTAGTAATAAAATGAACTCTGGGACTGTTAAGAAGAAGGAAAAATCTTTGAGCCTAAAGTTTCCCTTCTGCTGTGCCATAAACTCATAATATATACCAGTTTCTCTTAAAAAATTGTATTAATATTAACTAGGTGAGAATCTTCTCTCTGCATTATAAGACAAAATTTTCCTTTCTGTCCTGGCTGTGACAAATGTCAGATGCAGAAGAACTGATTTTTATCACTTGTAAAGAAAATATTGAATCAAGAGGAGGTCACAATTGAAGCTGATTAAGCCCTGAGAGACCGAAATTCCTTCTTGGATTAGAAGTGGAGCTTGGGCTGGGGGTCCAAGAGCTTCTCTGGAGGGAAAGAAAGGTCCAGGGGTACCGGGATGCTGTCACTGATTTCAAGGAACAACTTGTCATTCTCCTTTTTCCACCCACCAGTCCAGATCTGTTTTTTTGCTGCCTTGGAGGAGTATGAGAAGAAAGAACACACTGTTTGAGCAAAGGGGAAGGTAAGAAAGAGCAAATATTCTCTGCTAAATATCCAGAGAACATCCTGGGAAGTGTTTCCTGCTGATCTGCTACTCTGGTATTGCGCCCTGTGAGAGACAGTTGGAATACTGGGATCAACCTCTGAAAAACAGGGGTTTCCTTCAGAGGATAAAGAGCAAAAGGGAAAATGTGAGACAGGAAGCAGATGACTCTCCTGGATGTCAGCCACTTGTGTGCAGCCTGCCATGTGCCCCCTGCCCATGCTGCCCTCTGCTCCAGCCCCACGGACGTGCTGCCCTGGCCACGGAGCAGGAGGGATGGAATTCCAGCAGCCCTTAAGCCAAAGTCGGGAGAGATGGGAGTCACCAGACTGGGGAAGTGAGAAAGAAGTACCCCCAAAACTGATAAAAGCAGGAGATAATAATTAAGTCACAATTCAGTCGTGTCTGTGCATAGTGGGAAGTTGGGGAATAGACAATTGCACATTTTGTCCACGGATGAAGACTGAAGGCAGTGCATGAATACCTACTGCGAGCTACTTTTCTCCTTGGGGTAATATTTTACTGTTATTGCCTTTGCAATCTGAAGCCATATATTACACAGCCACACACAGAGATATTGGCAATGGTTTCTCGGAGAAGTCCTGTCTTTCTTCGCTTTACCAGCTGGACAATACCTAGTGATGAATGGTCCTCCTGTCCAATTTTATATGCATGTTATAACACTTTATGATGTATGTGAGTGAGACTCAACGTGATAAGTCCTGGTAACAAACAAAAATATCAAAGGAAGAATGAATGCTCTGCTTTCAGTGCAGGAAAAGATATATATTTAAAATATATATGTGCTGGGTGTAAAGATTTCATTTTGTTGACTCTTATTTTAGCCAAAAAATTTATTCATCAGTAGCAGAGCTTTTCACAGCTACATTATTTGCAGGAAGAAGCCAGTACTGGCTCTTAGTATTTCATTTACTGGCACATATCTCCTATTAATAAATGCTGAGATTGCACAATAAGGAAAGAGAGATGTTGCTGTAAGTGTCTTTATACTTATAATAACGTATTTGGCCGTGATTATAAGTGTTTATAAAACTTTCAAGAATCGTTCCTTGTCTACTTACACTAATGAGAACACCTGTTAGGTTTAGAGCTGCGCAGGCTTATTTGCATTGAATTCAGGTTTTTGCATACTGTACATCACTTTTTGAAACAATTAGATGTTTACAGAGAAATATAGCTAAAAGAAGAACAGCAGCTTGAATGCCCTCCAGCCCAAGTCAATGCTAATCCTGGTTTGTGTGAAAAGCAGAAACCTGCTGAATTATAATACCGACACAAATTCAGTGAGCAGAGAACAAAAGTGTACCTGCAAATCCTCTGATAGCAGATGTTTCTTGTGGGGATTGCTACCTGCTGTTGAATAAAGCATCTCTTAGAGATGAAACAGCACTACTGAATGGGATTTTCATTGTTTATTTACCATTTTCTTTTCAGTCTGATAGTTTCTTTTCCCTCTTTCTTTTTTTTTTCCTGGTGACTAAGAACCTCTCTGTGTACTGAGCATGTAGAACATGTGGTCATTTTCCAAAATAGCTGCATATGTAATTTTACTGACTTGCCGAAAGCCAACACAGCAACACAAGATTCCTCCTACTGCTCGAGATCCAAAACACCATCTCTACAGCAGAGGGTTTTGTGGCCTGGGGCAAGGAGGCAGGAGGTCCCTTTCTATAAAAACAGGTCTGCTGAAGGGTAAGTGCAATACCCTGCTGTGACACAGCCATGCCAGCTATTGTTTAATAACAATGTACAACATCAAAGTTGGTCCGTGGTCTGTACGTACACGCTGCCAGCTGTGTCAAGTTCCTGAGTGGTGCAGGCAGGAAAATATACTGGTTATTATCTCCCCTTGCATGCAGGGAGCAAACAATGCAGAGCATCTTGGGTTTGCCTCTTTCCATCTTTGTTTGTATGTAAATATTAGGAAAAGCTAAGCAGGATGAAAAATGTTTTGAATAAGGCTATTGCGTCCATTCCATAAAACAAACAATTCCAACTGCAACAACTGGAAAGATTTCTGTTTTAAAAAGTTATTTAGTGCTTTAATAAAAATGATGCTGATGAGATTTAGGACAAAGATGAATGAATTTTGCCACCTAACTAAACTCTAGTTTCTAAGGAGCCAGAAGCTTGTCAGAAAGATTTCACAGGTAATGCAGCTCTTAACTGAGTACAGAAGAATATGGATATTTCAAAACACAAAATCCTAGAATGGTCTGGGTTTGAAGGGAGGTTCAAATTACCTCTGTTCCAACTCCCCTGCTGTGAACAGGGACACCTTCCACTAGACCAGGCTGCTCAGAGCTCCATCCAGCCTGGCCTTGAACACTTCCAGGGATGGGATATCAATGGAGTTCCCAAAAGGCCAGTAGACTTGTGAAACTTTCTTACACAGTTTTGGTACTTATTTCATCTGGAAATAGCATTATATTAAGTAATAAGTAGCATCACAATACAGATAGCATGGAAACAGTTTAATTCAAAGAATATTATCATCTAACTTTTCAAATTAGAGATTCTTGTATTCTGAAAAAAGGAATGTATCTTTTTACATCTCCAAATTGTTGTGGTAGTCTCAAACCAGTTTTAAAGCGTTGGAGGATCCTTGGATTTTTATTTAGATATTTTGGAACTGCACTGACAGCACTGGAGCTGCACTGGCCTTTAAGTTTATCAGCTGCTCTATGTGGCACTGTAGTAATGACAGCAGGTTACTCAAAATGTTATTTAAAAATATCACATAAGCAAAATATTAAATATCTCTTCACAATGGGTGTGTAAGAGGAGATTTTCTAGGAAGGGGGAATATAGCTCAGAACTCAGGGAATTTCTTAAACTCACTGATTTTGGTCAGCCAGAGGTCATTTGGTGAAAAACCACAGAAACATTTGACTATGTAGTTCACAAGCAAGAGAACCTACTTGGATAAATTCTGTAATTTTAAGAAATACAGTGAAATTAGGGAAAAAATACAAGAAACACATACCTCCTCTCTAGGTCTTAGAGTTTCTGGTGTGCACTGGGATATACCAAACACCAAAAATTAAAAGCAAATATTTTATTTTAAAAATACCTACAGTTTTTGCAAGTATCAGAAATTTTTTTAATCATATAGGCTTTTCTCATGTATTAGAACATGATTTACACTTTGACATCTGTCAGTCAAGCTTCTGGCTACCACACTGGACAATCTGGAGGGGCACATCACAATATGATGTGGCATGCAGAAAATCTGAAAAACTCCTTTTTTCCAAAATAAAAATCACATCTTCTAGTTTTAAATAGAGAGAATGATTGCAAAATATTTGGCCATCAAGACTGTAAAGATTGAGGTTGGGTAATCAATAACGTTTGTGGCTGAATTACCCACTGATAACAAGTAATTTCCTGCTATTCGTGAGGGGAATTGGGAAGTGGATTTGGGGAATTTGGCAGACTCTCTCTCTCTTTTCTAAATATGCTGTGTCTGAAAGCCTGATATTCTTTCCTATTGCAAGCTTTGGGACGATGCAGTATAGGCGAATGCAGGTTTGGGGTGGCAGCTCGTTCAGGAACTTTGGGATCTAAATATAAGGGAAGCTAAAAATACACAAATTATCAAGGCCAGAAATGGCTGGGTGTTTGGGGTTCAACTCCTCTGTGCCATAATCATAAGGCCATATTTATCTGAATCCCTTCAACACTATTATTTTTTCTCCCTGTCTTTTCATTAATAAATGTACACATGGCAAGGACACGGAGTGGTCTAAAACATATTACGGCCTCCTTGTCCTAAGGTGTCATCTTTGCATATTAATTTGAGTGCTGTGGATGATGTGCCAAGAGACTCGTGGTAATCCAGCAACCCAAACTGCAGACCCAGAGGGGCCATAACCAGGGCGTCTCCCCACAGGCCCCTGACCCACACACTCCTTGCCCTCCTCACCATGGTGTCAGAAATTCTGGGTGCATTATCACTCACCCAAGCTCAGCAGCACACGACAAGTCAAAAGCAACACCCAACCAGTAACGTGGACATTAAACTGTGAGGCAAAAGAGAAGGCCTTAAGGAAACTGGAATTTCAGACCTGAGTTTCTACAAGTGTTACGTTACGCTGTCTTACAACCCATGACCTAACCCTTGCACTGTTCTGCTGCCACTAAGATAATTAAGAACGCTATCAGATTCTTGGTTCTGACAAAGAAAACCCATGAGTTACTTCCCAGAGATTTGGGGTACTAACTCATTAATCCAGAGCTGGAAGAGCTGACTCTATTACTCGTGTCTATGAGCAGAGACATGTAAGTGAGTTTGAACTATAAACAGAACCAATTACATTAACATTTCCCAATGCTTTCAAGAATCAGACTAGAAGCTTTTATTTGTTTTGCAAAAACTGTGATCCGCTATGCTAATAAGTCTAAAAATTGATTAAAAGAAAAACATTCAAAGCAGAACCTGGCAGTAGAGCTTCTTATGTGCTTCCCTTTCATCTGCTGGAACACGGTAGCCCTGATTCAGCAAGGTACTTCATTAAGCAATAGGCAACGTGCAGAATCTGAGTGCTTGAGCTGTTTCCAGTCACAAGAGTGAAATGAGCAAATCAGCCCGAGCGAAAAATAGCAGAAAAGTTATATTTATTCACAGAGTGAATATTTCAGGGAACAAAAGATATGTTAGTGACAGTCAGTAAGAGCTGCATGTAAATTAACAGCAGAACCACAAGCAACAAAGTTAGCTGTCATTTGTAAGCCTAACAGCAAAGAAAGCTGCACCTTCCAGCCCAACTGAGAGAAGACAATACCTCATTAAGGAATTGGGGGGGGGCGGGGGGGGGAAATAATTACAAAAAAACCCCACCAGCTATTGGTTCCTTCATTATTAGGAACAAACCCACAAAAGTAACATATATACCTACTTGGAGAACACAGTACCAGGAAAGAAATATAATTTTTTTTTAAACTTTGGCTATATTAGTAAAAACACAGCCAGATTACCTTGAAAATAATGAGGGAAAAATAATAACTTGGTAAGAAATTGTACCTAGCTTTCAGCTAAACTCTTGTTGCCAAATCCCCACAACTCACTCTTTTCTTTCTGAGAACAGATGAACTGATTCTTTATCACAGCCAAGCTCGTAATGTCTGAGATTAACTAGAAGTCACTCACTTAGAGAATGACCTTACAAAGAATTAAGCCATAAATTAGATACTGCCAGAACTTGAGAAATAAAATAAGAAAAAATTTGCTGAGAGTTTTTAGGTGTTGAGAAATTCAATTATACCATTCCATCTCTTATTGAAATGCAAACCCACAGGCTGAAAGCACGGAAATACACCATAGCTAAACAAAGCAGTGAGAAATACAAAAATAGGTGAATATTTATCAAACCCCTCACTTAACAAAGAACGAGCACTGATACCCATGTTATTTGGAAAACTGCTTTTATCGACGGAGGGAACAGGATCTCAGTTTCACGCTTAACTCTGAACGATAACTCATTCGCGGTTCTCGCTGCTTTTGCTCGATGTCAGGTCATTCACCTCACTACTGTCATGCATTACAAAAATTAGCAGCCAGGCAAATGAATCTAGATCAGATCCTATGTTTGAACTTGCTCATTTGCCTCCATGCTCTATTTCCTACTAGAAACCCGTTTGCTGCATCACAGGACCAACTTCACAGCCGACACGGAGCAAGAGAGCTGGAGAACCTTGTGAATTTTCCCAATGTATCAGACTTACAGAAACACCTGTGCTAAATAACTTTGTGCTGAGCTACTGTGAAAAGCGGCAGTGTTAAATAGCAATCACAGTTTCTGATTTTTCACTGAGCTGGTTACTCTTCTGCTAGAGTCCTCTGAGCTGTCATGAGGGGCGTGAATGGTCCCCATTTTAATCTGATTGCCTTTCTTGTTATCAAAATCGTTAAAGTCATAAATTTCTTTATTTATCTTGAAGTATCATTATATCAATACAATGGGAGTTGAGCAGCAGCTGATAAAGTTGAAAAAAATCTGTTTATAAATGCCTTTCATTTCTGAATTGAAACCGTTCATTCACTGACTACTGTAAGATAAGAGGGGTTGAGGAAAATATGAGGGATTTGATTTGACGCAGGTTTTAAAATGTTATTTCTCTTTAAAAATATCCCAAATACAGTCTGTAAAGAGAAGAGTACTTTAAAAATTAAGTAAACTTTAAAAGTTGCTGCTGATCCATCCCTTATTAAGGACTGAGGCATTTGTGTAAGGAACAGCTCTGATTTCCGTTTTACAAGGAAACAATGCCCTTAAATCTACACAAGCACTTTAAAAAGATGCATTTGCATGGATACAGAGCTCATTATGGGCTTTAAGCGTGTTAATGATTAGATGGAAAACTTGTTCAAACAAATTATTGACTCTGACAGTGAAGATCTGAGAGATAATAAAGCTCTGTAAGCAGGTAGGGAAAGTAGCAACTAGGTTTATTCAAGGAATATCTCGCCTGGTGCTTCCCAAAGCAGGAAAAATAGCAATAGTCCCAGGTCTGGGAGTAAATATCAAATACCTGCAAACCCCTTCACACCTCAGGGGGAGAAGAAGGTAAAACCATGGTGCTGTCACTCATGACAAGATAAAAACAATGTTTTTATCACCTGTCAGATCTTTAACCCCTTTACCCAAACACGCGTTTCCTGCCTACACAAACTACTCTGCAGTTCTTGAGTTGTAGGAAAAGTCCAGGAAAGTGGGAACTAAGCTGCTGCTAATATTGATTTATCTTTAGTGACATCTCCATCAGCATGAGTGGAGGCTGGAGATACGTGTAGATGCTCCACTCAAGCTGGAGTGAGCCTAAACCAGCCAAACATTTGGAAACTGGGAGAAAAAAAAAGAGAAAGTTGCTAAAAAATTTACCACTGCTTCTTTCAACCAAAATTTTAAGTAATTTCTGATTTTCCCCAGGCTCCAGGCAAGCGCGCACAGCTCATGGTATTTAAATGAAGCTCCCACAACATTTTGTGGCAACACGGTATTTTGTGGGAGCGAATGCAAAACACAGCAGCAGCACCACTGTAAACTTTGAGACGTTTCAGAGAATATCAAGCCCCAACTGCGCTGCCAATGTAGTTTTAAGTGCAATGTAGCGAGTTAAATTATGCAAGCAACCGTTTCTCACACGAGTAGTTCCAATGGTTTCAGACAAGGGCGATATCTGCGATCAAAGCTCGCAGAAGAGGATGCTCAAAAAGTATAAAAAAGAGTATTTTCCAGTGCAAGGGAGGTTGCAACACCCAGGCTCATATTTAGCTAGGTTTGCCTGCGCTCGCGCGATTCTCATTTCCTGCGTGAACCGTGTTTCAAATCTATAATTCATATAAAGTGAGAATTTCAGTGTTTTTCTTTCACTAAACAGCCTATTGTGAATGGCCCCAGGACAACTCCCCCAGCCAGGTAATTTAAACTGCAGAAAAGATAGGCAGAGACATTATTTTCAACAAGGTCCCAAGGTGGCTTTCAATTCAGAAAAACAATTGACTGATGTTTCTCTGTTTGCTGCCAGGAAGCTCTATGTAGTATTTCTAGAGCTTTTTCTCTACTCTACCCAACATGTGGGCTCAGTGTCAAGCTGTGAGTTTGTAAATCTTTTTCAGCACTTACCAGAGCTCAACATGAATTATGGTATTGCCAAATCTGCTTTATGCAGCTTTTTTTACAGGAGAAGAAAATGTACGATTTTATGGTCAAAAAGAAACATCTACATGCTTGCAGTGGGAAAATGCAGTCAGTTGGGATTGAACCCCAGGAAAAAATATTTCCCCCTAATCCTGCTTCTTTACCACCTTCAAACTTTGGAAACTTCTGGCCTGTCAAGATTTACTTGGTACACATGGTTTTTCTCAGTACCTTTATTAACTATAAGATAAGATTTTATTAACTAAGTCTTTATTAAGTACGCTTTTATTAACTTAATGCCTATTGGAAAAATCCCTGCTTGTTTTGTGGATGATTCGCCCTAAAACATGTGCTATTTTTTAATAAAATACTTTCCTTTTTGTTGAGGAACAGTTAGCCCAGGAGGTAAATCAGCCCTTTTGTTGAGGGCTAATAAACTTTGTGCGTGTGCATGTGTGTGCGTGTCTGAGTGACTTAATACCATTATAATAATATTATATGGCAGGCAAAAATATAATGAAAATGATAATTTGCCAAAAAGATTTAAAAAACACTGAGGTGTTACCTATCAAAAGTTCTCCTTCTGTCTATGATACAGCACAGATTGCAATCGTGACAGTAAATCTGGTGCTATTGTTAATGCCATGGCACTTTGGTTTTTGGCTTGCTTCAGTCCAATCTGTGACATGCTTGTGAATATCTTTCTTCTGTTCTGTCTGTATGGCATATGGATTTCTGGGATACAACGTCAGACCTATCCACATAACAAGTGTTCAGAGCACCTTATCATTTTAAAAAGCCAATTACTCAAAAAGACAAATGTGAAATGTTTCACATTTAATGATGAGCAAATCTGCAAAACAAATGCAATTTTGCTTCATTTGAAAAAGTTTAGTTTAACTGTAAATATTGCAATGGAGTCCCTAGCAATACACACCATGGGTAGGGACAGGCTCATTTTATGCATATTGTACATCATCACTGTCACTTAAATCTGCAAGATTTTCCATACTAAGTTGTTTTAAATAAATAGAAAGAAATGAGATACAAAAGAGTGAAATATATGCTTCTGAATAGACTGTAAAAATGTCACTGCTAGCACTGAGCATTGGACACTTAAAAAAAAAATATTTTGAAAGTCTCTCCCAAAAAAACGAAAACTGCATATGTCTACAGAGGTAAAGGTCAGTAATGAAACAATTAACAGCAAAAATACCAATCCATTTTTTAGAAATATTTGTCAATATATAAAGAATGTTTTGTACTGCACAGAAGTGCTCAATTAATCCTGGTTTCGTGGCCGTATGTCAGATTCCCAGACTGAAATGATGTCAGCTGAAGAACTCAAACACACACAGGTTCAAAAGCAAGATTGTGTAGAGACTTCAGGACGGCAGAAATTGCCGCTTTTTGCTGCAGCACTAATACAGCTCATGATTCAATTAAATTCTTAAAAATGTGCATAATATACATGCTGGACCACTGCATTCAAAATACAGTGCAGGAGATAATTTTTTTTAAAACATGCTATAGGTGTATATTTATGCCTCCATGTCTGAAAAATCTATAGGCACACACAGACCTGCCACTGCTGCAGATAATTTAATGCTTGTCAGTTATCCAAATTGTAGGTACTAGGCACCAGGGAAGAAATTAAAATGGTTATTGTTAATATAGGAGCATATTGGGCTAAAAGGCAGGGAGAACAGTGATATTAGTGGGAGCATTTGACTCAGAAAGGCAAATGGATTTATGTACAATCTTTAAAATACATGGCAAACATATAAACAGATTTTTAATATTGGAAATTTTTGTGAGTAATTTGATTTTTAAACCCCTTGCACTAAACTGAGAACATTAGTAACAAAATAATATAGAACATGGGAAACTGAATGCAGCTGACACTGGTAATTTTAGAAGAAACTAATCTTGATATTTATAACATCATGTAGCAAGCGGAACAGTTTTACCAGGCTGGGAATGTTGAAATACAAAAAAGTTCACCTTTCAGCTATTGTGCTTTAGCTCTACTGCACCAGGAAAAAAAAAAAAATCAGAAATCAGCTGTTGCAGAGCAAATATTAAGAAAGTTTATTATGATATATAGCCATGGAGATATCTTTTTTAAACTGCCTATACATGTATTGTATTGTTATATTAAATTTTTGTAATACAGCTCAGGGACTTTATATGTACAGCTGAAAAATCAGTTCATAAATTATATTTAGAAAGCCAGAAAATATGCTGAGCTACAACATTAGATAAGAACCTTGTTTTAAGTACATTCCTTTTAGTGATTTTTTTTAGCTTTCGATTTAGGTTTTGATGTTTTTACCTGTAGAATGCTAGATACAATGAACTAATAACTAAAACATAAAAAAGGGTATTTCTCCCTTAATTCTGGAAATAGCTGTAATAAAAAATTCCCCAAAATATTTTTTGCTATTGCTGCACATCAATGAGCATAAGTGCACATATAAACCTGTAAGAGAATGTAATTCAGCTCGCAGTTTCATTATGGTATGTAGTTTCTACAATTTTGGATTGTAAGGGGAAAATAAACATTTGTAAAACATAACAGACCAAACCATTTCATAAATTAAGCTGTACTATGTATTTAAATCCAAGTCATTTACATCAGAGGTTAATTTTTACCGGTATCTTTAATGTTCAGGTGTAATGAAGACAGAGGAATAGACGGGTTTACAATGTAGGACTTTACTAAGTGCAGAGATTTGAATTTGCAGGGAGCTGTGCAGGCTTTTAGCCTGCTTTTATAGTACGTGTTTTTGTTTTTCTGCTTCTCCCTTGCACACCCACTCACCAACTTCAGCGCTGCGCTGCAGATTTGAATGAAGTGAAAAGCTCAATGGGTAATTGTCAAAATACTTTCATTTCTCCCACTTTCACACAAGAACCAAATAAAGCCAGGAGAGTCTCCCGCTTCCTACAAACACCCAGAAATCGGCAGCATTCCACCTGGAGCTACCGAAGAGCACAGCTGAACCTCCCAGATCACATCTCCCTTTTTTTTTTAATCCCAGAAATACACCTTGAAAGCAAACGCATTTCTCTCGAGTTTCGGGAGCTGATATCAAAATTGCCCACCACCTAGCTCATGCAAAAATCTGTTTATACGCGTTCTCTCTCTCCCTCCCGGTATTACAGAAAAGAAATGTCAGTAATAATCAAGCGAGGGTGCTGAATTAAAATCTGAAATTGCTAACAAACCGATCTGCACAAAAGTGTCAGTGTTAAGATTTCCAGACTGGGGGTTGTGCGACAGAACGAGGAGCTCAGACAGAAGAAAACAGCTCTCCACTCCAGTACTTTCACCCCGTTAATCTCACATGTGCTTTGCCACGGATTTCTTGCTATTTTATTTTTAACCTCTGCTACCTTGTGGAAAGTGGGCTATTCTGAGGGTGCTCGCAAGCAAAGCTCTGATTTTACAGATGGATGTAAAGCACTGTTAAATGAGAGCTTTAAGAAGGACTTTTTCAATTTACTTTGAGCTTAATCTGAAGTGGTTTAATCACAGCTTGTACACATCTTCTTAAAAATTGTTCTAAGGCGGGGGAGAAGTAATAATCATGTAGGAAATCGTCGTGACAGCTGCTGGCTCCCATGATCCCATTTACACTTTTAACATCACTAATGAAATCCTATCTGGGCAATACCTGTGTCAGAGAGGTGTCAGGTGGTCATTTGGCACAAGAGAATAGAAAGGAATCAGAGCAGCATTTTGAGAATGACTCACTTTTCTTTTCCTTTTTTTTTTTTCCTTGTGTGTAGAGGGGTTGGTGGGGGGTTTTTTTTTGGTTTCGGGGGGGTGGTGGGGGGTTTTTTTTTTGATTTTTTTTTTTTTTTTTTTTTTTTTTTTTTGCACCTGTTATTCTAAAATTTCTTTCAGTTACATTTCAAAACACTACAGTTGGGATCTCCTTGCCAACCTGAGATGGCATAAGCCTGGGTAACAGAACAAAATGTGAGAAGGTCCTTCTGTCTTTAACGCCTGTTCACCAATGAATCAGCCTCCAATTAATCTGTTTCTTCAGTACGAGTTTAATAAAAGTCAAGCACACACATGTTCAGTCTTGTTTAGTATTAAAGCTGTGTTAACATTATCTGCCTAGCCAGGTCAAAAATCTTATATAATTAAATGCCAGAAACCATTTCAGAATTTTAAGGGCTTTACAATTTTCTGTAAGTAATTGATTATGCAAGGCAGGGTAGTTTAAATTTAAAACAGGATAGTGATGAGTGTGATGTCACTTTTCATTACATATTTTAGAAAAGTTTGTTTCATGGCCAAACTACACTGAAAACCTTACTTATTAGATTTACTATTTAGCGTTTTTGTGAACTAGGAAAGAAAAAAATTAAAAATTCAGCAACCCAGATTTCCTTTCCACATCATGAAGTAGAAACTGAGTACCTTGACCCCATCCCAAATTTCCCCACTGTCAGGCAGGCTATCCCTAACTCAGACTAGGTATTGCCCTACTCAGCTGTGCCTCTAACTTGGCTTGGAAAAGCAAGTTATTATAATACCAGAATTATACTGCATTGCCTCCTGATGAAGTGAACCTGTCAGGCCATAAAAAGAGCTAAAAAACCAGTCTTGAGTCAGAACATACCTATGGCCAACATAAGAAAAGAACTTCCTTGGAGATATGCGAGGAAAGTCCAGTCGCCAAATAAATACAAGCCCTCTATATTGATTAAAGTTTTGCTTTTCACCATTTAAGCATGGCTATGATTTCTGACTGCCAAAAAGAAAAGACTGAGGGAGAAATAAAAACAGGGAAAAAAAGCTCCAACATACTAATGACAAACATGTTGCTAGGAAAGTGTGGAGCACGTCTCAAACTCTGTCCATAAAATCCACTCTTCATATCCCAGTTAACAGCACTGAAGACACTGTTTCCAAAGAAAGTTACAAGCAATTTAGTTCCTGCTGCCACCAAATGTTCAGCACAAAATGTGGTTCCAGGCACTGTGCAGCATCCTCAGTCCTCTTGCAGGCACTTTCTGAGCCCGAGGGCAGAGAGGTGCTCTAAGCTTTTCCCCTGCCCCATCTCCCTTTGAAAGCCTCCCTTTCTCCACCTTCTCTTGCCACAGCTGAAAACCAGATGCACTTCAGAGCTCTCCATACATCTCTCCACTGTCCCCAGGACCAAACAAGCAGTGGCATATCCCAATGACATAATGCAATGCATAACATAGATGACAGCGTGCAGCCACATGGAGCCAAAGGAGGAATTGGAAAAGCCTTAAGAATAAAAGTTCAAGGAAGGTCTTAGCTCAAGATGCCAGTAATTCCAGGTATAAGGACAAAGAAAAATATGGAAAGTTGAGCTTGTGTGTTTAAACAGACTGGCTCGTAACATTAAGCATCTTCATTAGTTTTAAAGCATCATAAAAGTACAGGGGGAAAAAAAAGGGTTAAAAAAGGAATCTGAGGCACATGAAAGAAGGGGAAACAAAACAAAACAAAAAGCTATTAAAAATAGAGCTACAGAAAACTAGGGATGCTTATAGCAACGGAGGACAGCCAGCATTGCGTAAACAAAGACAATTTTGGAAGTGGCACAGTAAAAATAGGTCAGTACTACACATAAGTAGAAATTAATATGATGGAAATGGTTTAACAAGCCAATATACTGTACTCTGTACAGGGCCACGATCATTAAGCTGGTGAATCGGTGCTAATGTGGTAGAAGGAAAGCAATGCATAAAAAGTCAAATCAATACAGCAAGAACAGACCAGCACAAGAGCAGAAATAAAGACAATCTAAACCAACTGTGCTCTTACTGCAGTTTCTCTATAAAATAAAACTGATCAATATGCAGGTGACAGAACAAGCAGTGTGGTCGCAGTGGACTGAAATGCAGGCAGGTGTCAGTTTAACAAAAATGTGCACAAAACTCAGGTCATTCAATGTCAACGGGGTCGAACTGGCTGAGCAATGTATGGGATGGAACCACAGAGCACTGCACCAATAAAGCAAACAAGAATGTAAAAACATCAGACATACAAAAAAATAAAGAGAAGAAGCCCTGCAAGCTCTTTTAGCCTGGCAAGCCTATGCCCGGTGACTTTAAAATATAAAAGTTTTTGTTACTTTTTATTAAACATGATTAGATTAATAATTTTCAATTCCCATGACATGGACATCTGGTAGTCGTGACTAATGGAAAAAAGGCAGATGTCAAAGAACTTTAATTATGACCTCAGATGACTCTTAATATTCTGTTATTTGGTTTGTGCTAAGGGAAAATGAAGTACAGCAGTTTTGAGATGTGAGCAAGTGAGACCTTTGGACATAGTGCTTTTACACTGGGCTTTATACCCCTAAAACCAGCTCCTCTGTGCTTATACTGGCCACTGATAAAATCTTTTATTTGAAATTTCCAGACTAAAAGCATATTGCAATTTTTCTGTTCCTAATTTTTTTTCTGCACTCATTTAGTTGCATTGCAATAAACCACTTTCCAGTGTGTTTTTAAAGTAAACAAATTTAAAATGAAAAATAAACCATTAGTTTTCAGTAGAGATCATTAAAATATAAAATAATCACTGTAAAAAAAAAATACATGAGTTGGATGTTATGTCTGCTTGACACAAGGACATCTGGAGATCTGGGCAGTGCATTCACTGGGGTGATATGTGAACTTTACTCTAGGATTAGAACAAAAATGGCAGCCTCATAAATGTCTACACCATCCTTTGGAGAATCACAGGCAACCTCCCAGACTACAGCGAAGAAAAGTTGCAGTTACAGGGCACATTTTGAGAACAGGGAAAGAAACTGTCACTTAAGGACTGTAACTCCAAATTTCAGGCTAAAAGCAATTTTTTTTTCTTCTTAGTGATTTGAAAATATATACAAGCCCAAGTACAAATATTACCCACTTATGTGGGTGACTTGGCCGTGTGGTGGCATGGCCAAATCACAGAGGAAAGCCTGCATGTCTCACACCTCTGGCACCTCCTTTCATCCAATTCAAACAAATTTCTATCAGCAATGCTATCAGCATGTTATAATTCCTTCATCCCAGGGACCTGGGTGCTAGAGGAGTGAGCAGCTACTCCGTAGGGCAGGGATGCTCAGAGCAGTCTCCATCAGCTCGTGGTGATGGAGGGGTGAGCTCTGAATGAAAGGAATTGACCCAACCTCAGTGTGGACATAAATAAAGCTCGTGGTGCCTCGCAGGCCTGAGCTCTGATAACAGATCTTTGCACAGACTCTTTCCAAGGCTCAGCAGCCACCGCTGCCTAAATTATCTCCCGACAAGTCCTCACCACCAGCGTTCAGAAGATGTGTCCATAAAGGATGGCTCCCCCACAGCGGGATGGCACAAGGACACAAACGCTCATACCTTACCCAAGAATCACCCGGGTAGGACTCAACAAAGGTAACATATTTCACTACAGTTAATTATCCCGGTTTATCCCAAGAAACCAGGTTTTAGGCTGTAATCTGTGAGGAAATCTGCTGTTCTAGTCCTAAATCCTCCCCTCAGCCTGGCGATTATCAGCTACATTTTTGTACAGGAGGGAATTAATGCCACATACCGCCTAAGCAGCTTTGAAGTCAAAAAGGCCCAGACCTGTAATAACTTTTGTGCCGCATTATTGATTGCGGGGGGAAGCGAGAGCCCGCGGTCACCGGCAGTTCTGGGGGCTCCCGGTGCCCTCCTTCCCCCCAGCCCCACTGCAAACCCCACCATCATCCCTGGGCAGGGGACCCCAGGTACCTGCCAGCACTGGAACAGAGGTAACAAGCTGGAATTACAATGCAGCCTGATTTTCCCATCTAGCACCAATCAATATAGCTTTAGAGTTTGACAATAAGGCACCTTTTCAGCAAATAATTGTGTTTGTGGTGAAAGGCCATGCACAAAACAGAGGAAATGTTTTTTTTTCTGAGAGTTCATTTGTGAAAATTCCAGCAATATTTATATTTAATTTGGTTATTAAACACTGCAATTCAAGTTTTATATAAGAATATTCAAGTGTACATGTGTATTTTGCACAACGCCTGTTGGGAAATACAGGCAAGGGTTTGGTGGGACTTGGTAATGTGAAAAAGGGAAGGGAAGGGAAGGGAAGGGAAGGGAAGGAAAGGAAAGGAAANACAGGGGAAGAAAAGGAAAAATGGGGGAAAGGAGAGAAGTGAAAAAGGAGGAAAAAAGGAGGAAAGAAAGGAGAAAAGGAAAAGACAGGAAAAAAGGAAAAGAAAGGAAGATAGAAAGAGAAAAAAAGGGCAAAACGCTCCTATCGAAGCCATGCATTTATTCAAAAGCATTTCAATCTGTGTGCACATCTTCATCACTTCAGTGATAATTAAATCTGGGAATCACAGGTGATGTCCTCGCGCAGTCTCTTTGCCGGGCTCCCACCGGGCCAATGAAGCGGGGCTCCCTGTGAGGCCTGTTAGCACAGATCAGGTGGTAATGTGGAGGGACAGATGAGCTTTAGCTGACAGATGGCAGGATGACCTGGAAAACCTGCCCCCTTTTCTGGGATCAGGCAGCAGCTGACAGGTATTATTTCATAAAATAACGTCTAAAAGGAATCGCCAGGGTCTTCGCATTAATCTGAGGCTGCAACCAGCCATGTAACGTTTATGTCAGAACAAATCTGTCTCTATGCAGGAGAAGGAAAGTGGTTTTTGATGAAGTTGTTCATAAATTTTAATATAATATGCCTGATGGTGTCAGATATAGTCTCATATCTCTTTTATATTTAAAAGCTCTAGTGAAACATAGAAATATTCAATCTCCAACAAGCTACTTTTAAATAACTAAAAAGTTAACCAAGGATACCTTACTGCTTTTCCCCATTTTCAGCAAGGAATTTGCATGTGTAATCTCCATGTTTTTAAATGAAAACATCTCAATTGCATGAAATCCTTTTTGTAATTGGTACTAAACAAAGGCACCACTAAAGCTCCAGCAAAGTTGTTTTATAAAAACAAATGAATAACTGATAGGGGAAAATAAAAAACCAGTCTTACATGAAGCTGCTTATCAGCAATGACTTAATTAAAAACACCTTAAAAATCAATGTATTTTTTTCCTCTTTCAAAACTTGAGCTACGCCTGCTTTGAGGAGTAAAACATTGCATTAAAACGCCCTCTCCAGATATATGCCATTTGAAAGTTTAGGCACAGATGAATATTTGGGGAATTCAAACACCTGGACCGGGTTTGGGCTTGCCAGCCCTCCGAGTCTTTTTGCAAAATAGAGACAAGGCAAGGTCGTGTTTCCCACCTCACTCCTTCCTCGATATGGCACCAGCTCGTTCAGCTACACCCTGATAAATTCAAGACTCGGTAATCAGCATTAATATGCAAGCAAGTATCAATCCAAAACCTGCTAATGAAAATGATTACACTGTTATATTCATCCGAATCTTATACGAGCTGCTGAGGGGCATTATAGCAGCAATACGCCTGTCTCGCTGTCTTGGCGGTGCCACCTTAAAGACCCCTTGTTCACTTTTTTCTCTTTTATCATCTTTTAGTTGTAGAGAATCACCTGCTTAAATATCTCTAAGGGTACTAGTAAAAAAGAAAAACAACATACATAACAGATGCGCCAGTGAACCTTGGGATGAATGTATTATGGATACAGAACCATCATCACACACCTCATAATCACTTTTTCACCTGCCCATCTGGTGCAGACCTGTGGCTTGTTAGTAATGCACTCAGATACAGTAAAATGTGCTTGTCTAAAAAGAACAATTAAGCAGAAGCTCGAGCGGTGCAGTTAGAGGGACTGGCGAAGAAAAATTGGATGGAGGAAAACAGACACTGCACCTTGCTTTTTGGAAAGGCACGCACCACACTTCCATCCATGAAGAAGTGAGAGGAAACGGCAAGTTTTTTGCTGAAGTTGAGCAAACCCAAAAAGGCCTTTTTAAAAAGATCTTAAAGTATGGCTCTTTCAACGTAATACCTTCCATTTATTTATCAAGCAAGCATAGAAAATTCAAAGGCAAGACAAGCTTCACCTCCAATTCACTATGAAATAGATATAAATTCTGATCTAGAGAATCAACTTCGACCTCAAGAGGTTGATTTGTCACCTTAGACTCTCTATTAAGACACTGATTATGATTTCACAATATTGACACTTTTCCAATGGAAAACAAGTTGTTGTTTTATTGTACTCAAAAGACAAAGATTTTTATCTGCCAGTAAAATACTCAAAATCAGAGAAAGAAAGGTAGAAGAAATATCAAAACATTGCCACATTATGAAATTTGCTTTCTCTTTGCTGTATCTTGGTACCTTTCCAATGTGAATCCCCTTCGGGCAAGTAAATCTAGAGAATTTCTTGGAATCTTGGTTACTATGGATGTCTGAACAAGGAAAATGTCATTTTCCTTTTGGGCACTGGACATATGACAATGCACAGGCTATCAGAAGACAACTGGTGTCCTTGAGATACACAGGGAATTAAAGCCATAATTCCCATAGATATTCATGACAGTTGCTCAGCTGGGTTTACCACAGTTAATGAAAAAAATATATTCCTCAACATTATTCTCCTTGGTTTACCTGACCTAAAACCAGAAAACCTAAGATATAATCACAGATTCAGTGGCAGCTCTTGTGTCCTTGAGCTTAACTGCATCAAGCACAAAGGTTGCTCTTCGTGTATGGAAATGTTCAGGAGATTGTGCTTTCTTTCACTCTACTTCATCCTATCAGTTGCACTGAGGAAACAGCTCTTTATTATGGATTTTTTTTTTCAAAGTCTCATCTCATATAAATTTCTGAAGCTTGAATTAATACAACATTTTCTGTAGAAAAAAAAATCAAATGCCTTAATTTACAAATTTTCATATGAAAAAAAAAAAAAATTACTTCAATGAATTCCACCCTGTGTATCTTTGAATGTGTGACAATACACAGATCTTGCACCACCTACATACTGGGAGCTCAGTGGTTCCACGGACACTTTTTAAAGGACTGAGTATTTTTGAAAAGTTCATCTCCTCACCAGTAACATGAATTGCAACATGTGTGTTTCAAGGAAACCATTTATTTTTATGCAAAGGCATAAACTGGCCTATGAACAAGATTCTGGTTTAACAGCGACTTCAAAGGGTCCTGATGAACGAGCAGACCGAAAGTGCACACTTAGGCAGTTCAAAGCACTACAACCATGTTAAGCTGTCAAGATAGATGCCGGGCCTCCAAATTCCACCAATTAATTTTTTTTTTCCTCACACAAATGTTGTTATTATTAATAGAGATACTCAGTGAAAATCTCTGCATGTATATAAGATATAGATATAGATATGTAAATCAATATTTGCATAAGGACCTTTATACTCCCCGAGCCAAAACTGTTTTCTTTGATTAGTCGAGTCAGCCTGCTGTATTAATTGGCTCTGGCTGTCCCAATTACAAGAACAATGGGGTGTTTCTCAGGTCTGCTACTGATGTTTGAGCACACCGTAGTTTTGAAGCTATCATATAAGCACAAAGTTAATTTTATCTCAAAATAAAAATAATACTGGTGTTCAGAGTTATGATTTCCACAGGGGAAAACTCAACGGAAATCCATTCTCCAGTGGCATGAGAAGTACTGACACAAATCCTACATACATATGGATAATTTGTAGTAATCAGACTTTCCAAGCCCTTGCTTGAAAAATATGCTCTAGAAAATGTACACTTGTTCAAAACTCCAAAGATGTATTTTGATTACTGATAAGTTCATTAAGAGACTTGATTGCCTTTATATAAAAAAAAAAAAATCACTAAACTGTTTGATGTTTGATGCTTAAATTTGTAATCTAAATCCCAACTTGTAATCTGCTCTTACTCTTCCCAGGGTATACCTAGATCATACTAAGAATTCATCCCCCTTGTATTCAGTGGTGCATATTTTATTTAGCTAAAAGATGCTTTGACTTGACCCACCAGACTTGTCTGGAGTGCAGAGGACAACCATTCCCACAATTAATGTCTTTTGTTCCCTTTCTAAATCCCTTCGCCAGACTTTACTCAATAAGGACGCAAATTACATTCTCAGTAAAAAAATTAAGAACAGATCTTTTCCAGTGACCACTATATTTCTGAAGGGATGTCAGGAAAAAATTTGTTTTATTCAAAAGAATACATAGAAATTTTGTTAAAATGTTAAAAAGGTACTAAAAATGATTGAAAGTCTGCAAAAATTTCAACTGTCACATCTAGCAGTGGTCGACACAATCTGAAAGATGGTAAATTTGTCCTATTTCCAGAGTACTGATTAACAGAATTGAAGCCCAGTGGTTCAAGCAATCATTTATTTGTATAAATTAATAACTGGTTGCTTTTGTCCCCTTCTTCAACCATGTTTTAGGACAAAAAGAGAAGAAACTCCCAATCAAATGTTGCTGTAAGGGTTTGTAG
This sequence comes from Edolisoma coerulescens, assembly GCA_013397115.1. Taxonomy (NCBI): domain Eukaryota; kingdom Metazoa; phylum Chordata; class Aves; order Passeriformes; family Campephagidae; genus Edolisoma; species Edolisoma coerulescens. Next base: position 1,232,193 of record VWZW01004119.1, read on the forward strand.
GATACCTGATAACTATAAAGTGCATTAACCAGAGACATATTTACCTTGTATATCAGAAAAACACCCCTCTCAAACCTTCCAGGCATCATCAGAAAACCCCAGAAATGTTATTCAGAAGGGAACACTGGAAGTGGTCTTCTCCAGTCTCCCACACAGAACAGAACTATTACCATGCTAGATCAGGTCACCTGTGGTTTTGTGTAGCCAAGTCATGAAAATTCCCAAGAGTGGTGACTGTCCGGTCCCCTGAGAACCCTATTCTTGTGTTGCACTATGCTCTTAATGAAATATTTTTCATTATGTCGAGTATGAGCCTCTCAAGATGTCATTTGGGGCAACAGCTCAATCTGCCACTACTGGATCTTCTCCCATTTCTCTGTGCCCCACCCAGCCTGGGCAGCACACCTGGGGTGGCCTCACCACCCTGTGCAGGGTGTGATAACAACCCCCCACTCTTCCCCTCACCCAGCCCACAATGTGCTGATTTCTCAGCACGAGCACACCATGAGCTCATATTTAACCCCCATCAGCTGGGACTCCCAGGTCATTTCCAATAAGTGTGTTCATCCTCTGGTTAAATAATTACTAATTGTTTCCCACAGCTATTCCCTCAGGGTCTTCCACTGCTGTGGCAGAGAACTGAGCCATGCTAGATCCCAACAGTGCTACCATGTGCACTCATGGTCACAGGGCTCCTAGACCTGTAGTTATACAAGGTTACAGTACAATGGCCAATGAATTTTAAAGCATTCTCTATATTGCAAAAGCAGGTTAGGAGTTCTTCTGTTCCTTAGACAGACAAAAGATATTTCTGGCAGAACCAGGTTTGTTTCCTTAAATTTTACTTTCCATATGCTCAGGATAGTTATTTAGTTTGTCTCTGGTACTGAGGTGGCCAACAATGCAGTGCTATTTCAACTAATGAAAAAAGAGAAGTACAAGGTATGAAAACCTTATTCTAAAAATGAACAAAGCAGATGGGATATGCAATTCTAACTCAGTCCATTTGCATGTGTTTGTTGGTTGCTTTTTTTTCCTGTTTCCTTTCTCTCTCTCTCTCTTTTTTTTTTTTTTTTTTTTTAAAGTTCTTGTAGATTTATCTACTCGAAAAGGTCTGCTTGCAGTAGAAAGGAAAACCAATTCTTCCAGCTTTAGGGCAGGAAAGTGCATAGCTGCTAAGGAAGAGAAGAGATTATGCACATAACATCCTCACCTCCTACATTTGGCAGCTCCCTCTGCTTGGAAGCTGTCACCCCAGGCATCCAGCCCAGGGTGTTCTAGTCCTAGATATCCTCCTTGTACAGTCTCCCACTTCCTGGAGATGAACCAACACTTTGTGTTTGACTCCCCCCACCAGCTTCAGCTTCCCTCATGTCCCTAGCTAGCAGCATCAGAGACAGCTTATTTCAAGTTGGAACCTCCTGCAGCCTGTATTATCACTGTGTTTAAAGGGTAATGGCAGTAGCAAGGAGAGAAAGAGAAAGGAGAGAACACAAGGACTCAAAGAGCCCAGGCACAGGTTAAAAACACCTCTCTTCCCTGCCTGTGAGAGAGGAAAGGAATGGTTTCCTCAGCATCCCCTAATGGATGTGTGATGTCTTTCAGGAAGAAGCAACAGGCAATGCTATATTTCAGATAACCACCCAAACACCAAGGGAAAAACTGCAAAAGCTGAAGAGTCAAGTCAACACAGCAAATTTAATTTTTAATATAAAAAATTAAATTTTAATGTAAAACTTCAAATTCAACTTTGCAGATGATAAATTCTGTCTGTAGATAATTAAGATAATGTGCCATCGGAAGGGCTTTGCAATTCTTTTGGTCACTGACCTGGTTTTTAGGTAAGAAAAAAAATCTCTTCACCTCAAACAAAGCTTCATGAAAGCTCTCCTATAATTCTTTTCTAGACTTCCAGTGCACACCTCACCCTGCCCAGTTTTGGTCAGCACACAGGAATGGCCAAGATGCACATGTTTTGGTCTTTAACCTTTAACTGGTTTTATTACTTTAAACTATTTACAAATCCTGTTGACAGCAGATAACAGAAAAATGTAGAGAAAGGGAAAAGTTTCTTGCAGATTCCTCACATCAGGTTTTTTCTGCTTGTGTATGTGGAGAAATAAAAAAAACCAAACCTATCCATGCCTATCCATTACATTTTGAGCTTTCCCACATGGATACTCCATTTAATATTTTCAAGTGCCAATAGCCTTTTCTATCTCTGCAGCTCCCTCCAAGCATTAGACTGAATCACAAAAAAATATTTTTCAATGATTGATTGTAGTAAAAGAGCTGTTGAAGAGCATGTGTGAGAAGAGCATCACAACACCCTCTCAAGGCCCTCGGAGGGTGCCTTGAGCACTGTAAGTTAAAAGAAGAGGAAAAAAAACCCTGAGTGACTGTGTTACAATAGTCATTTCTTCCAAGCAGGGCTGAATATCTATATCATGCTTCCTTTCCTTCTCAGTTTAGACTTTCATACACTTTTTTTTTTTTTCTCCAAAGATTATCATCAGTTAACAGGCTTATTGCTGGGGAGGTTACTTTAAAGAATGGGAGTGAAGTATGACTATTTTGGTTAAATCTGGATCTCCTGATTTCCTTTTGCAGCCACAGAACAAATTGACAAAGCAGAAAAGTAAATGCAAACAAAGAAGACAGCAGCCAGTGCCACTCTGGGTCCTGTGGGATTTTCCAAATTGCTAAAAGCTGTCACCATAGCCTGAACTATCAAGTGTGAGGCACATGCTGTTGTTAGTTGTTAAATTTAGTGCCACTAAGGGCTACTCCTAAAAAAAGCCCCAAACACAAACAACCTACCAATGTCTAAAGCAGTCAGCATCTAAAGCAGATATTAGTAGAGAGATTTCCTTGTGAAGAAAGAGCGGAGTACTAACAGGATTTCTATCCCGAGCATCATGAAAGAAAGGACTTATCATGAAAATCAAAATATCTCAAAGATGCATGGACTTGTCCCTGTGTCCTAGCAGAAACCACAGGGAATTTGTGCTGGGCAGTTGAGTGCTAGTTCATGACATATTTGTTCCTCCTGCCCCTTGATTCACCTGGTAACGTGCATTGACTGTACGAGTTGACTGTGGCAAACCGTACTTTTTCTTAATATTAATTTTATATTCAGCAATATCTATCATGGCTGAGGATGTGGTTTGGGTTGCCAGTGTCAAGAGAAGTGGTTCCTACCACTACAGAATACAGAGCTAGTAATCCACACAATATCATTCCTTATGGAAGTTGCATCTCGAGAGCTTTGGCACACGCATTAAAAATGCTGAATACGTCAGAGACACCTGATATTTGAGCAAACCTCCCCAACAGAGAGAGGTGCTGAGAGCTTGACTGAAACCAAAACCCTCTCAAGGTGCTGGCACGAGAGGGCAGAAGAAGAAATGGCAAAAGAACTGAACCTGATACAGTGGGACGTGGTGAGGGCTGAGTGAGAAGGGTGAGAACAATCCTCATCCAGAGGCAGAAGTGTCCGTAAATCAAAGTGTGAGGATAAAACACACACGTCCCCCACCACCAGGACCTCACCAAGAGGTGCCAGCTGTGCGATGGAGGCACTCAGGAAGTCTAGGATTCCTCAAACATCTGCTGATGCCATTAAGAATGAGAAGTAAATCCACACTGGCATTACGTGAGATTTATTTTTCCACATTAACCCCAGCAACAACTGCCAAGTTTTTTGCTCACTTGCCACACAAGTAACCACTGAGTGGTGCAAGAATGGGAGCCAGATGAGAAACTACACATAGAAAAATCAGGATTAGGACAAAAAAAAAGCCAGTAAGTGGCCAATGAAATAGAGACAAAGAAATGCAGGGGGAGGAAGGCTGCAGAAAATGCATTCAGACTTCTCTTAAGCTGCTGCTATAATGAGAGGGCATGTTATTGTTTCTACAATATCTTTAAGTTCCAGGTTCACTCAGAGCAAGAGAAAACAGCTGCCTGTTCTACTGGTGTATTTGTCTTTATTCTGTTGAAAACTACATCAAAGTTAGGGAGCCATCACCAGGGGGTTGATGAACAAGACTCACGTAAGTGCCAGCTAAATAAAGAAAAAGGGTGACAGTCATGCCCACCACACAGAGCGCTGTAGCTATACCACACTTCCCCTGCATTCTCCTGATCTCCTCCTAAGACCCTTTTGTCCATGAGAACCTCAGAAGGGTGTGCAGTGAGCAATACCTTTATTTCCTTGGTTATGAGAATTTGATTACAAATACCTCTACATGAAATGATAACGAGGTCTGGAAGGGAATTAAGTCCCTTATTTTTGATGGTCCATAGTGCTGAGTTAAAAGCTACATTTAAAAAAAAAAATCTTCAAAGATAAATGTCATTTATTTTAGTGCTAATAGTCCCTCTGCCACATGATCAAGCTCTGTTCAAAGCAGAGGGAAGCTCCTGGGTGCATCTTGTCCTCCTCTACACATACTACATATGGATCTCCCCGCCGTATTGTGTCTTACAGTTTAAGCAACACCTAAGTGTCATAGCTCTGTGATGCTTATTTCTATGTCATGCTGGTTTCTTTATGCATCAGGAGTTAGGGTTTCATAATCATTTTTTTCAGCTCAAGTCTGCAAACAAAATCTGTCTTTTGTGTTACTGGTCTTCACTGCTCCTTCCCCCTCGACATGGCACTGTCTATTCCTTTGTTCTTCATAACTAGAAATGAAAGGGCCTTGAAAATTTTTTGATGAATTTAAGGGCTTACACCCCTTTGTTTCACATTACAAGAGGAACCCTTTTCTGGGAATATTGATACCAAATTTTTAAATTTTTTTAAAATTTCTTTTCAGGCTGCCTGAAGGATGCAAGCAGGCTTAGGTAGGAGTCATTAATGAGAAAACTGACTATAATAATCACAAAGTATTTTTTGGTAAAAGACAATATTCACTGAACAGATACCAAACTGCATTTTTATATTGTAGAAGAAAATTCCTTTGATTAAAATCAATACATCATTTCCTTTGTGAATGCTTATTTATGGCGCCTTTGTAGCTTCTTCTTTATACATCTGGGTGAATTGATTAGTTCTGTATGGAATGCATCAAGTTATGCAGAGTTTTGTCCCACCTTTGCAGCTTGCATAACACAAAGCCTCCATAGGACACATAATTATGGACATTAAAGTGTGCTATACTCATTTTCTGCCTCTGTAGCAGACTAAAAGAAGGCTATAAAATCATAGCAATGTCACACTAAATATTGGTTGCCTTTTCTTCCCACTGTTAGGGGTTTTTGCTCCTAATCTGGAGGACAATGGTTGGAGCTGCTCACCTACACATGTTGCGAAGTCAGTGTGCTTTACCAAGATGTTTTAGAGAAACCCTCGAACAGCAGCACGCACAGTCAATGAAGCAGCTGTGTAAACTTCTTTTGATCTGAGTCTGGGTCTGTTTTTGACCTGATCTGGGTCACCTGGGCAAAGACCAAGTGTAAAACATACCCCTTGCCATGATTTGAACATGAAAAAGCGATGTTGTGCTGTATTGTGCTACAATCCAAAGCAGGACTGTGGCATAGCCAGACCACAGATACTGCACCCGTGGCAGCAGGAATCGTGAAGAAGCACTGGATATAACTTTCTGTCTTCCCTCATTACCCAAAAATAATGCTTCTGTCCCCTGAATACACACTATTTTTGAGCCAACTTGCCAAATCTAAATGATGCCCTATTTCTATTCACGAGCTACTCTGTGACTGCTCTAAGTTTCAGCACCACGTCCCTGTAGCAATTGGGACATGCAATAAAGAGCATAAAACAAAAATACACTGTTTCCACCTTATTATAAGGCTTTTCCCAGAACATCTAGGAGCAGCAATTAGAGCCACCACCCAGCTTCTGCAACAGCAAGTTGATGTTGGTGAATTAAGTAAAGTAGTCTGATGATGCCAGTGATTATATTAATCCACTTGACTGCAAGATGATTCATTTCTTGAATGAGATGAAGATATGACTGGATACTCATCTATTGTTGGGTTAGCAAGGAAAAGTGACTGCAGAGTAGTACCAGCCCTTGGAAAGCTCTGTTTTAAGACAAACCTTTATTAATTGCTTCAGACATTTGTCTTGCATCAGATTTCTAATTTGGTTTGCGTCATCGTCACATTCCAGTTGCACCCTTATCAAACAGGATGTGTGTTTGCAGCCAAGAAGCTAAAGAGTTATAGGAACTTAGATGGAATCTCATGTTTCATTTCTGCATATGAAATTCTTGTTTGGATAAGCTACAGGATTCCATTCCAAATCTCTGAGATTTAGAGAGAAGCACTTTAAACGTATATACAAATATACAAATCAAAATCAATAACCCACATGAAATCTTGTCTCAGTGAACAGACATTTCCACAGCGTTGCTAAAGGAGAAGATATCAAGAGGATGGATCAAAGCAAATTGAAAAGACATGGTGCTGCAATTCAGTGTTACCAGAAAACATTCCAGAATGAATTAACCTGTAAATAAATTGTTAAGAGTACCTTCACTCATGGTTATATTAGTATTGTTTCTTAATAATCTTGTTCCTGGACAAATTTCACACATATGAAGAGTTTCTTCAGTTCTAATATCAAGACTTTTCATGTTTAACTCCTCGTTGCTGCAAAGCTCCAGGTATTCACAACTTCTTTCTAGACTAATACACAGGATTGTCTAATTTAATTAAAAGACTTAAGAGAAGGAAATTAAAAAGATGCCATTTTAAGGGCCTATCTTGTAAGGATGATGTAATTGAGAAAGAAATGGAAAGGATCTTATCTGGGTATGAAAGAGCCTTGTACTTCATGTATTTTCTGCCCCTTGGGACTCTGATTAAAGCCAAGGTCTACTAACCTTGCTATAAACTCCATATTTATTTTGATTGTCAAAAACAGATACAAAAACACGTTTTTTGAATCCATTACAGGCTATAGATCCTAAAGAATTTGAATAAAGATTTAAAACAAACATATTTTTAGCCAATGGTAATAGCAATTAAATTTCAGGTCTCCTAACATGTCTCCTATGGAATAGGTGAGTAGGTGCTGGGCTGGGGTTGTGGTCAGTTATTGGGGAACCCAAACGAATGAAATGTAGGATGGAATTTGTTTCTGCACATTTGAAAGCACCAGGATAGCTTTTCTTAAGAACAGGTACATGACAAATATGAACCTTCATCTTCAGAATGTGCGGCTGCCCAACAACCAACAGGCTTGGGTTCATATGTCTAGAAAATATTTTTGCTGTGTTCTGTGTAAGTTAGTAACATAGTTTGGTTACACTCAGAAGTCATTCAAGAAATTTAAAAATATTTAAAATTCTCAGTCTCAGTGAAGAAGAAAAACGTGTAAAAATAGAGTAAATGTGCTAATATGCATGTGTTTCTTATAGCCTTTGGATCACCTCACTGATTTAGCTGAAGTATGTCATTTTGTGATAATCAGAGTCTAAAGAAATGGGATGTGATCATAACTATCACCCACACCAATCAATTAACTACTTTTTCCTCAGTACCCCCTTCTATTCATAACCCTGGTTTCGACTGAAAGTTTTTAAAGAATGTTACCACTCATTGGCAGAGCAAAAATTAGCTTTTAGTGACAGAACCAGTTAAAAATACCTTTTTAATTTATACCCTCAGTAGATTTTTCTTCCCTTGCTTTGCAACGTAGAAATGTGTCCGCAATAAAGAACATACAAAATGTAAAATGTGTAATGCATATATAAATAAATAATGTATATATAAATAAAATTTATAATGTTGCCTTGCAAGGGTAAATTTCCTATATTTTTTTCATAACATCCCAGAAGCCGAAGCAGCCTAAATGATAAAACAATGGTGTGGGGTTTTTTTCCCCAAGACTGCAAGCAAATTGTTGCTAGCATTTCTCAGATTGGGATTATACTGAATTTAAGTAGTCCTGGCCTAATACATACCAAAAAATCCCATCAATTTTACTGTCCCTGACTCTGCAGACGCCAGACACTGAGCAGGTTACCCACAAATTACTCCAGAGATTACCCTGAATCCCACTGGATGGTGCAAACTACAGGTGACAAAGCAGCTGTGTTATTTAGGTGGAGAGTGGGATTACCCAGGACAACCTGCTGGACTGCTCCAGCCTCCAAACTGCATTTCAACAGAGAAATAAATGAATTTACAGGGTCACATGTACATGTGTATGACTACCTTCACTTTTACATTCTATTATTCTGGTTTTCCAGAAGGAACCGAGGCACATCCTGACTATTCTTGGGGTTTGTTCACCTATAGCTGTTCCCTGACCTCACTTAAATGATTTTCCTAACAAACGCCTACAGTACCTTCTGCCTAGCTTGGTTATATTAATAATTCCGCATTAAAAATAAAAAAATAAATAAATGGAGAGGTTAGAAATGGAGGAACCTAGGGAAAGTTGGTCAAATGCTGAGGAGAGATTTGTAATTTGCTATACTATTTCCCAATCTATGTATGCCTTATTGGTTTGTGTAATCAATACTCTGTGATAAACCTTCAAACAGTTTAATTTTAAATTATTCCATATGTAGGTTAAACTGTATGTATCCCATCATTTACTCCTTTTGTATGCATGCTGAACTGTAAAACATTTAATAATATATATGGGAAGTAAGCCAACTCTGACTGGCATAGAAACCCTGGAGATTGGTGAATAATAAATAAAACCATTTCTTCTCTGTTAGTAGCATGTGTCCCGGCTTATTGAGTCCTGCGCTGATATATCACTTTTAGGAATTCACTTTGTCAATCAAACTTAAAAATCCTTCCTAAACTTTCCCCATGTCTTTTGCAAAAAAACAATGAGATAAAAACTTCCAAGTCTGAAATGAGACCTCTTCTTACATCTCCTTGGGGGGAATCAAAGGCTGACAGTCTGAATGTGCAGCACGCAAGAATCACAATATGGAAATCATGCCAAAATGTTTAAAAACATAAAAATAACAGATAAATAAGTAAATGGAATCTGCTGTCTAATGCAATAACTTGGCACCAAGTCAATTTTAACCTTTCAACTTTTTTAATTTATGCAGCAAGGGATTCTGAAAGTACCACAGACAAATTATTTTTATCCATGGAGAGAAGAAATGAAAGAATTTGAGATTCAGGTAGATACTTTCTACTAATCCCTGGTTAGTAGGAATACTGTGAGATCACAAACCTTTTAACCACTACTGGTGAACACATGGAAGGTTGGAATTAAAAAAGAAATGGACAACTAAACTCTGTTTAGAAGCTAAAGTAAAAATATTGCCAAACAGAGGTGCTGAAGACATTCATAGTAATTCCTGTTTTCCTGAGCACCACAGAATAACAGGAAAGCAAATGGCACCAAGACCGTGCTCTTGAGAAGGTGGAGAATACAAAAGGTCTGTTAACCTTTCCTGTTTGCTTTTCTTTCCCCCTGGAAACTCTTGAAATAATCACTGTGTTTTTCCTCTGCACCAAGACAAAAGAAAGGAGAGGCATAAGAACAGTGGCCAAACCCAAGCTCAGGCATCCACCAAACGAACATCCTGTTCCCATTCCTTCATGGAAGCACCATGCAGGATACAGCAGCAATGGATGTTGAAAAGCACCACAGCAGCACCACAGGGATCTGGGGACTCCAAAGGGCCATTCACAGAAGGAGCACAGCTGATTTCCAACAATTTGGATTTTTGAAAAGAAATTTATTTAGCATAGGTACTGCCATATTGACATGAAGTCATTTTTCATCTCAAAGTTTCCTTTTCCTAATTTAGTCACATTCTTTTTTTCCCAAACCTGCAATCTCCTAAGGAACGCTGTCATGCAGAAAGTCTCTCATACCAGGGCTGTGCTGTGGAGGACAGCTCTGAAAGAAGCAACACCTTTGGAACTGATGTTGGGGATGCTGAACATCCCCAGCATTGCCCATTGCCAAGTGACAGGGAAATATATGCAAAGAAAAGGGTTTCAAAACAAAACCACAATCCCTACAGCTTTCTGTGTCAAAGAGAACAACTGGTACAATATTCCTTTTGCCATCTTAGAAGCGGAGGAGGTATTAGCCTTTGAATTTAATTTCTGAGAAAGAAAATAGGACATATTAAAAAAGATATAAAATCAGAAAGCACTGGGTAAAGCACCCCTATGTGCCTGGAATTGGCAAAATTAGTGACATAATATAAATCCTCTCCTGCCACTGGAAATATTAAAAGAAAAAGGCTGAGCCAAGGGAGAGGAAAGGAAGCGGATGGCAAACTCCAAACCTTCCAAACATAAATCAACATCTCAACAGGAGCGTGTGTGCTGTCCATCCATCCAGCAGCAAATATAACAGCAGTTAAAAAGGCCAATTAGCCTGAACAAGGATGCTCAGAATGATCAAGGGAGGAGTGCGAGCTGTGCAATATCAGATACAGAAGGGAATGGAAAGATTACAGGATGAAGTTGAGAGTGTACAAAAAAGATAAGGAAAGCAAAGGTGGAGAATGAAAGGAAGATTGCACAAGATGATAAAGATAAATAAAAAGACATTTTTCAAGAACATATAGTCCAAGAGGTCAGCGAGGAAGACAGAAGGTCCTCTAAGAGATGGCACGGGTAATTTATTGACAGCAGAGGTAGGAACTGATAAAAAAATATATAAAAATGAATTCTTTGCCTCACTGTTCACAAAGCAAGCTGGGGGCAGCACAGCAGAAATAGACGTACTGCACATTTCCCAGGGGATGAAAAAGACACACTGAAGGAAATTAAATCACTGTAGAATAGGTGATTGCCTATAGTTTGACAATGCTCTGGACAGACAGGGCTCTGCCGTGTGTAAAGAGAAAATCTTTATTACAATATACCTAAAAGCCTGCTTGCAAAGCAACAGCCACATCAAAACACAGGGCCAAATTTGGGCCCCACGTTCATGAGCAGTTCTCCATGGGTGAAGCAGAGCTACCTGGATGCATGTGGGCAGGGATAAATTAATTATATGAGCTGTTTAAATTATCTAATCTACTGTCTTTGAAATCAAACCAGGTACTAGTGAAATTAGCTTTGAGAAATATCAGAAAAGTCCCAACAACAGGCAAATTCATCATCGACATCTGAGTGAACCTGAAGTCCAAATCACACCCCTCTTACTCTTGCAAATAATCCTATTAATTTAAATTTAATTATTCACACCAATAAGGCGAGGAAGGAAGAAAATTTCCTTTTTGTTCATTACGTTTAATCACCTGATTTCTTTCTTTTCTCGTGTATTAAAAGAAAAAAATTAGATCTTCAGAGGGACACAGCCTCCCAAGGCTTGGCTGTGCCCCACCCCAGCTCCACAGCCCCTCTCCAGTGCAGGGAGCCAGTGGCTCTGGCCCTGGAAAAACGACAACTTGCAAAATTCTGAAGCCCTAAGTACTTCATTTCATAAATCAGTTAAGGAGCTAAGTGAAAATAATACCATTGTTTATCGCATCACTAACAAACCTAAGTGCTTAAAGGCAAGCAAATTAATATTAAGGACATTCATAAATCTCACCCAAAACATATATTATATCAATTTACAGCAGCTGAGAATCCGGCCCTTTACTCTTATTCAATATAAAACAGACACATGTTGTCCTATTCAACAGAGTAGTCTCAATTCTAGTGTAAAAATAAACCTTATTCCGTATCAGTGCAATTTCATATGCACAAATCTTTCAGAAGGAATTTCAATTAAGTTAACATTATGTATGCACCCATTACTGGCACACAGTGATTGGTCTCTGACAGAAGGGAATGGACATACACACTTCTAATGTACTGCAAATGAGCAATGCTATATATTTCTCCCTTACTCTTTACAAATAAAGAATGTTTCCAAATGTAAGTGATTTTAAGTGTCACTTGGTTAATCCATTAACTGGTGCTTCCAAACAGCAACATCCTTTAGAATAATACAGGTTTTTTGGACAAAGAAACAAATATATTGAAAATCCCAAGAGGGCGATGGTCAGAGTTAAGGGTATGGTGTTTACATAAATTGAGCATGTCTTTCTGCTTGATCAAAATATAACTTTAGCTGTGTTCCAACTAAAATGGATTATGTAATTAACTATTCCTTTTTAAAATTACTTTACATCTTTAAATGGTATGATAGATAAGTTTCATAGAACCCATTAATGATTTATGAGATATATTTTATTTTATTAATAAAATGCTTAGTGAGAGCTTAATCTCTCAAAATTTAATACAATGATGCATGTGCTTTAAATTAAGTCCATGGTTAAATACTCTGATACATCTGGGTGCAAAGGTTCACCTTGTAGGACTGAGTCTACATTTATGTTTTGGGTAAAAATAAATTAAATGTTTTACACCACATGCACAAACAAACACACATACACACACACAGAGTAAGGTTTGTGTATATTCACTGTATTTCTGTAATCTTTTGTATATGACATTCCCTTTTCCCAGATATTTACATTAAACAGATGGCACACCCTTTAATGCAGTTGACCACAATTTGGCTGTTTACTAAATATTTTTTGAAATTATAGATTTTTGAGGATCACTGTCTTGATTTAGAATAGATTAAATATTTAGAAAGGCAAGCCATGCTGTGATTATTATAAGCAACTGTTATTTTTTTCTGTGCAGGAGCATCGTGCTTATCATTACATATTAGGTATCTTGTAATATATAATAATATGGCTAATATTCCCTCAGTATGAAGTTAATTAAATAATTAATTAAATTAATCATCATCACACTGTTAGCTAAAATTCCATAGAGTGGCATATTTTAAAAACTCCAGTTTTGTTCAATGCCTTGCTCAGAGAAAATATTTTTCTCTCCCAACCCTGAATATAAGCATCCTTCAAAAAAATTCACCAGCATCGTGCAACAAAATGAAAAGCGAGTTCAGCTTAAATAAGTCTCTTTTTACTAACTAGTGTATTAAATGTAGCTTTTAATTATTGGTTTTGATTATTTTTGAAGATTTTTGTATTTAGATGGCACACACATTTTCAATCATGTCTTAATTACTTTTAAAAATGCTGCACTGGCTTAGGGACAAGACAGATAACTTGTTAAGCATTTGAAATTTCTGAGCTGTTTTCTCAGTTCTGGCAGTCAATACCCAAGTCCAGATTGTAACCTCCTTTCTGCCTCCAAAGCCTGCCTTGGCTGCGTGTCCAGTGAGGGATTATGGATTTAGCAAGGAAGGTAAGTGTGACTACAAGCATTGGCTCACCATCTGCTCCCCAGCAGAGTTTGGGCCAACCTGCATAGCCTGCAGCAAGACCAGGGCACTGTTCTCAAGCCAGCCCTTTCCAACCTGGCTCAAGAAACACATCACATTCAGTCAGATGATTAGGTCTAAGTAGTCCATATGTAACAGAATATTTTTCCTAAATACCAAAATGAAAACAAAATGAATGCCATTTTTTTTAATTCTCCTTCCTCGATACATCAAGTTTTACACAAATAAATACTCTCTTAAGGTTTATGCAAATTATAGAAAAATAAAACTATGCATTATTTAGCAGTTCTCCTATTTCAAGATCTAACAGACTTTATTCACAGCATGTTTTTCCCTAGTTTATGTTGGCCTTCTTTTCTGATTCTACTTTTTAATTCATCTTTTTAAATTATTCCTTTTTAAATCATTATCTTATGTGACTTCATAGATTTTCATGTATTAATCTATTATTAATTTTTTTTACCATAGTCAACTTAATCTTAAATTGTTTAAATCTCTTTTAAGTGTAAACACTTGAACATGGACAGTTTTTAAAAATATGATGCTCTTTAACATTTTGGAGCATTTCTATTTGTAGCTTGTAACCTTATTCAAAAAGTTCTTGCTAAATATGTTCTCTCCTATTATAGGTACTTTTGACAGAATTATCAAGTACCACATGTGACAGGCAATAGTACTGGTTAAGGGAAAGAGAAAAAAAAATCCCACACATATTGAGAGGGGGATACATTTTGTGTTACTGAAAAATATGTTTGTATTTTACATTAAAACCTGACATCTGCTTGGTGAATACAAATCTAGATTAATACGTCCCCCCCACCCCCCTTTCCTCCTTTTACTCATTCAGTTTTCTTTATGCTGATTCAGGTTAAGATTTTTTATTTTCATGAACAGCTACAAAGAATGCTGTTAAAAACAGCATTTCCCTCCCTCCAGTAGAGCCCTGAACATGAAAATAAGCTGAACAAACATCTTGCCCTTTTTACTTAAACTGTTGTCTGCCCGACTGCTGAATGCACACAGAAAACAATCTAAAATTGTATAACCCATAATAGAGTATATTAAATTACAACATTGGTCAGTAATGGAAACTTATTCCCAGATATGAATTATTTACAACCCATTTAAGTAATCCATATTCAGGTGTGGCAATGAAAAAAAAAAAAAGTGCAACATAAATCTTTAATGTTGACCGGTTGAGAGAGCAGAGCTGAGGATTACAGACATTTTAAAGGGAAGAGGGGGGAAAAAAAAAGCCCCTGACCGAATTGATATAGCCTGTTCAGTGGCTTACTGCACCAGCGTGCTAATAAATTGACGGATGGCATGTCAGGGGTATGAGTTGAAATCCCAGCATTTCTAACTAGGGTGGGATCTAATATCAGTGCACCAAAATAAAGAGTTTCTGGACCTTGATGTCACAGGACATAGTCTGTGCCTCATTTACTATATCCTGTAGGTGCCTGGCATATGTTATTGCTACAGAAAACCCAGCGCTTTCTGCTTTAACCCCGTAACTGTATTAGTAATTTTTCAAAGCCACTCTCGATGTGTATTCATTTTCCTACAAGCTGTCATTTTACTTTCTTATAGTTTATATTTACTCTCTTTTATTGCTCAGCCATCAGAGCCTGTGCAGCCATCACACAGACACTGTCCCAGTTTCCCTGCGAGAGATACTGGGCATTCCTCACCAAAGCAAGAATTAAACCCACAAATTCTGGGAAACGTTGCCAGGTACAGTTTTGTTGTTGCTAGCATTTCCTGACAAAAAAAAAAAAAAAAATCAGACAGCTTGGGCGCTCCTTCAAAACAATATAGCAAAAGATCGTGGTGGGGAAAAGCTCTCACAACTGCAATTTCTTTTGTTTCCTGGAGCAGTACCTATATTAATTCATCTTACAAAGATCATTGCTCAAGAACTAAATTTTGCATACATTAGAGAGCAGAATTAGCATCGCGCTGTGTACAACGTTCCAGGCTAACTTCTCTCCAAGCAACCATTAAAGGTCATGTTTTGACGACTGAATGGCATGTCGGCACCTTGGTTCCCCAGAGAGGCATTCCCCAGGTACATGCAAAAGGTTATTAAATTACCTTCCAAGCAACACTATCTCCTCGGATGAAAATAATTACAGGCTTTTAGAGGCATCAGAATGCTTTCTATTTTTTTAAATAAGATGAAGATGCAGTACCTAATGACCATTTTTGTGTGTGACTCATAGAGCCTGTCAGTGGTGACAGGACAAATGAGCATAATGGCATAGCTTAAAGGGGAAAGGTTCATTTTAAATAGTGACAAATAATATTTAAATGGCATTGTTGGAGACCCATCATGCTTGTAAAATGTAGTTTGTATCTCTTCTTCATCCTTTAATTTCATCACTGTCAAATGGTATTAGCTGTTAATATGCAACATCAGGTGCAGATATAATTTTTAACTATTAAATGTGCCTGTAACTAAACAATGCATCTTGATTGTTCATATATTTTGTGATAGAATAAATAACATATTTTATAATTCACAATTTGCTCTGCCAAATTGTTTTGCTGTATCTATACTAAGGGAGGATGAAGGGACTAAGAATGTTTTAAAATATGATACCTTGAACAAATTTCTACTTGCCAACATACTGAAATGGAAATGACTTTCTTTTTAGACTAATGTAATTCACAGGTTTGAAGAGCCACAGGCAAGATTGTGAGATACAGTAAATTGGTCAAAACAGACCTGGGCAAACCAATACAGGCACATATATATTGTATACACGTCAATAAAAGCCACTGACAAACTTAGTTGCCCTTACAATTTGGCCCTAATAGAAAATGGTTTGAGTCTGAATCCTCCTGGTGCTCGTGAAATGGCTTAGGGCACAAACAGAAAATGTTTATTTTAAAATACTGAACAGCAATCATTAAGCAATCTACTGCAGATGTGAATTCTCCAGCACTAATGCAAACACACGACTTGGAAAAGTTACTCCGAAGTCAACCCCGTGTTTGCTGAAATGACTTAAGTGGATATGAAGTCACGATACTGCAGGTAATAAAATGGCACCAGAACACACTTGGCTGGGAAATCGCAACTTCTGGAAGTCAAACTTTCAGAAAAATGCTTCTAATTTTTTAAGTATTTTTTCACAGCTTCATCATGTTTATTGCTATATTATTTTCAGATCACTTTCGCCAAAAATGTAGACAGTTTAGGTACCTTTGAGTTGTTAAAAGTTATAGCCAATTTTCTGAAAAATTATATCAGCTAAAAACACAACATTAAATATTTACCCTGTTGGATGTTAAAAAACGCTTACAATGAAAAATGTTCACATATTGACTATTCAAAATGGCCTTCACTTTGAAATTGTGAAATGGAAGGGATTGCAGATGTACAAGAATAAATATAAAAACAAATGAGTTGACTTGAAGTGTTGCCGGCTTTCATAAACATGCTACTGCAATAACATGTGACATTAATATTTAATTACAAAAGCACTGCTGCAAAATCTTTGAAATTAATGTTTTGCAAAATTAACATTCAGTGCACAGAAGCAAAGTCGTTCCAGGCGCGACTGTGATTAACAATGCCATTCACTTTACATATTATATTAATATATTATTCAAGCTAAGAATTAACACCTCCTAATTTAAATAAGGTGCTACATATCATGATGAGCTAAAATGCTTTTTCTTAAAATGGCCCATCTGATTTTAAGCAATCTGTGTTTATCATTTAATATTTTGTTATTGAATACTGTTCTCTGTAAAAAAACTCCTTGTACTTTAATTTCAAGATGAAGAGATCTCATTAAACCAATGCCATAAGATTCAAGGATTACTGAGCCTGTGGAGCTGCGTTTTCCTTGCTGGTCTACCTGGTATCCCTCTTTTATTCCCCGGCATCAATATTGTCATCCCCCACCTGGAGTACCTCTCTAGTTTCCCTGATGTCTACAAAAAAAAAAAAAAAANAAAAAAGCAGGGCATTTTCTTTCCTAAACCGTTGGCTGGATCTTCAACTGCTGTAAAGGATTATAAATTCTTTTGCAGCTATGTTGATTTACATCAGCTGATGATATAGCTCATATTGCCAGCATTATCACATTGCTAGTACATTTTGGGGACGGCGATTTCTTGCTGCTCTGCATTCTGTGCTGTTTCTCATGTGTTGTAGGAGGGTAAAGACGAACCAAGGGCTCAGGGGAGGTGGTGAGTCTAACGCTCTGCCTATCTCACACAGAGCTTTCTCGCCCTCCAGCTCTACCTTTTAGCGTACAGGAATTCAGGCTTGTATTGAATTCTCTGCGTTTTGAACTACAGAGGAGAGCAACTTCTGGTGGGACGCGGTGAAGCAATCAGGCCTGGAGGACTTTGAATGGGTTGACATATTCTCCAGCAGGTCAGAAAAACCAGTTATTTTTGTTTGAGGGGAATACTGATGAGACAGATGGGTACATCACTTTGGTTTAACCACACAGAACTTCATTTGCCGTCTTTAATCTACTGTAATTGTTCAGTTTTCTTATTTTTAAAGCAGTGCAGGAACATATTTCTATGTTGTTGCTCACATAACCATCTTTTTAAGACCAGTGGCATTACGCAAAAGCCCATGATCTATTCCTCATATCAATAGTTACAAATCCACTGTCTGTAATTTCACTTTCATTAATTATAGAGATTAGTTGCCACACACAAGGATCGGGAGCTACTTGCTAAAAATTATGCCTGTACAACTTAAGCATCTGTGTTTAGCTATCAAACTTCCCTTATTGTTAGATGAAACCCATGAGCCTACATATCTCCTCCTCAAATTATGCTTAAAAAACAAAGCAAAAAACCTCTTAAAAAAAAAATCTGACAAAAAACCTCTAAAACAAACAGCTAATGAAACACGGTGAAGGAGATCAAATATTTATTTATAGTCCTGCATGAACCTAAAGTTGGTAATAGTAGAATTGTTGAAAATATGGTCTGCAAAGTATTCAAGAGATCAGGAATTTAGATATGGATGAATTAGAGAATGTATGGAAAAGTTAAAACTATACAGAACAGTTAGAGGATAAGAACTTCTTCAGTCCTTCACTTGCCAATATCTTTAATAATTTAGGCTGCACCTTTGCAGTGAGCTAAACAGAGGCAAAAGAAGAGTGAAATTGCTGTCTGACTCCACAGGATGCTTCTGCTCCCTGATTTCTTCCTACTTGGATCCGAACCAACAGCCCTCTCCAAAAGGGAGAGAGAGAAAGGTTGGTCCACTGACTTTATCCATAGATCCTGGTGCTCAAATGATCCCTCCCTCTTTCAAGAAAATAACATGAAAGCATTGTGTATATCATATATATCATATATCCTGCTATATCATGTTTGACAGAAAATTAGAGAATGAAATAATGACAAGGTGTTGTCTTAATGACAGTAGAAACAAAAAAATAAACTCCAGATTGCTCCTTATTCTTTACATTATCTTAAATTGAGACATCACTGAGGACATTTAAATGTGATAACACCACCATCTACCTTAGTCTACCTTGCTAAATATCCCTTTCTTTCTAAAGAACCCCCTTGTCAGACATGACCAGCTGCGCACTCAAAAGATCTGAGTAAATCCTACACATCATCCACTGATGGGCCTACATTTTAATATTTTAACCAAAAAAAATCCACTCAGTTCACAACAGAAAATAATGATTCATCTAGTGTTTTCAAATATTTTATCTGAAGTCATCTTATTGAAAGGCCTTCTTTCATATTGGACCAAAAAACCTGAACAAAAGAGAAACAGAAGTAACTTTTCAACTCAGAAATAGGTGGTGGAAAATTTATTAGTGTCTACCTCTCCGAAATCTTCTGCTCTCACACCTAAAAAGAATTTTATTATAATAAAATATTGTAAAAATCAATGAGAAGCAGAGACCCTTTTAGAAACTGTACATATGGCATCCAAGTTTATGGTAGAATCTCCTTCTATTTGAATAAAACACGGCATTTCAAAATAAATTAAGAGGAAAACAAAGGAGATGAAAGTGGGAATATCTTATGACCTTCTTGAAAAATGTTATTATTTTTTCTGTGCAGGGAATATTTTCAACACCAAAGCTCAACATCAATATACGGATATATAATATTCCATTAACTTCTGATAAAGTGCACTCTACGTATTCACAAAAGCACACAGAGTCCTTGGAAATTTTGCATTTTGGTTGGGGAATAGTCATTAACTCAATAGAACTATCGCTCTGTGGCCAGTCTCCACAACCTTGGAGAACAATGGAAAAAATGCTGGAGTTGAGAAGAAATGGGGAGACACCTCAGGAACCGAGTGTCCCACATGGAACTGCACGAGCCTGACTTGTCATGCCTTCCTAGAAACTCAGATCTAATTAGGCTGGGTTTGTATTTTTCTGGAAGACTGAAATGGTCTGTTCACCTTTATCCTGGTTTTATCTTCATGATCCAGATCCACTTGGAACCACTCAGGTAGTGGGCTGTGATGCTGGTCTGCACAACAGTCAACCCGTAGAGAAGAGGGTATTTTACTGTGCACTACCTGCTTTAGCCAAAAGTCAAGCTCCTTTGCCTAACTGCAAAGGCTGCAGAAAAGAAATGCACTGAAATGTTGTGGAATGAGCCCTGCAGATCCTGAAAACACGTGGATCTTTAGATGCAGACAGCCCATCACAGGGCTGGAAGAGCTAAGGACATGCCCATGATTTCCAGCAGATGCAATGCCATGAAAAGACCTAATTTATTTCAGGCCCTGCACAACCCTATTTTTGCTACAGTTCTTCCTCAGCCAGGCAGCCGTTTCCTTCCTCAGGGCTAAAAAACCCACCACACCTTGCAGGAGATTGCCATCACATCACTGCTGCAGGAGGACAGGCTCTGCAGAACCAAGTCCTGATGGCCTTATAGAGAAATGTACACTTTACCTATCTGCTCACAAGTTTTTTTCTCTCTCCTCCCTTTATTCGCTACCTCTAGCTTAGCTCACTGAGCTCAGCTTTGCTGCACCAGCCCCGATAAGAAAAATATTTGTGCAACTGGCATCCAACACAAAAAACAGCTCTGCCTACTCCTTTCCTAGAAAGGTGCACGTAGAAACAAAAAAAAAAAAAAAAAAAAAAAAAAAACGCTTTTTTATCCTCTTGCTTTTTTCTTTTTTTTTTTTTTTTTTTTTTAATTAATTCTCTCTCACAGTGGGTCCAACACTGGACTAAAGAGGCTACAGACTCCTCTGGGTGGTTACCAGATTTTCTGACATCACTGACTGCAAAGAGATTTGTACTGCATAGAGACTTTTAATTTCTGAGCAGATTTCATCTCAGAATTGACTTTATTCCTATTTAGTGGCCTCAAATCCTTACCTGATGAAGTAAGGATCTTTTATATCATTTATAAATGTATAGCATCTATAAAATTAGACTTTTGAAATCCATGGAAGAAGGAAATAAAATTTTGGCTCATTCAGGTAGGAATCACCATTCCTGTCTTTATCTTAGCACTGTCTTCTCAAAATGTTGTTTTCTCCACTGTTGCTATGAGTACGTCAGTAGGAGTCTAACTAAATTCTTGCTAATAAACAGCAAAACCCTTGACTGACAAAGCCCACATTGTTTTTTAATGAAATAAGACTTAATAATAATCTGATGAGCCAGGCTGTCTTTCACTCACTATACCAGTGAATTTCCTTGATGGATTGGCTTGAGTAAACCTTGTCTGGCTTTTTGATCAGTGTAAAATCACAGAACTTGGAGCAAAATACTGAAATGTTTTAACCTAAAGGCTTTATTTTAGACACCTGAAGTTGCTGAATGCCAGCACTGCAGCAAACAGAAACAGAACCGGTATTTATTGAGAAATAGGACAAGTTATGACACTTTCTGTAGGAACCAGCAGTGATATTTGAAACAAAGAAATCTCATCCAGTCCATAGATATTATAAAGAGAGCCATGCAATAACCAGGATACTACGAAGAAAGAATCAAACAAAAACTAAAGCCAGAAATACGCGTTCACCTGGGGGTGGGGGACTGACTGAACGCTGCAAAAGTAAAATTCAGAGGATTTATTATTGATAACTGAAACGGTGACCTCTCTGGTCTTGCATGTTTTGTGATGTAACCTGTGATTTCTGCCAAGCACTTATAACAGTTCTCATCACAACATGAACTGATAGTGTGATATGTTAACATCACCACTAATGCACGCCAGCATTACACTTCTCTTTCTTCAGTTAGACAGCTTTCCTTCAGGCCATCAGACACTGGAGGTCTGCACAAAAATGTCCCTCTTCAAAGCAAGCAAATGCCCACGAATTCAAGCACAATTAAACCAGTTCTCCTTAAAACGGTTTACTGATTCCTGCTTTTCATTTGAGATCGGGCAGACACTACAAAGGTCAGATCCAATTCCAGATTTTTAAATTGTTTAAAGCCCAGTAGCGTCTACATTTGCTGTCTCTTTCAGACCTATCTAAAAAAAAACATTCAGCAAAAGAAAGGAGATAAAAAGTAAGAATTTTAATATCCTGTTTTGCCATTTTTTCTTTATTCCTTTCTAAAATCAGATAACCTAATAATACAATATATAATAAATATTTAAGGAGAAATAGCAATGAATTTACATTGTGCTTTCTAAAGTCTCTTCTTGAAAAGCTGATTACCCACAGATTGTAATGGGTCTATTGTACAATTTTGATCTTTCTTTCATGATGTGATTCTTTAGCCTTAATATTCACTTGATTCCCACTGATTACTGTAGAATATGTACAAGAACAACAGTAGATGGGACAAGATGGAGCTATAGAAATATTTTCCTTTTAGGTACACGCACACATTTCAGATCCCAAAAGTATAAACTTGTCTTAAGACGTGCCCTGGTGTCCTTTACCAGCCTAATGAAAATAAACTCAGTGAATGCATAGATTGCCAAAGCATTGGGCCAAAGGAGCTTTCACCTTAAAACAAACAAACAAACAAAAACAAACAGCACAGGATTGCTTTTCCCATCTTTCACCCTCCACCATGTTACTTAGGGTGGTACATCAACTCCTTCAAGAGCTGAGCCCCAACATGCACAGCAAACAAATTTTTAGTGTTTCCAACCAGTAACCAGAATTTTCTTTCCACCTGAGAGGGAAACTTGGATGGCTTAATGGCACTGGAGGCATTGGGGTTCCTACCTGGTGTACTACCTGAGAAAGGCTATGGGTTTCTCCTTCAAGAACAGTTCCTAAATCCTTACTTTTCCTCCTGTATTCCTTCCTCTTTCCCTTCCCAAGCAGTCAATTCTCTTAATCATGCATCTTTCAATTCCCTTCCTGGGGTCTAATTGGCCCTTTCATTGTCCTCTTGGATAGTCAAACACTGGGACTTCCTATCTCATTTCATCTTGTGACAGGCACCAAACATTTATTTGCCCCCTAAATGCACCTTTCAGTGTAACACGGAGCAGCCTACTCATCTGAGGAGACACACAAATGAAAGAAGAGCACAACAGATTTTAGGGGTAAGTGAACAAAACCACACAAGATTTCACATGGGGGGAGAAAAAAAAAGAATAATCTCTTTCCTTATGCTACAGGCATGCTCTGACAGTGGTATGTTTAACATTTCCCTGCACATGGAGGGCTATAAAAGCATTAATACACACAATAAAGAGAACAGTGTGCTGTAGTTCCATAGCGTGGTTAGAGCAGCACATCAGTTAATCACACTTTATGCATGTAAAAGCAGAAACACCATCATCATCTGCCACAGAAACCAACAAGAAACCCCTCCTTGCAACGTGCACCTCTACTCCCAAACCCTATGCAGAAAGAGTTAAAATATGAAATAAAATTATAAAAGGCACCAATGATATTTTTATAACAGAGCTATCGCGAGTAAGCTGTATTTTAGAGAAACACTGCACATTTTGATGACTGTCAAAATTTACATAACTTACTCTACATGAATTAACTATGAGGTATAAAATGCAACTTTGGCTAAATAAACCCTCAGCAATTGTAAAGCAGTATTTCAAGCACACAGAATAACAGCAGACTGAAAGATTAAACAAAAAGAGAAGAATATTGAGTGAAGTGGTCTCCCCAATATTTAGTTATTGTTGTGAAATGAATTAAACAACCGGGGAAGATAATCTTTAGAAATACAGATGATAATTCTAGTTGCTATAGTACTTTTTATTTTTATTTTTAGTGGGTGTTTGTCAATTTAGTGCCTACAATCAAAACTCTGACATATTAGGGTAATGAACTGGGTCTGGGAATTACCAGAAAACACATAAATACTCGAATTTCTTGAAAACATGAAGTGTTAAGAGAAACAAATTCCAGTCTTTAACATCTGTCCTACAGATTCTTACCATTTATCTGCTGATCAAAATTTCGAACGGTGCCAAAAAAAATCATGAAGTCAAAAGGACTTGGTGGGGGGAATCTTTGTTTCTCTCTAAAAGCCTAAAAGTTATACTCAACTGCAGCACAAAGAGTAAAGAGGTTGTTATTCATATTAACTACATTTACATTCCTATCGCAACATCCAGAGAGCTAATAGTGGGGTTATTAACATAACAAACGTAAATGTTCTATATAAATAATACTGTTTCAGGCCAGCAACCGCTCATCTGACAGCATTTAGGCACAGGCTCAACATCTGTTTATGAACACTTTGCCTAATGATATCATCAGATATCATTAAGTGCGGCAGAATACAGCACAGAGGCAGGTGCAGCTGCCTTCAGTACCCATCACAGAGGAAGAAAAGAGCTGCATTCCCGATCCGAAAACCCATCATTAGGACAATTTTCTTCGACAAACCAGCCCTGTGATTTCAATCTGTATATCACCTGTAATTGTAGTTTTTAGCAAGAAGCTGATTCTATACATTTAGCGACGAATCACGTTGATGGCCTGAATACTGGAAACACATTTGTGCTACCAGCTGCGGCAGCTTTTTTTAGAGCCTGTGTTAACAAAATACTGCTAACAAGGCAATGCTTGGAGTGCAGCTTTGTTTCTCTTTCTTGTTCATAGTGTTTAGATGTGCATAATTATGGAGATTAGCAATTGATTGCTTCTCAATAATAATTGATTATTGGTCACTGAACCTTCCCCGAAGCACTTCGCTGAAGGTGAGGACAGGTGATAAGTTCATTCTCAGCACATCCAGGAAACCGAAAGGAAAGGTCCAAAAGAACCTTCGATTTGTACATCAGTTTCCATGATAAACAGACCAAAGGAATAATAGAATATCCCAAAGCCTCGTTTGCCCGGAGGCAAATTGTAGAGATCATAGCAAGCCTGCAGAATTCTCCCTGTGGACTATGTAAGAAACATACATCATTTTTATATATGTCAGTTGTTCTTTGATTTGAAAATATTTCTACCCATTTAATTTATCTTTTTCAGTCAGTTTTCTTAAATTGTACAATTTAAGGCTTATATCAAAGAATGAATATCATTTCTGAATACCCCGAAAATGAAACAAACTGACAAAATAATGCAAGTCTCTTTAGCAGAAATGTACAAATATTGAGGCATCTATTGTCACTGACTTCAAAATCACTATACCCTTTTGATCTGCTTTATATCCATCAAAATTTTGGTCTGTAGTGACTGCCTTGATGCAACGTAACATAATGTTGGGAATATAACACGATGCCACAGCTAAAATTTAAAGGCGAATGCTCTTATTTTTGGCTTAATCATTCACTGTCAATTTGGACAGCAAATATCCAATTTAAATTTATTGGAGTGCATGGAAGCCACTCAGACAATAAAGTATCCGTAGCGTTCGTAAAATGGTAAACATCATTTCTTCTTGGCTGTTCAAAAGTATTTTGAACAGTTGAGACCCATTTTTCTAACCCTATTCTGTGTACAGAAAAATGTAATTGTAAGCCTGACATATCATACCATCCATCTTTAGATAACCTTTTTTATTTTATTTTTTTTTTAATGCAGAATTTTGCAAGGACATGCCTCCTCTCTGGCAGAGTGAACTTTACAACCTGATTCATGAAAAATGCAGCTTGTTTAAAGTTAGCCTGCTCCATTTCAAGAAGATTTTCGTGCTAAAATGAGAAACAGATTGCACAATTATGATTCAGAAGGAAAATGCCCAAGATAGAGGGCTGGGGTTTAAGCAAGAGGAAGTGCCAGGACCAGAGTCGGGGCTGGGTTTCTGCTCAAAGAAGTACTGCACATCACGAATGTGCTCACTTTTTAGAGGGTCTCGGTCAGCCTTTGTGTTGTTTTGCTCAAAGGCAGCACAATAGCAGCAAAAAACTCAAATTACATCACATGCATGATCCAAGCCAGCACCAAGGGCTTACACCCAACCACTTTTTGTCAGCTCCTACATGTGGACTTGAAAGAATAGAGAAGATGCTCAAAACAAAATATTTTAGAAGGCAGCAGGTATTTTCACGAATCTAGACAAAAACCTGAAAACCATGGATGTACTGTATCTGTGCACTCTACAGAAGGGGCTTTCTTTCTAAAGCAGCTTTAATTCAACCTCTGTTTGTGCACACAATTAGATGAGGAGATAATTTCCAAGCACAATGACTTGCAGGTGCAAATAGTGATATAGATAACAAACTATCTGATCTGTGGGCACAGATAGATAGTTAGACATCTAGAATCCTTATGTGCAGCCATAAATAATTGCATCCTCAATTATTTATACAAATAAAGAGAGGAGGCCAGCCTGGATGGGGGAGAGGATTGGAGGGAGGAGGAAAAATAAAAAAGAAAAAGAAGCAGTAAAGCAAAACAGTACTTGATGCAGAGCAGGTTATTTTTGGTCCTAAACCCCAACATTTTCAAAACACAGAGGCAACATCAGGATTTCGTGTTACTGCCTCTCTGATGCCATATAAGGATCCCTCATATTTTAAATACCAGGCCTTTTTTTGAATTTCAGACTGCTGTAGGATTTGCACCAGAGCAGATGAAGCAATGTAGTTTCTCTTGGGCAAAATGAAGGTATGAACCAGCAATGTAAACAGTGAATTGCTTCAGCGAGTCTGATGGCTGGGTGAAAATGGTTCCTGCTACGTTTTGTATTAGTTTTTAACGTGTCTGTTAAACAAGTAAATTGATGGAACTCTAGAGATGGCTGACACTTTCCTCCTCCAAAAACATCCTCAAAACATCCCTTTTCGAAGAGACAAAGGCTAAACACATTTTTATGAATTTGGGGAGAATCCTCAGCACACAGTATTCAGGCATATAAATGCAAGTAATTATTTATATTACATAAATTATACTATCATATGTGTTTTATATATATATAAACTATATACAAACTATTATAAACATTGTGGAGTTTGAAAAACAAATTATTTTGAAGTTTGCATAATGACTGTGTTCATTATGCATTCCCTACATGCATATATATCCATGTCATCTATATCTATATGTAGTCTATATCTGTCTATCTTTCATCACAGGGACACATACAGACATTTTACAGAGACTCCTGCCTCATTCAGGGCACAAATGACTGGCTTGATGCAAAACTATCCAGTCTTTCATTTTACTACTCTCTCATTAATGTGCCACGGTACCTAGGTTCTACTAGGAATTGTGCCAGACCCACTGGAAAAAAAAGGGTGTCATTCCTTCAGCTGAAATGTCCACAGTGGGAAATTGTAGGAGCAAAGAGAATAAGATCAGAAGTATCCATTAATTTGGTGCAGCTGTGCTGTGACTTCTTGGGGTGTCAAGTCAGACCCCCAGCAAACCAGGAGCACGTCAGTAGTGAGGAACCATACAGACAAAAGCAAGGCTTGGAGATGGGATGAATAGATTTGAGCACTGTGAGGGAGGCCTGACCTGGATCTGCTTTCCATATCTCAACTTGCTATTTTTCCCACAGTCCCCTTACTAGTTCCTTGGACACTTTCAGAATATGGAAGACAGTCATATCCCTGATTTACCAAAAGGTTATTTTCTGCTTAATGAAGGATGTAGGAGCTCTCTGATAAAAGCAAAGTGTGGTCCTGTCACTGAAGGCTCTGTCATGATGCACGTACATGAGTCCAGTGCTCATCTAAATTCATGTAGATCTGATATTTCCCAACTGCCTTGTTCAACCCACTACAACATTTTCAAACACTGTGTTTGTGACTTATTTCCTACCCTACGGCACTGCCTGAGAGGCTGTGTGAAGCACTCTTCTTGCTCCCCCATTTTTTCCTTTTCAGCCATCCCGTCCTTAATTCTTTCTCTTCTCTCTTATCTTCTACGTCCCTTCTCCTTTCTATGAATAAGCTTCCCCATGCCACTTCCCTAAACTTTACATTTATCCACAGAATAAAGGATTTTAAACAAAAAAAGTACACAGCTAAAAAATGACATCTTTAATTGTTTAAGTTTCTCCTTTGTCTTAATTACATATACAGCTCTGTTCAGATGGCAATTACTCAGGCTAAAGAAAGTCTTTGGGCTCTCAATGTATATCTTAAAAGTGTCTGGCATGTTTTCTGTCTTACTATTAGATAAAAACCACATATAAATTACAGTAATTTTATTTGGGTTTATTTCTCATGCACGCAACTACTTCTTGTGTGAATGTGTTGCTATGACAAAAGGCTTTTGCCTATGCAAAAAAATCTGACTTTGATATCAACAGAAATGGTTGGAGAGGACCATCAATGGATCAGGTTCTCTTTTTTAATTGATAGATTAATGTCCATCATTCTAGGGCAGTCCACTTAAAAACATGACTGACTATTTACAGCATTTGCCACCTGCTCCTGGTGCTTTACAATATTGACAGATCGGAGCAAAGAACGTGTGCTAGGGATATTTTCATGGTTACTGCTGGATTTCAGACTTATATTCAATTTTAAGAGTGGGTTGGAAAAATATAATCCAATTACTAGACATTCCTATGTTTAACCTCTTTCCGCACAAAATCAAACTTTTTTTTTTTTTTGTCTTCCAGGATAAGGCTGGCCTCAGAGGCAAAACATGGTGTAATTTGTTGAAAACTCTCAAGCACAATATCTGATTTGTATGTAGTTCTCAAATATGATATTGTTTAAAGGCAAAAAAAAAGTTACTCAAAAATCCATTATCTTAAACAATAGTAGACACCTGAGCAGGGTCTGAAAATGACTATAAACAATGAATCTTTACTGAAGATAGCATCCATGGCCCAAATTCAGAAGAACTACAACCTAAAAATATTTTTTTAAAATTTTCTTTTGCATTCAAGAGAGTAAACCACCTTTCTTTTTCAAGCTAAACACTTCTGCTTGTGGTAAGGGTTTAGAAAACATGAAACCAACATTAACCCAAAAAGCAGTGTTTGCCCAAATGCTCAAAGCCTAGAACGGAATCTCAAAAGCTGCCATTGATTTCCCCCTTCCAGTGGTCAGTGATAAGCAATTTAAACACTTATTAACAATGATTTAATTGCAACATTGTCATCCTTTCCCTTTTCATATCTTTCAGGATGATTTCAAGAGGACATGGAGAATCTCAGACCTGCAGGTCTCCTGGCTCTAATACACCACTCTTAGCAGACCAAGGGTGATTTCTGGAAGAAACCACATCATTCTGGTACAACTGAAGGGAGTCCTGCACTCCACCCAAAGGTCCAGCCTTTCTCCACATCCCAGACAGAGCACTAAAATCCCACCTGCTCTGCCTCTGCCACAAGCCTGATCTCTCTGGCCGAAAAAATTACTCCTTTTATTTTTCCAAGGTTACCTATTAATGGAGGCAGAATGATGTTGGACACAGGTCATTAGATCTGTTTCCAATCTTTGCTCTTCCCCACAAATACTGAAATTTCCTTTTTCAAAGGAGAGGATTCTGACATTACGATGTAAACCTGCTGCTGTCATAACTCCTGGACGAGCCTGTGGTGGCTCAGCGGAGCTCCAAGGACAGCAGCAGGGCTGGGGTTGCCTCACAGGGACCACCCACCCACCAAAACAGCATTTCCCAATCTGCTGCAAGTATAATCTCATTTTCGTTCTCCAAATACCCAGCCTTGCCTTCTGGAGAGAGAGTAATATTTTTTTCCTCTATTCATGTTAATTTTAGCTCTGATATTGTTAGCTACAACTTGAAATAGGAGCAGAAATTGGACAAAACAAGATCTTAACCTTGACTATGTTGAACTTCAAGTGGTTTTAAAAGCGTAGTTGAGTCAAATTTGGATTTCCATAGGAGCTGCTAATTATTTATACAAAATACGGGGGTGTCATCACACTTAGGAGTATCACAGTAACAGATCTGACAAGACACACCATGTTTCTCCTGAGCAGCAATCCCTTTGCAGGGCTTTATAGGAATTTTGTCTTTTAAACCATGAAAATTTTTAGTCTTTATGCTCCATTAGATGGACATGGAGAAAACAGAATGAATGAAGCTGAATTAAAATGGCCGAAGGTGATGCAAATTGGGACTTGAACATTTACATATTTTTCTCATTACTTTTTCAAGTAATATTTCTTAAAGGAGGCAATACATTGTCAATACAAATTCTCAATAGGAATGTGGCTTAATACCATGCAATTGGCTTTTTATCAAATTCCGCTGGAGCAACTTCTCTGCCATCTGAGCAGGTTTTTTGCTAAATGCCACTGAAGTGGCGTCACTTCAAAACAACACTAGGCGAGGTTTTGTTTGGTTTTGTGCTTTGTTTTTAGCACCCAAGTGACTTGAGCAGAGAGCACCACTGCCAGGCAATAATTACAACGAGGCGAGGTACCTAAGACTTACCATGGGCAGACAATGAGAGGTTCATGCATCGTGGTCTTTTTCTTTTATATGTACAAAAATGTCTTGTATTTGAGACCAACATCCATGTAATATTGTGAAGTACTCAATAACAACAAACTACCATATGTCATGCAACCCTGCCTACACTATTTGAAAACCAGTTAATACTTTTTCATTTACTGCTATGTACATGAAGGGAGGAGGAGAAGGCTGTAAGTATCAAGCTCTTTTTCCTATTCTTGCAGAAATTTTAGGTTGCTGTAGTAATCAAATAGTAGTAATATTTATTCATGAGTACATTTGAAAATAACCTACAGACTTTCAACAGCTATATCAGGTAGTTAAACATGAAGTGCCCTCAAATACAGTTTCATCCCTGGTTTCCTTTGTGTACACTCAGTTTGAGATAACCATACTGAATTGTATATAAATTAAGTTTCCTATCATTTAGCCATAATTTAACATATTTGACAAACCCATAAAGTTAAAAGACATTATGGTACCTATCTTATTCAAAATTATCCACTTGGGAGGAACCTGCTCTGTGAAGAACAGATTAAAGATGGCATTTTCATCTTTTGTTGAGAATTTCTCATGCTTTCTCAATTCAACACTAATTTTTAACAGCAGAGTAAACATTCTATGTATCCTTTACTCAGTAGTAAAGCTGGGTCTCTGGAAGACAATATAAAACCTTGAAACTAATAAAAACCACTTCCAAAATGAAGGCTCAAAATAATTCATTGCAAAAAATAAAGAAATAATACATGTATCTTTGATTTATAGTGATTGTGTTCTGAAATAACCTTAATTTAATAGATAAAATATACCAATGATTTTGTAAAATTGTAAAGGGATACTACAGCTTTTGTAAAACTTGATGGGAAGATATGTTATCTATTGTTTCCACTTCTAATATACATGTGTAAAGCATTTACTAGAGTACTGCTTTATAAACAGCACAAGATGGAAGTATCTGAACACTTAGGTTGTCACCTTAAAACAAACTGTCACACATTTTTCTTCACACATTTGAAACCCAACTTATCAACCTTAACAAGTGTTGTTATCAAAAGAATTTTGGTGCCTTTGTTCTTTCCCTTTTGCAAGTAAATTACACTTTTAGGATTTATTAAGACAAGAAACAATTTTTGAATAGCAGGTCAAAACTCTCTATGGAAAAATTCTCATTACTTTCTAGCCTGAAGCAGTATTTACCACTCCAACTTATCCATCTTTTTCCTGTTTTTTATATATCTATATTTCCAGAATCTTGTTTCTGTGCCTAATGCTATAACATTGCAGCAGTTTGTTCAAAGCAACACTCTTATTTTTGCTCTTAGCCGGTGCTATACAAACCCTGATCAATTATTGAAGTGTAAGCCCTGAAGTAACACAGCCATTACTGCAGCAGGCAGATAAAAATGGAACACTTTTAGCTACAGTATATTTACTTTAGAGTTTCAGCAAACAAACCAACAAGTTAAACTACCTTGTCTTTCACTTTGTTTGATGTACTAATATTTCCTGCATGTTCAAAAGTCTTTCTTTTAAAACAAAGTTACTGAAACGTTATGGCTGCTTATTTTTGAGGATACCTAAGCCTAAATATTTGCATGAAACAGCCTTGAGATATAGAAAGGCAGCATTAAAGTAGTAGAAATCTAATACAGAAGCTGCTATCTGTAGTGCCATAAGAGCCACAGTTTTTTATGAGCTGTCTGGTATTTAAGTTAGCCAAACTGCAGAGCCTGCATACTGTAATGACATTAAAAATGATGCTGGGAGGTATCTTAAACAACAAACAACATCATTGAGGAAAGTATTCATTAAAAACAAGAAAGAAAAATCAAATTAGAGGTGTTGGAAATTTCTCATGGAAATCAACTGCTAATCACTTGTGGACTTTTCTCCTTCTGCAGCTCACTTCTCTCCACACAAAGGAGTGCCCAAGATGCAGTTTTTTGTTGAAATGCTTTCTTATGTAATTATACAGAGTCTATTTCATAGTGACGCCAGTTCAAGACTACAACTATTCATCTTCTGATGGCGCTGCATGTGCATCTGCACACAAGATATAATGTTTTTCAGTTTAAATGTCTGTTCTGGGTTTTAAGGACTAAATGATAGTGAAGATGACTGGAAATGTTCCAGAATTTCCTATATAAACTGCTTAGAAAAACCAAAAATTAGTACTTATGCTACAGAACTAATAATGTTTGACATTTGCATTTTATCACTTACGGTATGAAGAGCGGGAAGAACTTGTCCTAGGAAGTTTGGGGGAAAACGATAAAAAGTCAGTTTTAGAAATGGATGTTTAAAAAAAGCCTGTATAGTTTTTGCTCAGTTTTCAGCTGTTCTTTTTTTCCAGCTCCCAGAGGAAAGCAGGCCGCGTGGCTCGCAAACACCATACGTGAACAGCTTAGGAAAAGTGATCTCATGAATACATAATTGTGTCACCACGTCCCACTTGAAAGCATGTGATAACTGGATATAGTAGCCATGAGTAAAAAAAGCTCCATGTACTTAGGTGTTTTCACAGGTTTGGACAAAAACCAAATCCAGTATCATGACGAGGTGTTCATGGTTGTTTTTTTTTTACTCTTTGCAGGCAAGAGTGAGAAGTGGCTGATGGACCTGGGGTTGTTCAGCATGGAGAAAAGGAGGCTGGAGGGGGACCTTCTCACTCTCTACAAGTCCCTTACAGGATGGTGTAGCCAGTTGGGGATCAGTCTTGTTTCCCAAATAACAACAGAGAGGAAACAGCCTCAAGTTGCACCAGGGGAGGTTTAAATTGAATAATAGGAAAAATTTCTTCACTGAAATGGTGGTCAGGCATTGGAAAAGGCTGCCCAGAGAAGTGGTGGAACCATCATCCTGGAAATGTTCAAAAAATGCATCGATGTGGTCCTTGGGGATATACTTTACTGGATGACTTGGTGGTAGAGGGTTAATGGTTGCAATCAATGTTCTTAGAGGTCTTTTCCAACCTTAATGTTTCTATACATTTTCATCCATGAGGACATTCACAAATATATTCAGCAACATCGGCAGCACTACTGGTCCACACAAGTACTACGTGTAGGGCAAATAAGCAGACATCACACCATTTCCTCAAACACCTGAACTTCCCCAAATTTATTGCACCTTTGAAAACAAAGGAGGATCTATTCCTTCTCAGCCACAAAGACAACAAAGTAGCTAGTGACATCTGCAAATTGTGGAAACCTGGGGCCACTCTGGTCCTATTGGAGGCTGATTCCACTCCAGCTGATAGGAAGCAACCAGGCAGAAACTCTTTCCTTGAGCTGATGCAGAGATGAGCTCTGCTCTTACCACACAACTTTATGCTAATTTCTGGACATAGGATGAACAAAAAACCTTCAAATATGGGACAGCCAACCCAAGTACATGTACACATAGACATGCATCCATACAGAGGATGTAAAAACTGCAATTTCAAGCTAAAAACAACCACAGAGTATTTTTAAGCAGCATCTATAGGCAATTACTAACCAAGTCAAACTGTCTCTTTTCACCCTCCATTTCAATAAACCTTATATTTTAAAAAAATGGAAATCACTATGAATGTAAACAACTCCTTTATCTTTCACTTTATTTTTATAGCCAGTACATCTGAGCCTGGTAACATATTCAAGGTATGCCTCAAACACTTGGAAGCAAAAACCTTTTCATTTGAACATTCGATTCACTAAAAGTGAGGTAGCCAATTTGTTGTTGCAAGCGTCTGTGCTATTATTTTTAGAGCTTTCTGGCAGACAGCTTATGAAAGGTGGTTTGTATAAAGCAGCAACATAATTTGAAAAAGTGCAAAAAGGGAATCTATAGTGATGCATGCCTTTGTGAAACTGCTCTTTATTTAAATATTGCACTGGATAGTCGAAACAGGCTGCCTGGATTTATGAGGTGTGAAGCTATGTCTCATAATGATTAACATTAGAATCACAATTTAGACCTGAGGTTAGACTCCAGATACTGCATTAACCTTCTTATTGTTTAGAAAATCTGAAGCTCTCATTATTATTATAGCCTTTATTAAAACAAAGATGCTCTTGAGTTCACAGTTTGTTTCAGATGAGTCAGGAAAGTAAAATGAGGTCTTTGAAACTTTACTTCTCTTTACTACTGTGCTCATCAATGCCCACCTCTTAGAGGAGTTCTGTATGCCTATGCGTGGACTACAAAAAATGCCTGATTTTCACAAAACTAACTTAAAATGACCAAAACCACAGGTAGCCTCTCTTGCAGTTCTCAGTTTTAGGCAGACATGCAATGCGAGAATCAAAGTGCAAGCTATACCAGATAAACAACCCTTTAAACCCCGAATATTCTGTTATTCTGTGTGATCATCCTCATCAAAAGAAAATTTTTGCTTATGACCTGCCTTTTATAACCATGCTCCCTACAAGCACTGGGTGAGAGCCCCTGGAAGAAAGGTTGCCTTGGGGAGAGGGTCATGATGTCGCACCTGAAGAACAAAAGATCCTCAAGAACAAGGTTCAGCTCGTTGAGGAGAGCTTGGGGAGTGAGTGGAAATCAATGGATGCTTTGTTTCGATATTTATCCCACAGTTTACCTGCCGTCAGCAAGAATTTCTAGTCGGTTGGTGACTCCTAGAAGCCCTTCTCCTGCAGGCAGTTTGAGGATCTTGGAGTCACGAGGAAGCCTTTGAGTCTAACATGGCTGTGTAGGTTATTCTGGGCAGAAAACAAGCCCTTTTTGCATTTTTCAGGAGCACAAGGTCTACCATACATGTGCACTGTTACAATTCTTCTGCACACACATGGTACATCTGCTGTTCCTGAGAGCTGCCAGACTTGCCTGCTTAGGGCAAGTGTGACCCACGCTGACCTGCAGGACACCAGTTATTTCACACCCTCAGAGAACACCACTGCACTGCTCCTCCCTCTGCCCAGAAAGACTTTTCAAACTTAGCTGTAAATAAAACCTTCCCTCTCAGGTCCCTCCAGGATGTAACGGAGGGAAAAGGAAACTTAAAATAGACAAGGTGAGACTAACTCCATGGGTACATGAAAAACAGTTATTAAAACAACCAACCAACCCCACCTCCTCCCTCAGCTGTAACTGAACTCCTGTCGTTTCCTCCATTCCACCTCCAATCCTTGAATCATATTATATCCCAGAATAGTTTGGGTTGGAAAGGATCATCTTGTTCCAACACCCCTGCCATGGACGAGGACACCTTCCACTAGATAAGGTTGTTCCTAGCCCAGTCCAACCTGGCCTTGGATACTTCCAGGGGTGGAACACCCACAGCTAAATTCATATTTCTTTTCCTTTTTCAGAAAAAGAGGCTGAACAACATAACTGATATCCGTCTTTCCATGTAGTTTCACTGTACATAGTTTTGCTTACGACTTAGCATATTGAGGTATTTGTTTGAAAACTAATAGCTGCTGAGCAGGTGAATCATAACCAACCCAGATGCACTTCCACAGGTCTAAGCAGATCACAGGCAAATGGTTGAGTCAGGAATCTGTGACTAAAATACTTATCAGATTCTAAAACGAGTGCAAGGCAATGCTCCAACACAGCTCCTGGATCTCAGTTAAAGAAGAAGCTGCTACAGAGATGTTAGCAAATCATCCTAAATTTTGAATGTCAAAAATTTATAAACAACAATCCTAATGATGGCTCATGTAGCATCACCACTTAATCAAATGAGGCATGTCTTCAGGTGGTAGAGCTGAAAGTTTTACTGAGGAATAAACTACACGGCACATAAGGAAAGGGGATGGAAAAACTGATATTGTAGGGAGAAAGTTCAAAGGGTGAATGCCTATGAAAATCTATGAATGCAAGAGGTCTGTAAAGCAAAATATCTCCCTTTAAACTAGTTGTCCATTCAAATGAAAACGGACAATTTGTATTTCTCATTGACAGGAGTTCCAAAGCATATCCCATGAAAAGAATTCAATTCAGAAACATTTATAAAACCTCTAGATTGCATAGTGAGTATTCTCTTTGTGTTATGACACTTGACCTACTGTGGGTACAATGGAGAATAACTCTAATTTTGAATATTCATTATATCTTTTTTTGAAAAAAAGCCCAACACAACATTTCAGTGTCACACGGCAATGAAAGCTATTCATGGGCCAAAGCCCAGTCACTTAGGTTTACCCTAGACTGATGATTATACATCAAAATGTCAAAAGATATGTATTTACCAGGTTTGATGAAGAAAATCTGACAAATACTATTTAAGATAAGTGGTGTTTTCTCCTAATTGTTTTCAAATGAATGAAGGATAACCTAATGCCCTGATACTTTGGTGGAGCACTAAATGGATTCAAAAACTCTTATTTATACAATGTATTGGCACAGACTCTAAAAGGAGAATTGAAGCAGGCATCCTCATTTATAAATGTATCTTAGGTATATGTAGTTGGAATTACAAGAGAAAAATGGGACAAAATAACCCAGATGAACCAATCATTGTTTATATTTGTTTTTTGTCTTTTCTCAGTTTGATATGTCATCTCAGTCACCCCCATTTTCTTGGCACCGCTCTGATTTTTAAAACTGTATATGTTTCTGCTAGCATCAAATTTACTGAGATGAATTATTTGCTAGAGGTGGATCATGTAACAAAAATTTTAACAAACTTCCAGGGTACAGTAATATATCAAATATTCTACCAAAAAAACCCAAATGTCTGAAGTTTCTGTGTGAAAGGGAAGTTACCCATACATATCTAAAGTCAGGTCCCCGGTTGCTTTCATCAACACTAAAGTTTTGTGGTGTGAAACAGCAGGTCTTCATTAGTGCAAAGATCCATGAAAGGAGATTAAGAGGAAGAAGATTTATGGTGAATTTTTGGGTTCTCCACAATCTCTGAAACAAGGAGCCTTCTAGAAGAGGGAACTGTGTTGTTGTGCCCAAGTTTACCATCCATGCTGTGACTCTATTCATACGTGTCCATGTACATACAGACAAATCCAGCAATATCTGAGCAAGCTTGGGTATTTGAGGAGATCAAGTCATAGCAGCAAGGAATTCACTGAATTCCTTCACTGAAAGGGCGGTCAGGCATTGGAACAGGCTGTCCATGGAAGCTGTGGAATCACCATCCCTGGAAGTATTCAAAAAATGTGTGGATGTGGTAATTAGGGACACAGTTTAGTGGTGGGCCTGGCAGAGTTAGGTTAATGGTTGGCCTGGGCTATCTAAGAGGTCTCTTCCAGCCTTAATAATTCTATGAATTGCTGCTGCCTGGGGTACTTAAAAATGGCTTTGTTTCTCCACATTATAATGCAATTCCCTGCTTGGTCTTCAGAGAAAATAATCTGCAGTGACCACATAACACTCTGAGTTTGCTTTCCCTACACAACAGTTCAGCTGCGTGGTTCACAACACCGTGGTGTTAAAACATCCCCCCTGCACACTCCCTACCACCACTGCTGATTACAGCTACAATTTTTTAGACATTCTGATTCTTAGGTTTAAAACTGAAAAATGTGGATTCAACAAAAAGCTAAACTAAATCCTGAACAGATTTTTCTAACAGGTCTGAGAATTTTCAATTAGCTCTGAACAAATCAGTCATTTGACTTTGTGCAGCTCTGGATAATGCTTCCTGGAATAGTCAGAATAAGAAGTAGAAAAATTAACTTATTAAAGGATGGACTTTTACGCAGTAGTCTGACTTCAGAAGAAAGTACTAGAGGTGTTAACAGGCAATTTCTTATGAGGCATCCAGTTGAATTTTTCATGCCAAAGAAGATTAGGTGACTCTTAGTACTTTATTCCTCCAAGCTGGGGCCTGCTCCAGAGATCTGAACTTTGTACTTTCAGATTTTGGCCCTAGGACAGAACTCATTTGTTCAATGAACTGGAAGACAAAATAGCATGGGACTGCATCAGGTAAAATGGGATGCTGAAAGATCAGAACGAAGTAGAATCTGAAATTATATGTGAGGATGCTTGCCTTCCACCGGACGTGTTAATTGCCTAGATTATCAGCCCTCTGTAATAATTAAGTAGTATTAAAGTTCTCTCTCACGGGAAATTGTACAGCTTTTATTATGTAGTTCAGCATGAAAGTTGCTGTTCACCACTTCATCTGCCTCAGAGCAAGGGAGACTGAGGGCAGAGAGGGGCCTATTGCTACGTGGTGCACAAAGTCGTGTCAATGTGTGGATGAGTACCAGCGCTGTGACAAACCCTCATTTACAGCTCCATGTGGACAACAGCGACTTGGTCCATCCATTACTGTGAAAAAGAATAAAGAGAACAAAACTATCCCTCGTGTTCTACCATCAGTTCAATATCCCTCTTCCACCTACAAAGATCCAGCAAGAGCCCAGAGGACAGGCTCTCTGCAGGGCATTACAGGGAAGGGTGGCACTCGGGCTGGTGGTGCTGAAAGAAACGAAGCCAGAACTGAAACCTAGCAAATGCAACCAAAAAATCCCATTCATTTAAACGAGACTTGGATCGGTCTCTTGGCAACTGGTGTGTCAGACACTCAGCTGAAAACCCACTGGCAAAGTCAGGCAGGCGGCTGTGGTTCACAGCCACACTTCTCTCAGGTAGCTCTGGAGGACACCAGCTCCTGACCATGCCTGTTCCAATGGCACTGGGGGGGACAGGACACACCTGAGTATCAACAGGAATATTTTCTTCCCTGAGGTTGTAAACTAAAATCCACCCCAGCTGCAACTTTGACTTTGAGATAGAGGAAGTACATCCACATACTCCTGTCCCTTTTGTTCACTGTTAGGAGATGGAACACAACCATCTTTGACATGGAAGGTCAAACGTGAACCTCAGGTTTGCTCCCAGTAATGAAGGCTCTGCTCTTGAAAGTAGTAATGCAAAATCACTTTATTAATAGCTGGACCAAATATAATCTGTGGAAAGCATTTCTGACAGATGATTTTCATTCTCTTTGCAAAGCCCAATGTTTTCAGCTGTCTTTTACAGTTCATACCTTACTAGGCACAAAATCATTGAGATTTTGTCCAATTAGTCCTTTTTGCTCTTTTTAAATATTTGGTATGACTCTAGACCATATATATGTATCTCCCACACATGCAAATGATTCATAGGCTTTTTCAAAAAATGTTCTTCTATAAATGCAAACATTTGTGTTCTATCACTATGTTTGGTTTCTGCACAATGAAAGGAGAATTTAAAATATAACAGAGAATGCCATTAGAATGTGCTCAGTTGTGTGATCATTTGGCAAAATGGACAAATGTCTCCTAAAGAGTATGTTGAGGTTCCCCAAACAAATTTTACTGGTAACATAAGGCAGGTTGGAGTAAATTCCAGCCATGAAACTCTAGTTCATTAATTTTCTACACCAACTGTCTCTTGCTAATTCCACTCACATAATAAACAGCCTAATAAAAATATACTTTCCTTCTTGGTCGCCATCTGAGAATATTTATAGATGCTGTGTAATATTGACAGGGATTTGGTCACTTTTTGTTCGTGTGTGTGTTTTAGCAGAAATTTGAAAGAAAGTTTACACTTTTATCAAAATACAGGAGTGATATTGTGCTTTGTGATTCTAAGGTGATGTAATTTGTCTACTGTTGTTTCTGCCAACTGGTGACCAGACACTAGAGCTGACTTAACCAGTAAGCAGAGTCTACCATCTGGTGGCTGGAGTTGTTGAGTGTACATCCTACACATTCCTGCATCGAGATTCCAGTGGGACCATTGTCACTGGTAGACAGCACTTTTCTCCCATAAGTAGAGTCATGAGGCACCTTCAGCCTGATAATCTTGTCTCCCTTAAAGATTTTTCTTTTTATTGTAGTTTACATCTCTGTCCACAGCAGCTTTTCCAAAAAGCCTGCATGAGCTTCTTCATCACTATTTGGCCACTCTTTTCTGTGGATTCTGATTAATGCCTTTGTGCATAAAAATAGTCCTGCTGTAGCATTTGGTGTTAATTGATCAACAAATTAAATTTTATGAAGTTTTAACTTCAGCCTAATCTGACAACTTTCCGTCTCCTTTCCTTGCTGCCCACTGTCTCTGCTATACGAGGACTCGTTCCCAGAATCTAATACATCACAGCAGGAGTTGCCACTGAAATGTGAATAATTTTGGGTGAATCACCATTACTGGCCACAGTAAATACCAAAATATTATATTTTAAACACACACATAGCCAAATTACCGGGGATATTTATGTATATCATTGATACATAGAGGGATAACCAAAGTGAAAAAAAAAAATAAACCAAACTTGTTCTTAGTGATTAATCAATTTTATTTCTCGCTCATGGAATTACACAGTGATTGGCAGGGGCTGTATGATACGAGTCAATGTAAGAGCTGAGATCTCATTTATCTTTTCAGATACGCTTTAATACAAGAACAACGGAAAGCTGAAACTATCTTCACATTAGGTAGAGGGCTGAAATGTCTGCAAATAATTTAAACCATATTAGCGTATGATAATGTTGACAGTAACAAGATAGGAATGACTGAAACAATCTAAACACTGAGGCAGTAAAGTGGCTTTTAAGTACCTAAACAAAAGATCACTGCCAAGCAAAAGACATCCAAAAAGCAGAAAAATGTGTGATGTTCAAGAAAGATATAAAGGATGACTTCATCACAAGTTCCTATTGTGCCTCTCGGTGCACGGGCTCGCGTTTTGCATATCCTCTTTTCTCTGCAATGACTGCACCCGATTAGTCTCTTCAACTCACAGTCTAACAATAGGGAATGCTATCCACAAATGGGTTATTTCACACAATAAAAGAAAATCTTACTGAACTATCTTCTGAAAATGATGTACAAAAGGCTGTTAAACAACATGCATCTGGCAAGTCAAATGGTTCAGATGGCACACAAATAAATCCACATACTATTGCTGATTTCCAACTATTAAGACATCTGCTGAAAATCCTCTAGTTAATAGGAGCACAAAATAGCTTCTTCCAGACTTGCCTATTTCCCTTATCTATCACGTATCCGTGGAAGGAGCGGGGATCAATCACTGTCTATAACAACCAACTTGGTAGTGATTTCCCAGCCACGGTGGGCAAAGGCATCACTCATCTGGTGCTGTTCATTGGGACTTTTCCCCCCCTGGTTCATGTCCTATCTCTTTCCAGGGTCAGATAAGCAAAACCAAAATGTGCTAACTGGGATTCTTAACAAATCCATCGTGAACCAAAGAGGCAAATTCTCTTAGAGGGCTTTAACTAGATGGAGTTCTGCTTAGGTCAGGCATAAAAAAACCAAAAGAAAAAGACAGGAGCATGTGAGTGCACAAGTGGAAGAGCAGAAATCCCTCGGCATCAATGCCAGATCCCACTGCCTTAAGATTCATATCATCATTCCATGGTTAATGCCTGACTATGATATTTTGACAAGGAGAGGATCTAGACACCGAGGTGTAATGAAACTGATTAAAGCAATAACAAAGTCTTACAAAGCAGCATGCAGAAACTACAACTGAAAACTACTGTCATACACTAAGTAAGAGTCATTTAAGGACACAGACATTAACAACAAAATGCTATTCATGCAAATACAGTCAAAAAATGAAAAGATTCTCCCCAGCACAAGTGCCAGTCCTAACTTCTGCAGACCCTCAGTATAGTTTTGGTGATGGAAAGGACCATAGGTCCACTTAAAAATTAGTGGGGTGTCTTAGTTCACAGAGGGATAGAGTACTTAGAATAATTTTTGTCCTACAGAAAGCAGAGAGGAAATTGCACGATAGATATTCTACCTTGTCTCTCTGACAAGCTGTGGAAGATTATAGCAAATGGATAATTTAACTTTATTTTTTTATGCCATACAAACAATACTCAGCACTGAACCTGAGACTTAATGGTTTGCACACTTATCAGAGTGGTCATGTTCCTATTTCTATCTCTAAAAGGACTCAGACACTACACAGTGTTTTTCCTGACTTATATCTGTGAAACTATTTGAATATCAGACTGCTGTCACTAATCAGAGAAGTTACATGATCACAGAGTCTGTGCTCACACCAGGTACCAGGCAGCTTCATTTTAATCAGTTTTCCAAAGAATAAGAACTACCACAGTCAGGGTAAATGAACTTAATTTAACTCAGCAGACAGAGATATCATGGGATGCTTACATTCCCTTTATTATAAGTATTTGCATAATTTCATTGGGATAACTGGTAAATCTGTATGTTTGTTTTTTTTTTTTCCAGGACTGTTTAACATTCCCTAACTTACCTATATTTATTTTCCTGGGGAAAGATATAAAGCAGGTGTGGGCACAAACATGAAAAAATATTTGATAGATTCTACATATTTTCCTCAGGGAACAGGAAAAGAAAAGACAACGCTGATCAGCTTGGCTTGGCAGCAAAATGCACTGCCCCTCCAAAGGATTCAGGTGCTCAGGAATGGCAGAGAGTAGCCCTCTATTGGACTCCAGGTTCACTAGAAGCTCCTGCTGCCTCAGATCCCTGAAGGAAGCACAACTAAGCAAGGATGACTAATGATAATTTTGAATTTTCCCTCTGAACTGCATTCTTTTCATTAGGCTTATCATAGCAATGGTATTTTTCAGGCTGTGAGATTTGAATCACAGCTTGCAATAGATTATCTGACGAGACAGTTGAACACTATAAAAACGTAAGGAGGAGTAGATGTAACGGTGGGGAAAAGACAGCAGAAAGGAAGAATCAAAAACAGAGAGAACAAAGGGAAGAGATTCACTGAGTCATTTATACAGCAACCAACAGTCGTGCAATAAAGCATCGTTACCATCAATAAGCTCCTGACAAAGCAGTTGGAGATGAATTAAGGAAGGTTCAAAGCAAGATGAGCAAAGGAATTTAGACTAATTTTGTGTTTAAAGAATTCAGGGTGTTGAGAAAGAAAAAGTGTAGAGATCATGGTAGTACCAGTGGTGCTTTTTCAGACAGTGTAGCTTGTTGTAAGATATGCCTGTGTCTCTCCTCTTTTCTCTCATAGTGAACATTTTTTCTCATCCTATTGCACTGAGGAACATTTTTTATCCCCTCATTCCCGTGCCAGATTTGGGTTTTCCACCAGTATCATGAAGTTGTTGGTGATGCAGACTCTCCTTGGGCTCCACACTGGTGCACAGCTGAGACAGAGGCTGGGAGCTGCATCATCCCTTTTGTGTCAAGAGTGAAAGAGCAGAGGAGAAGACCAATGAGAGGGAATAACTTCTCATCCCCTCCCTTCCCCCCTTCCCATATGAACATGATGACTCATTATGACAGAAGTGTAATAAACTTCTAAAAAGGCAACCACAAAACATGTATTTTTTTTCTGACAGGCACCGATACATTAAAAAAAAAAAAAAAAAGAAGCAGCTCACACATTCAGTGATATAGGATTAAATTATCCACTGCCAGCTTTTGGGGCAATATTTAAACATTACGTCCTACAATGAAGCTCAGTTCTAAACTGCTGTATTTGATTTATAGAGGTAAACAGCACAAACTCAAAGTGTAACAGCACTGTAATGTCTTTATGTTGCAGCAGGGCTATCAGTTAAAAAAAAAAAAATTTTGTTTCATTACTCTGACTCTAAACTGCACCAACCCTGGTGAAATGGAAGCTACTCCAAACTTTCTCCTTGGGAGAAACTTCTTG
Organism: Edolisoma coerulescens; assembly: GCA_013397115.1. NCBI lineage: Eukaryota > Metazoa > Chordata > Aves > Passeriformes > Campephagidae > Edolisoma > Edolisoma coerulescens. The sequence continues at coordinate 1,275,792 of VWZW01004119.1, forward strand.
CCGTCTCCTTTAGGTTTTTGGTGAGCAGCACCATGCTCCTCATGATCTGGTATCCCTGACTCAGCTGCGAGGACCAGGAATTACATGAGGAAGTTTCCAGCTCTGGAGGGTGAGGGATGGAGGCACCAACTCTCTGCTGTGCTGGGGAGAGGCTGCCCCCTGCACCCCACTGCTCCCAGGTCTGCAGGCAAGGTTAAGCACATGTAAATTAAAACTGCAAGCTATTTTTGTATAAAGTTGGTATTACTAATTTGCTAACTATGACAATTTCACACAGAAACCCTTTTGTTGGAAACTGAGTTTCTCATGTAATAATTAGCTGTGGAATATTACCCCAAACAGGTGTCTGTAGCCTGTCAAAGTCAGAACAGGTGATTTAGAATTAGCGTATTAAAAGAACTGTGAATTAGCGAAGCAAAAACGTGTTAATTTCTTGTTCCATCTGTTAATATGAATTCACTGCCAAATATTTTACTTTGTAGAACTGTGCTGGGATTGGCAAGAACATACACTATAAAAAAAAAGTTTAAAGGCCTGAATGTTTAAAAATCATGACATACGTTACTGCAAAAATAACTTCTACATTTGAGCAAGGTTTTTCTTTTGTATCTTTTAAAACTTCATAGTGAAGAATACCATATAATCCATAAAATTAAGCTAAAAGCTCTCACACACACACAAAAAAATAATTTTAAGGCTTTCAAAACCGAGTCGGAATGCAGTGTCACGAGAAAATGCAAGAAAAATATTATGAATTGGCTTAAATAAAAACTACAATCGATGTCTTTATTCTGCCTTGAAAGTATTCAAATACTCGAGATCTTTGAAATGCAAATTTCTAAGCACAATACTGGTGTCTACCTGTAAAGCTCTGTCCTATCTGAGCAGTAACACAGATCCCATGAATGTGCCATTCCTCAAAGTCCTTTGTGACAATGAACGTCAACAACCCCCCAAACTCCTGTGCTACACTTCTGATTCTTCACAGTAACAATTACAGCAGTATGGATCCCATGTCTTTTTATTCTAATCTCCACCTTTGTGTTCCTTTCTCTTCTCCCTGGAAGCTGGCATACTCCTGAGCTAACGGAGAATCTGGAATATGGCTGGATGGTCAGTATTGCAAACCCACTGCACAAAAAGTGGCTTTAAAGACTGGTTTTAAAGACTTTGTGGTTGGCATTGCCTACTAGCAAACCCAAAGTTTTCATGGCACTACTGTCTCTCAAAAAAAGGGGAATATTTTTAAAGCATTTTATATATAATTGCCCAGAAATGTATTATATATATCCATCAACTATTAATGAACATCAGGTATAAATGTTCAACTCCTAATATATATGACTAATGACTGCAATATATTTCCTAGTGTCTTTTTCTGCTTTTCTAAGCTTTGAAGAGAAATGCCCAGTTATGTGTTTGCTCCCTGCTGTGCCTTGATGCTTCTCCTCCCCTGTTCCCTGTCCCCTTTGGAACCTGGTTTCAACAGCTGATTTCTTCTATCGGTCACTACTTGCCCTGTCCTGGAGAACATCTTGCAAGAATTCACTCACAAGCATCAAGGTTATGGCTCCAGCCCATATTTTTATGTTATTCAACTCTTTAAATTCAATAATTTGCCCTTAGCCCTTTATTTTTTCAGGAAGGTGACAAGGTGCAGAAGCTCAGAGGAAGATCTTGCATTGAAGGGGATGAAGGAGAAAGCCAAGGATGTGGAAATGTAAAGAAACCTGTCAGTGACCCATATCTTGGTGCATTGCTCGCCAAAAACAAACCATAAACTAATCCTTGACACACTCTAGTCTCTGTTGTGCTAATATTTTCCAAGGTAAGAGGTAGCCAGCAATTTTAGGCCTGGCCTTCAGGGACATAATTCAATTTGCACTAAAATTGTCTTAGGAGACAAGTGACTTTGTGGCTGCCCCATCCCTGGAAGTGTTCAAGGCCAGGTTGGATGGGGCTTGGAGCAACCTGGGGTAGTGGAAGGTGTCCCTGCCCATGGCAGGGGGTGAAACTGGATGGATTTTAAGGTCCCTTCCAACACAAGGCATTCTAGGATTCTATGAGTCTATGATTTAAATATTTGCTTTCCCAGTCCATCCCCTCATCACACATCCTGATGCAACAAATAGATTTGCGGCTGTTTTCCACAAACTTGCATGCAGGACATCACTGTGCCCCCAGGCTTGTTGTTGCCTTAGCATCTTTCCACAAATTGTATTTTCTAGCACGAGGAAATCACAGAGAAACCCATATTGCCACTTGGATTACAGGAGAGTGGAAAGATGCACACCCAATTACTGCAAAGCATTTCAAGCAAAGCTTAGAGATACGCAGCAGGTTCTTAACTGCAAATGATATGATAGGTAGTTTCTCCTCCCTAGTTTTCTGCCACATCCAAGAGATTAATACTTACATGAATCATCTGTAATGACTAGCATAATTTAGGGAAGTGAATGAGATTTTCTGCATTATTTATATTATGAACTCACAAGAATATGAATGGTGGCTTATGTAAATTCAAACCATGTTTACAGTAGCAAAGTGCAGGGAAAGACCAGCAAGGGTTAAGCTGATATTTCCAGAGTTGGAGCTCTTTGTATCAACACTCTATTGCTTATTGCTTTAGTGCTGAGTGATGTGAGTTACAGCCTATGAACTACATATGGGAAACTTTTATTGTTTTCCACATTTGAATGGAAAAATAATTATGTCGCTCACATCTTTCACATACTTAAAGTAAATGCATCAAATTCTTTCTCAGGGTGTGGGCCTGAATTCTCATATTTAAAAAAAACTGAAGGCTGCCACAGTTTTGACCTTTGTGTAATAAAGATTCTTTCTTTCTTTCTTTCTTTCTTTCTTTCTTTCTTTCCNTTTTTTTTTAAATGCTTGATAATTCAACCTAAATGTCAGCTTCAGCTCTAAAATAGAACACATCTATTTGCTCATAATGTTTAAGAAATACAATGTCATTATACTGTTATCAGTGGTAAAACATGTCTAATCTTGATATAGCATCACCTTTAACAAATGCTTGTGGGAAAAAACTAGCGAATGCATAAAACATTTTATGTAGTTTTAAAATATACAATACATTAAAGTTTTAGTTGACTTATCTGAAAAGACATATTTTTGGCACATAAATAAAAAAAGGCAAGGGAAGAACTTGTCAGAAGGCAAATAAAGTATGTAAATTAAATCAAAGGTAAGGCAGCTACACTTTTTGTATAAATAACTGTGTTAACAGATTTTTATGCATATTACAATATATTCAGATGTATTACTTCTGCAAAAACAAATTCATTGCTTCTCTCCAAAAAATGGATTAAAACAATTTATTTTATAAAATTTGGATGGATAGGATAAGAAATGTAATAGCTATCTATGGAAAATAAATATAAAAATTATTCAAGCTCCATCTACTTTATGTTAGTAATGAGATGCACTTCATTCAAATTCCTTTCAATTGAAACAGTGCTGAGAAAGCAGGAACATGATTCTGTAGGAAATGATTTCTAATCTTCATGATAACATACCAATATAATACAATTATTTACAATTGACTAAGAGTTAATTCCAATAGTATAACATCTTTCTTGCAAAAATGTCAGCTTTTATTGATGAAACAAACCAAGAATAAAACATTTTTACTTGTAGTCTAACTGTGCTGTTTTTCATTCTGTTAACCAAAACAACGCAGCAATACTGTAAACAAAAAAATAGCATCAAACTGGCTGTGTTTGCATGATTTTATCAAGAATCAAAAGCAGTAGAGGGAAGGGCTTTGGGACTTTTAAAGCATTAAAAATAGTTTGAGAAAATAAATGATTCTTTGTTTTGATTGTTTATTTGGGGGGGATTATATTTTTTTTAAGATAATGATCATTAATTCGACAGAAGACATCAGTGTGTCAATAGGCAGAGATCAGGTACCCTTATAAAAATAACTGTAACCGTGTTGCAATATTCATATTTTTAAATGCCCAACTGTCGTGGTGGGTCTTTTTGTTGTTGTTTTGGAAAATTAATGCAAACTACACTTAAATAAATAGTTGACATTTAATCTTCTCCCTATATACTGAATTTGTGGTGTACATGGCAGGACTATTTTCACTGGAGTCTGAATGTTATTTTACTCTCAGCAATTCTCCTGCCTCAGAACACTTCAGTACCGTATCCTAATATTCCTACAAAGAAGGAAGTATGGTTTAACTACTTCTCTGTCTGAAATTCTGGGGACAATGTTTATCATTGTCAAGCACTCTTTAATCTATCAAAAATAAAAGCATTTCTATTTGCAGCTACACAGGTGTTTGTGCAGCACTTTGAGCTCCTTTGTCACAACCATCAACACACTGACCCAACCCCATCCCTCACACTGTTCTGCTCTTGCAACACACCTGAAATGAGGATTCAGCCTGGCAGCCTGAGGGAAAAGTTATCATAAAATGGTTTAGATTGGAAGGAAACCTTAGAGATCATCCCATTCCACCCCCTTCCATGGGCAGGGACACTTTCCACTAGCCCAGGTTGCTCCAAGCCCCATCCAGCCTGGCCTTGGACACTTCCAGGGATCCAGGGACAGCCACAGCTTCTCTGGGCCACCTGTGCCAGGGCCTCACCACCCTCACAGTAAAGAATCTATCAATATATATTGAACATAAGATATAAGAAGAGAAATAATCCGTTTTGGTATGAAGTGCCAGACAAGACATAAGCAAGACATGTTGCTGGGCTGAAGACCCTTGATGGATACTGCTCTACTGTAAAATCTAGATTTTTTCCCCCCTCTTCTGTTCTGCAACTGTTTGCAAAGATATGATTACTTTAACTCTTTTCCAATGTCAAGGCAAGGACACAAACGCACAAATGACTGAAGCTGGGAACAAAAGGAGCTTTTACACCCAGCTCACATGGGGCTGCCCTGCTGATCTCCTTCCACAAATATTTAAAAGCATGAACAAGTATGCCCTTCTAAACAAAATACAGCAATTCTGCCTTATCTCCTCACATGGGCTGGCCCAACAAACTCAAATGCTAACACAATTAAAGGAAACAGGTGGCTGAGAGAAATATCTTATATCCTCCAAAGCAGCTGCCTTACAAGAAATTCAATCTAGGTGTCCCGAACAAGCTGCCTTTTCATCAAAGAATGCTTGCACGAGAGATGCACAGTATACCTACTTAGAACATATCTCCTATTGTACTTTCTGCCACCAACTGCTTGCCTTTGATTGGCACAATTTTGGCAGGTATTAATATTTGTGTTTTTTAAAAACAGTATTTAATTTGTTTACAACAGGTGCTTACTTTCCATTCTCACAGAGGAGCCGTTGTTCCCCAAGGCCCCGGGCTACAACTGGAAGTCTCACGTTACTGGTTTTCTCCTAGGAGCACAGCAGGAATGATTGAACTGACCTCCCAAGTCTCAGCAATCTGAACTATTTGAAGTGCAGGACGCAGAACTGCAGCAAGTTGGATGTGTGAGAAAGGATCTACACAGGTGATGACTGACAGGGCAAACCCCTTGCACGAGGAGAAAAAGGTTTTACCATGAAAATGTGTATTACCACTATAATCTCCGAATTCTTCAGGGCAGAATGGGAACTGGCACACAGGTACCAAGCATTTCCAACTATTTAATTTAAAAGTTGAAGTTGTCATTGTGAAGAAAAAACAATTATTCTGCTTAAGCACCACTAAAAAAATCCATAAGATTGTGATGTCACTCACATAGCTGCTTATAATATTAAGCATAAACCAACATGGATTTCCAAACAACCACTCTGCAACACCCCCAGCCTAGAGCTTAAAAATGTTAAATATCTCAAGCCTTTTGCTTTGTTCCTGAGACATGCAGACTTAACTAAATCTGCCCTGGAAAGCATGGAGAATTATCTTTTAGATATGGATAGATATGCTTCAGACATGCATCTTTGCATAAAGAGCTCTCAACTTTCTTTTTGGCATTATCAAAAAAATATTTTCATTTTCTATTAAACAGCAGAATATATGTGAAATATATTGCTATAAATTGAAATGGGTTTCTTTGCAAATCTGCAGAGATCTCAGCATTTAATATATGAGAGAAAACCTGTTTAAACGAGTTTCAAATCTTAAAGTTGCTGTTGAATCCATGAGAATTTAAGAAAAGTTGTGATATGTAATGCTAGGAGATGGGAGATTCCAGAGGAAGTGTTCTCTCAACAGGATACAGCAGCACGTGGAAAGGCAAATGGAGACTAAGGTGGAGGTGGCATAGGGTGGACAGGTATAAAAGAAAGAGCTCAGAGTACTCTGCCTTCTAAATCATTAAATTCCCTTCTTCTTGTCACTGGTATGATCCCCATCCTACCCTCATGCATCTGCTGTGATTGACAAAAAGTCTTTTTTTCTCTATCCTCTGGGAAAGAGGAAGGTGGACAACAGACTAAGCAGAGATTCTTGACAACATGCAAGTTATCAACTGACATTCCTAAAATCTAGCAATATGTCTGTTCAGTCAAGACCTTACACATCAGCAAAAGTATTACAAATGGAGCTGGAATAGAGAAGATTTTGTGGAATAACTCAAATAACCATAGAGTTGGCATTTTGTTGTATCAGTTTTCACCATGCCCTGACCACCCAGGTTTCTTCCTTGTGCTATATACCTATTTAAAGAGAAAATATAATTGTTGTAATAGCAAAATACCTGACTTTTTGGAAAATAACTGCTGATCATAGAAAGCAGCTCTTAGCTGCAGCTGTTTCCATCATGACACTAATTCCCCATTCATTTGAATGGGGCTTAATGGTGCTGTCATGATAATCTTATTGTGACACCAATGGAAGTTCATGGAGACAATGCAACAATGTTAAGATTAAATAAATTGATGTCCCTACTGTGATATGTTTAGCAACGTATTCTGAAATTTCTATATTTGGGGAGCTTAATTATATAGAATTTATTAGTCTGACATATTAACCTCATTTTTATGGCTTCCTCGAAAGCTTCCAGATTTAATTAAATAATTCTCAATAGCTGCACAAGCTATTGACTTCTCTTGAATGTATTCATGAGTCTCCTCTGTTCGGCAGAAAACCTCATGTCAGGTTGTAATGGCAAAGTATTCCTGGCATGTCATTGTCCTGCTGGAAACCCAGAAGTCCAGCTGGCTGTGGTTTTTGTGTGTATTACATTTGTGAAACCCTACACTTTACAGATGATTAATGAACCACACTTTAGATGGCTGTACAAATACAAACCCTGGGTTTGTGCAGTAAGACCCAAGAATACAGCAATAGGTGGAAGAGAACTTCTTGAAATTGGAGAAACCATGTCAAATAGAAAAGAAACATGTAGACAGATTTTTGGAACTGACCACAGTACACATTATAAAAAGATACAGATCAGCCACTCAAAACTTTAGACTACAGAATTAACGAGTATTGTTCCCACTGTCAAAAATTTAATCCCATTTTGATTTTATTTCACATCTCATCTTAAGACTTGCATTGGAAAGCATATTGGATGTTAGCTCAATCTGTGGAAATATCAATTTCATAATCAGAATCTCAATATGGGTGAACTGTGCACTTCACTTCTAAAATTATTAAGTTTCAAGAAATGTAAAGGGAGCAACGAAGTGTTCCCGAGCCTTGATCCTTGTCTGTAACCACAGGTGCCTGCTCTCCCCAAGGCAGAGGTATCTCACAGTTTTTGACGAGCGCTGTAATATTCCCTGTCAATTTTACATTCTGCTTGGCAGCAGTGGAAACCTGACAGGCATCAGCAGAGTGATTGGCAGTACCATGGCTGATAATGCGAGTCAAAGCAATTGGCAACAGCACCACTATCCCCCTCACGGAGTCCAGAATTTGCTTCTAATCTCACAGGTGACCTTTGATGATACAGGCTGGAAGGTCATGGAAAGGAGATGACTTTATGTCCCTTAAAAATTATTGCTGGTGTATTTATTTATTTTTTTCATGCCTTATTAGAAGTTGAACTAAAGCAGCCCCTGATTTGGGAGACTTCAGCTGCAGACACAACCCCCATTACCTTGTAGGGGCTGCGTGGCCTTGGATGTAGGAATAGCAAATTTAAGATTTTACCTCATTCTTAACTTTGTATTTAAACCTTTGATTTCCCCAATTGGAAACAAATGTAGTGAAGCCTTTCTGGAAATTGGTCTGAAGAATAATCAGTTAATGTTCATAGTGACAGCAGAAAAATTAAAGTCTTTTACACATCCATCAGCTCTTGATGTCTGTCCAGGCTCAACCCTGCACCTACCATTAGATTCCCACGTGATCACAGAATTTCTGTCTGAGAACTCAGCCATGAGTGTCTCTTTTCAAAATCCCCAAAGCATTCAAAATTTAATATCAGGTTGGGGTAAACATTTAAATATTGAAGCAGAAAGGAAAAGTAACTTTTGAAGAGGAGCAAGGAAATGGGAACTAATGTATTTTGATTTGAATTAAAAAAACAAAGTCACAGAAAGGCTTGGGCTGATCTTCCCTACTTTACCCTCACCCTCTACTCCTACCAATCCAGCTGTCCCTCCCAAAAACCACCATCTTTTCCCTTGTACTTGACATACATACAAAACACACATCCAAATCCATCCCCATTAAAGCACAGATATGATATTTTTGTTTAGATTTCATAACTATCATTTCATGTCGTAATAGTTTCTTTCATGAGCACTTTGTAAGTGTGTTATAGAAAATGCTGCCGTGGTGGACAGAGATATTTCCATCACCAGGAGGCAGAACTGAATTGAGAGAGATGACAGGACCCAGTAAAACACGCCTTGTGTTGCTGGCCTGCTGTGCCAGCTCTCTGTTGATGTACCTAGAAACCAGAGCTTTTGAGATCAATGTCATCTAATGTCATTTTTCAAGCCCCTAAAGCCTTTTGTCCTCACTTTGCTTGTCACCAAACAAGACCCTTGTTTGACATGACAGTAGGTTTGAATAAAGGCATTTATTATTCCAAAATATTCTGATCCCTTCAGCCTGTCCTTTCTTCCATGTTTTTTTCATACTGCACTAAAATTAAAACAAGATGAAAATTCCCTGCATTTAATGCAGTCAGGGTTAGCTGGTTCCAAAAATAATATTTCAAGATTTTTTTTCCCCAAGTGCTCTTACTTAGCCCTCTATAAATTGGATTGGGTACGTACTGCAGCACCTAGACAAACAAGGAAAAGTGAAGAATAGCTTAGTTTGAAGCCTGACCACTGCACATCCTTTACACTTTCCTTCAGACAAGGTTTATACCCCCTAAACTACTGCGGTGCATGTTGCAATCCACAAAGATTTAAAATTCATCAAACAGACAAAGTGTACATTTAATACTCACATGAGGGAATACAGAATGCCTTTCAATACATCAAACTCCTAAACCTTTTACATCTTTCATTTTTAAGCTACATGGATTTTGATTTGTACAATTTTAAAAATATTCTGAAGCCTAGTCAATCTAACACTAAAAAGCACTGTTGCACAGTAAGAAATCAAGAAATACAATTCAGCAAACCTGCTATAGTTGGTCCCCAGGGAAGTTTTTTTCCAATTCTGTTTGTCATAGCCCAGATCCATCATGTCATGCTAGCCTAACTTACTACTTCTGTCTTTTTTTCTATTTTTTTTTCTTTTCTTTCTCTTTTACCCTTTTTTTTTTTTTTTTTTGGCACACTCCAACTATTTTCTGTTAAACTAGTGCTGTCACAAGAAAACATATAAAAATGCTCTTTTGCAAACATACTGTTTGGTCTCTACTGAACTCTCCAGAGCCACGGATTTCTCTCACTGTCTTTATCAGGGGTGAATGTTGACAGATCACTGAACCTTACTGTCAGCGGTGACAGGCTTAAAGCTGTTTTGTGCAAGGTGGAGAAAAAACAAAAAAGGTTTCTGTGCCTTGCATCTAGAAGGTCCCTGATTTAACAACAAAGGCTTATGTTCAAAGATGATTAGCTTAAAGGCATTTCAGAGAGTTTTGATTGTTGCAGCAGTTGGGTGTCTTGCTACTGGGTGAAATATGTATTCCCCTGAGAACAAAGGCGGCAGCAATCCTATTCTGCTGAGATGGCAACTTTAATAATTCCATGTATTTATCAGTATTGTGTCAAGATCTTAAGGATTTTGCCCTTCAGGTGAAGTTGGAGGTAGATGGAATGGACACGGTGCTGAACAATCCCACTAAGATATACATGGAAAATGTCCTGTAAGGCCCTGGGGGAGAGATAGAAAAGATTCCTAAGTATCCGAATACACATAACATAGATAAATGTCTTTGAGCTTTACAAAAGGAAGTCTGAGCTTTCCACATTGAGCTTTAGCCTATGCATAAAGTGATAAGGCCAGGTGCTTTTCCCCCCATACAGAGGAGCATTAAAAAAAGTACTAATAATGTAAATTATCCAGCACTGTTTTCACACAGAAGTAAAGCCAGGAAAAGAAAAAAAAAAAAAAAGAATGCAGCTTAAGCACTGAATGCATTGAAAATAATAACATGTCATATTCACTGTTGTGCCTCTTGTAAAAAAAAAGGCAAAACTTGAAATAAAAATAATGGGATTTGCTGAAAAAAAATAATTGGAGAGATTATTGCAGCTGTAAGTACTATGAGTAGGGCTTGACTGAGCACAGATATTCCATGTAAACTCACACAGAAATTAAACACCTCTGTACCTCTGGACAAACATTTTCTGTAAGCTCACTGTACGTGCCCATGGTCAGTGACACCAGGACAGATTTCACTGTCCCACAGGGATAATGACCAACAGGGAGAAACTATTCATTTGGTGAGGATATATCTCTCTCTTCATGCGCCATCAGAGAGACGTAGGGGACTTTCAGGAGGAAATGCCTCCTAATTAATGATAGTTCAGAGCCTTATGAAGTGTGAAAGACTGTCTAGAGGAATGTGTAGCATAAGCATGATTCTGAAGGGGCAAGTAGAAGAGCAATAAAGCAATAAAAATGTAGGACTAACATGCAGGACAGAGGGGCCGGTAGCTGGAGGAATTCTGAGATCAGATTTTCGTATTCTAAGGATATCAGTTGGTGCAATTATAAGGTCACAGTAGGCCTTTCTTCTTCAGTGCTTTGAAAACTTCATATTTTGAGGTAAATACACATTTTCATTCAGATATTTACTGCATGAAAGCTGGTGAGTTATTTGCCATGTTTCATTAATCAAGATCTCATGATGCATCAGGAATTGCCATGGACTCAGGGTTATACTTGACACTGCAGTGGTTGCATCAACATACTAGTAGGCTGTTAGAATTAATTGGAAAATTATTAGAAGTAATTTTCCCCAGCATGTATGAGATACACAGTTTCATATTATTAAGGATTTTTTGTAGAATTGGATGCCTATTAAAGAGAATAACTCAATTCTTCTAAAATCACAACACAGCAAAATGGCAGAAATATCAGAAAGAAAATTCGCTGATGCTGAAAGCTGCTCACAGATTGATTATCAAACATATCAATTCTCTCCTGACATGTTTGCCTTATGATGTGTCAAGTGGCAGAGCTGTGCCACTGGCCACAGCTGCCGAGCAAACACAAATGTGCCGCTCGCCTTCTCCTGGCAGCAGCTGTGCCCGCAGAATCTCCGGGTCCTGGCACCCCTCGGTGCTGCCAGGAGCACGGCCGAGCTGAGCTGTGGGACAGGATGTACCGGCTGGCAGGTCCTCAGTAGGCTCAGCATTCATGAAGCCTCTGTGGACCAAACCTCCTCATCTCTGGGATAAGGACTAAAGAGACATTTGTATTCATTTCAAGTGAGGTTTCGTGGTGGTTAAATCCAGAATGCAGTGATAAAATCCAGGGCAATCATTTGTAGGTCAGTGTATTCTTTTTCCCTTTTTCTTTTCTCCTTTCCTTTTCTTTCCTGTCCTTCCGCCTTTCCTCTCCTAACAAAGGGTTTTAAAAAGTATGGATGCCCCTTGCTTTCCAAAATTTAACTCCACATTTTCAAATTACTGGCCCTTTGCAGTTCAAAATATGTTGTCTACAGGCCTAGTTCCCCTCCAAAAGTGGTTCATTATAGAAGTCAAAGTTCTGCACTGAGCCTCTGCAGGAATGCCAGAAAGGTGGGATTACAGGAGCAGCTGCAGCCCGCCAGGACCTCTGATCCATGGAGAACCTGCCCATCCCAGGGCTGTACCAGGGTACTGGTTGTGGCAATTCACAGTTCTCTCCTCCTTCTCCCCATTCCCAGTGCACCTGCACCACCCCAACTATAAATCTGTGATTTTTGTTTGTTAATTCAGTGCTCTCTGAAGCTGACCTGAGCTGTCAGGGACATCCATGCTCCAGCCAGCAACACACAGGCTGAGCTGAGCAGAAGTTACCTTGAAACAGGCAGAGGGAAATTAATTTCTGGTCTTAGAAAGACCTTCAACATCATTTCTCTGGACAGCATCTCAGAGAGACACCCAAACTGTCCAGCAGCCTGGGTTCCAAAGCTGTTCCCCAGCAGCTGAGGACCAACACGTGCTTGGAGCTAATGAGAAGCATCTCAGTCTGCTCAGACTTGAATATTCTATGACCCAGGTGTGCTCGTGGCACAGAAAAGCTGTACCTGAAGAGGGTGATTTGTGTTCCAACCTGAGCCAGGCTTTTCTCCCTCACTCCATCCCCGATCCTCCTGCAGTGGTGGCACAGATGGGGAGTCTCTTGTGGGACGGGAATCACTGGTGCTCTGCCATCCTGCAGCGCAACTGCTCCGCTTCTATCCAAAGACCAGCAATCTTGTTTTCCTAAAAGCCTTTTCAGATGATATGTGCACATGGCATCTGTTTGCAATGTATATTTGCCATTAGTGTTTTTAAGTGGGAATGGTGGGGTCCGTATGGCACAGAACATAAGGATTGCCGTGGTAATTAGTCATTATTTGGACTAGCAGAATAACCGCTATCAAAGACTCTTAACTCACTCATGTCCTAACGCACCCGACGTGTATTTTCTTTGTTTCTGCCCTTTATCTGAAGTATTTCTGCTCTGAAAACATTGTTGATATTTATCATTTGCCTGACACATTAATCTGTGCCGGAAAAGAAAGTACAACATTTTCAGCAAAGTTTTGCTTTCCACATTTTTTGAGGATTACGCATTCTGCATTACAAAACAACATCTAAATAACATCTCTAAATCACCACGAGTTAAAGAAAAGCAATGAAAATAAAGCATCTCCAAAACAAAGCACATATGTAAATCCAGTTGATCTAGAAAAAACACAAACCAGATGATTTACCTGCGGCTTCTGTTCTCTGAGACCTGTTTACTCTGCATATATTCACAGTCTGGGTCTAGTTTCTGAAAGTCAGATTTTTAATTCACAAGCTTTTTAATTCTCATTTCTCACATCCGGTGTGCCAGGTGTTCCCACCTTAACAGGGTTTTGTGCCACTCGGGAAAGAGCATCGTGAGCTCAAGCTCAGGAATTCTGTGCTGAGTAGAGCTGTGATGTGAGCAAATACACTTCAAAGAGGAATGGCCACAGAAACTTCTCTTTATCCTCCGACCACCTGCGCATTTCTAGGAGTGTTCCCCAACTCCTGTGAAGCTGAGGAAGGGCAATGCCATTGCACATGGTGAATATGCAGCGGAAGACCCAAGTGAGAGCAGCTCCACATCACAACAACCTGGAGATGGATGAGCCTGACTGAGCCAGGCAGCTCCCTAACACAACTCACAAACTCAGGGCAGGAGTCTACTGAAGCTGTCTCTCAAGCCAGAAGGATGGAGATCTTAGTGTCTTATTCCAAGGAAAGGTAAGGCTCAGCACCTCCGTTCACAGCAAGTCACCTGGACAAGGAGGTAGGATAAGTACACAAAATAGGACAGACACTAGAAGAAGCACTCTGGTCTTCTTACCTATGAGAAAGGCCTTTTTTGTCCTCTTAAAGAAAATAAACCAGGAAAAATATCCTGAGCTTCACACTACATTGGGTCTCAGCGCTCCCCCTCACCCTCCTGCACCATGTGGGTGATGGTGCCAGTGCCACCATCAGTGCCAGTGGTGGCCATGGCAGGCTCTTAGAGAAGCACAAGGACTTTCCTTTGAGGCTTTGAAGTCTGGAGATGAGCAAAACAGTGTTTGATGTTGAGTGATTATGTTAAGTGAGCAGGTGGGAGCCAGATGCTAAACAACAGCTTCAGATGTGAAGGCACTGGTGCCCCAGTGCTTTGTCTGGACCCCTATGTGGACATCAAATATATTTAAATGTTAAAAAAATCCTGAAGAACTGATGCTGAAAGCCTGCTAGTGAGCAGCAGACTATGTTGTGCTGGTTGCCATATTGGCTTGTCTGGAGCACTTGGATAAAATTTGTACATTTGTAAATTTTATGTTGGATTATCATTTCTTACTGTTTCCACATGTTCTTTCACAGGGAAAATAATGCATGATCAAATGGTAAGGCCTATTTTTAAACTGCCTTTATGCAATTGAACTGAAAATATTAGTTTATCTTGTGCTATTCTGTCAAGCAGTATTATACTGATTAAGTTTTTAAAATATTATTGCTGCAGATGGAGTATACATAACCTGCATTTATACTCCATTTCATGTGCTTGCATCTTGAATCTTGACAAACTTTGAATTTTTGACCATAGCCTCATGAAGGATCAGAATGTCATAACCCCTTTAGTCAATGTTTTGAAAGGCTAATTTGAGTGAGTAATTGCATTCCAGTTCAGAAGAATATTAAAATAACTAGTTTATGTGAATACATCCATCCTAATGGAAATATACATTCCAGAAGAGTTGGAAGAATTAGCTTAATATCGTTGCTGTATAAAATTCAATGACTTGAGCTTTCAGACAGGGCTGCACAGGCAGACTGAAAACATTTTGGCTCGCTTGGGTTTGCATCCACTGTATCTGCTTCCAATCTCAAATTCCAATAAACGAACAACAAAGAAATCAAAAGGAAACTGTGTGGCTCGCCAGCTTGAACCTTGCTTGCAGAGAAACCAGACAAAACCACACAGTGTGAGGAAACAAACATAAAAACACAGTGTAATATGTTTTCTATTGTTTCTGCCAAAAAAACATCAATTGGTCTAGATCCACACAAAATCTGCCTTCTTCTGCTTAAATGTACCCCGCGCTCACTGAAGGGCTGGTGAGATTTCGTGCACTCTAAAGTCAACAAGTGGTGCAACCTTCATTTTGTTTCATTAAAAAGAATACCACACACAGCCATCTCAGAATGAGAGACAAATTCCTAGACAATTAAAACAACCCCTTATACTCATGTTCAGCTTCCTTTTGCTCTACACGATGTCTGCTACTCCCATGCATAGCTGAATTAGAAGTTCCCATCCAAACAAGTAGCTTTAACAGCATTGATAGAACAGCAGCACAAGAATACATAGAGCAATGAAATCCCCAAGGTTTACGATTTAAGATGGTTTCTAAGCTGGAAGCATCCATGGTGCAGGAATAAACCAAATGCTTTTGTTGGCTTGTCCTTGAGTTAAGAGACAAGGAGTAACCCTAAGGTACCATGTGGCAGAAAACTGGGGGTTTCTTGAGCTTCTCACCTTCACTTATTTTTAACCTAAAAGTCTCAGGCTCTCACACACACCAAAGAAAAGAGAAATTCTTTGTAACCATCGCTGCCCTGCTCAAAGTTAAATATTGTTACAGATGGGAACAGAAGGACTTTTTGCTGTAGGACAGTGCTCTTGCACTGCACATCTGGAGCACATCGCCTACACCCCGACTGGCAGCGGGGACTGCGCGCATCAGATGCCATTAGTCAGAAAATGTGTTAGCACAAAGAAATTATGGGTAGTGTACAACATGGTCAGATGTAAGGAAAAGCGCCATTTGTAGGTTTGTTAGTCAATTAGGCTTTATTTCAAGTGATTCCCCCAAGGCTTCTTGAGGTAGGAGCATTTGTTTTCCTTCATTTCACCTCAGCCTGCTATGATTCAGTGACTTCAGAGTTCTATAAAATCTTAATATTTTGATTCTCAGAACTGTCACTCAGAGCATCACCTACGCCTTGACCTCTGTTCTGAGCCTTACTAAATAACCACAAAACACCCAACAGAGATACAGCCAAAAAAAAAAAAAGAAAAGAAAAAAAAACCTGCACAAAACTATCAGACATTGTTCTGTGACTATTCCCAAGCTGTCATTTATATTATTAATTAAATGAAGAATACAGTGTCACCATTTTGGTTAACAGATAGCCCTGGTCAAGACAGGTGGAGTACACCACCTCTGTGAGTTCCACCTTTAGGAGGTGTATGACCCTTTTCATTTCCTGCTCTAAAATTGACTTCTGAAGTTTCCAATTCTTTAAAAAAACCCCTCACTCTTCAGCAAACAAATCTTGGTAGACATAAATAAAAGGCATTTGGGAAAAACTCAAATAATTTCTAGTCCATAGTGCTTACCTACCATTAAAAATACTTTGTTCTCCAATCAGAGGGTATATTAAATGGAAAAATGCCACACTGTAACTAGCAGAACAGATCATAGGATGAAATTGATTGGCATCACTTAATTAAACTGATATAAAATAGGAAATAAATTCATAGAAATCTAAGGCAATTTGCTAAGTGAAAGAAGACTGAGAAAAAAAAGTTGAATAGCTTACTTGTAATGAATAATCTGAGTAACTATGCAATTTCAGTAAAAATACTGCAGATATTTCAAAGTTACATATTTACTAGAAAGATCTTAAAAAATCTTTTTAAAAAGTAAAATGTGTGCTGAACTTTTCTGACATTTACAAAAGTAATTAATTAATATGATTAAGCAAATTAGACTGAGCCAAAGTCTGACTGATTGTAAAGCATGCTGCAAGAGCCACCTGTTTGCTAGAAAGATTAGATACTATGGTGCTGGCAGCTAGAAAAAAACAGAATTATGAAAGATAACATCTATATATACTGATCTTTGAGATCTGTCTTTTCTGACATGCTTCACCAGATTATCTCAGCTTTACCTGAGAGGAAAAATTGTCCATAAGACATTGTTGTTGGGAAAAAAGCCCTGGCGATTAAGGTAAAATAAAGACACTGCTAACTAGGTCCATAAGGGTGTTTATGGATCCCTTTCCTAACTGGGTGCATCAGCTCCTCTGTATCCAGCTAGCCACTTCCCAAGGTCCAGGAAAATCCTAGCACTAGTCCCTTTCTCTCTAGATTTGCTCTCCTTCACCTTGAGGGCAGCAGTGAATGCTCCTGCTGCACAGACACAATATCTCCATTTAGCAGTTAAGAATCAAACTTCTGGGTAGCAATAGTTGCCATGAGATGCTGTAAAATGTGCAGTTGCTGGATATTCATCCCTGGTGATCATTTACAACCTGGAGCAAAACTTGAAACAGGGCAGAGAGGTACTTCTTTCCCTATTTT
Organism: Edolisoma coerulescens; assembly: GCA_013397115.1. NCBI lineage: Eukaryota > Metazoa > Chordata > Aves > Passeriformes > Campephagidae > Edolisoma > Edolisoma coerulescens. The sequence continues at coordinate 1,293,186 of VWZW01004119.1, forward strand.
GCAAGATTTTATTATTCATATAAAGCCTCAGTCATATATCTTATATTATATGTGGAACAAACCCGTCAGCTCTATCAGTAGGATCCTGTAGTGAAAGTCTAAGTGGGGAGATATCACACCCAGGTTTAAAAGACTTAGAGGAGATATTGGACTCTTCTTCATGGTTAAGTGCCAGAAGACTTCAGAGAACCCATTTGGTATCAAGTCAGGAAGCGGGTGAGGACTGGAGGAGGAGTGTAGACTTTCGTGTTTATAGTGCAGGCACAACAGCTCTGGAGATTGTCCTGTACCAGCACAGCATATCAGAGACCTTGAAGTCTGGAGAGGAGGCAGGAGATGGGAAAGAATAATTTTCCAAAAGGCAAAGGAGCAGACAAAGGTATGGAGAAGAGCAGAATCACAGCAGCCCTGAACAAGCAGATTTTGAGGACAGCCTCTGATGAGGACAGCCTAGTTACCAGGAAAGGACAGAAGAACCATCAGTTCCATGCAGTGGTATCAATCCCATTAATTTTTCCATGGAAATGATGCCTCAGTGCTCTCTCTGTACCCTGGAGGCTTAGCTGAGGTTAACACAGAGCCCTGTGTGTTGGATTACTACCACTGAAGTAACACATTGGGCAATAACCAATTTTTCAAATCACAGTCCTGCAAAGGGAAAATGTTACCAAATGGACTTGTCTGTGAGAAAGAAAATGCTGGATATAGAAATTAGCAGAGCTGATTGCTAGGTATGCTCAATTAGGAGTGTATATATGGACTTTTCTAGAAATAGCTTCAGTCACGCTCAGCCTGCTGCTTGTACTATATTCCTGCCATACAGATTAACTAAACACAATGTTAAAGATGCAAAAAAACCTGTGATTTGAAAGTTCTGACATAAACAGTCCCTGAAAAAGAAGCAAACAGAGCACACATTGTCTATGCCATTTGTGAGCCAGTGGATCTAATGGTTCACTTACTTTACAACCTGCTTTGGAATAATTTGGCACATCTCTAATTTTAACAAGCTTCAGTGGGATTAGATAAAATGCAGACTTTGTTTACATCAATTAACACTCAAAGAAGTACAAAAGAACTTGTTAACTGCATTTATGAACAAAAAGTAGCAGAGTGAGAGTTTGTCCAAACGAAGTTGCAGTACGACTTGCTCAGATTGGCACAGTTTTCTCTGAAAGACTAAAACCAAAAACCCAAGAACGGAGCTGCATTTTCAAAGAGGCAGATGTGTGTTTTTAATTACATCAGCAGATCTAATCAACATTTGTGATAACTGCATTTCCAGGTTTGCATACATCAGACTCACAGAGATGCCTGCTTCCCTCCACATGCCATGTACACATTCACTGAGTCAACTGGAAAACCAAAACCATTGCAGGAGAGTTGACAAATACATTGGCCATTGCTACATTATTATTCCTGTTTCCAATTATTTTGCCCCATTGCCATATTATTATTCCTATTTCCAATTATTTTGCCTTGACTGATTATAAGCACATCCTTCTCTAAATGCTACGGAGCTGGAAAGAAAATGTGGATGACTTCAAACCCAGCGCTAACCACCCACAGCAATAATAAAATGGACACATCATATATGCCTCATAAAAGGTTTTCAAATACCAATTATATTAATAAAAACACAGAGAGGAGAGGTAAAAGTAGGTAAAAGTGGGAGTTAAAAGAGTGAGGGAAGGAGAAACGTGCAGCATGGAATATATTATACCATGTCTGTAGTATATACTATAAATTAACAGGATTCTGATAAGTTTCATTTCTTTCGGTCATAAACATTTTGTTCAAAATTTTAGATAACACAAGAGACACCTCCAGAAGTTGTTTTTGTGACTCTCTCAAGGTCAGCCACTCCTAAGGAAGCTTCCTGTTCCCTCCTCGGGTACCACACCCTGACATCTTTTCCATCTTTTCCCCATAAACAGCTCAGGGATCCATAAAACAATGTTGTCACTCAACCACAATGTTCTCAGTTATATTTTCTGTGTAGTTAAGAGGCCTGGACACTATACAAATGCATTTTTGTTACTCCAGCAGCCTGCCATTATAATTAGAAGTGATCAGCAGAGCTGAGCTGCTCACAGGCACTGTCACCAGTGAGAGCACTGGCTGGTCAGTGCCCTGTCCCCTTATCCTGCAACACCACAACTTCTCCCTCCTGATATGACAAAATTAACTCTTACAGCCTAATAACAAGTCTGCTGCTGCACTAACAATGGCAAAAGGTGCCTGGAACAGCCTGGTGTGCTCGAGCATTGCGGATCAGAGCTCTGCTGAACTGCAACAACAAATAGAATCAATTCCTTCAAGAGGCTCTGCATTCCTAAACTTGCCACGGCACACAGCAGAGCGTGACTTAACGAAGCTCAGACGAGCAAGGAAACGCAAAGAAAGGGTCTTTAATTAATGCAGCCACACTTTCTGTACCACCAACTTCATTCCTTAAGGTAGGGATATTAAGGAAAAGAAGAATTTGTTATTTTCGTGGAAACAGAACAAAGAGAATTCAAGAGCAAGAGCAATTATATACCATCAAATGTGGCTCATACACAGCTGATTTTTTTTTTTCCTTTTTTTTTCTTTTATTTTTTTTTAGGAGAGAAAGGAGTGAAAACTTAGGGAAGTAACAGGTAAGGAAATGTTCCTTTAAGGTGAAGAAAAACAAATCAGGATAAGTAAGCAAAAAAAATCCTCAAACTTTTAAGCTTAATGATGGCATTCCCATTATTGTGGTTTAAATAAAGTGTTTTGAACACCACATAGAGCAACAAAGGTGTTGGGACCTGGAGTCTCTTTTCTAGTACCACCCTACAAGTGGAAGTTGCTGAAACCACAGCAGCCCAAGCAAACAGTCATGCACACATTTAATATTCAACAAATTTTTTTCATAAAGACCACCTGAAAGAGCTCATAAGTATTAACATAGATATCTAATGCATAGATATCCAGCTACGTCACAGAAACCCAGCTCCAAAACCCCCTCTAAACAACACCAGCTCTAAATGCAGAATATCACAGCACATACAGATTAATTCCTGATAGGTATCCAAACCCTGGACAATCTAATAGCAGCTTAGCATTGATTGCATGCTACACAACAATTTAGGTTTTGTTTTCCATTAGTAAACACCTCAAATTACATGAAAGGGAGAAAAAGTTCCCTAGATACAAGCATTAAATATTTATCAGCCTTATGTCTGCTCTGTCACCACTCCTCTAAGAAAGTCCATTAATTAAATACTTTAGAAACGATTAAAACACTTCCTTAGAACTTATTGGCACCTGTTAATTCACTGACCCTACGAGGCTATGGCAGTAAATGTCTCGTTTGATTGCTTCTCTTACCAATAAATCAGCAGCTTAAAGACAAAGGAGACATGATGCAACTCCATGTACACAACATTGCCTTAAAACAAAAAAGCCAGTATCTAGAGGCAAAGAAACAGAACATTTATGTAGACAGGGCAGCACAAATAATCTATTTAACCTAATCTTTTAATTACAGGAAACATCTCGTAGCAAGACATACAAGAGCAATGAAATGACCCAGAGCTAGAAATCAAGATGATATATTTGTGCATGTGAAAGTAACACCAGCAGAATTCATAAAAGAAAACCTCCTTGGGCATTATTATCTTTCCATCAGGATACACTGTCATCACATTGAGAACAGGAGAAAAAATGGCTTAAAATATGTTATTAAAATACAAATAAAGGGACAGGGAAAAGAAAACAAGAGCAGAGAAAGGTAAAATTAGAAGGCGGGGGAAAGCAGGTGAAAAGAAATCTCTGTTTGAATTATAAAAAAGGAGCATCTTAGGATTGGGGAGAGGAAAGAAATAAGGGACAGACCCTAATAGTTTGGCGTAGCACAGCACCTACTCCACTGCAGAAGCTGCAACGATTTTGGTGTATTATTTACTCAGTAACAAACTATTCAGCAGAGAGGGGGGTTCAAATCTGGCCCTGCTTGGGCAGTATGCAAATCTTCTCCCACTCCTCTGCAAGCTTTTAAGGATAGCTGGCAGAGAGTCCCCTGAAGAGTCCTGGCAATGCCACAGTCTGCGGTGGGAAACGAGCATCTTGCAAAGAACCCCTGAGATCCTCCTACCCCCTCAAATCTGCGCGAGAGGAGAAGTGTTGCCTGCAAGGGGGAGCGAGACAGAGCGTGTGTGCAGGAGAGGGAGAGAAAATAGTGCTGGTAATTATAAAAGAGTCCTGAAATGCCAGGAGATGGAGAGAATAATTGATCCGAAACAAAAATAATGACAATAAATTGCACACTCCTCGCTGTTCGTAATGTTTTCGCCTTTCCCCCATTTGGGGTGTTTTGACCCTTTGTTCAGATCCTTTACCTTGCTGCATCGAAGTTATTACAGAATATTTGAAAAAATTGGCTTCCCTTCCTTTGATCTCTACTATTGGATTACATTCTTCCTACTCCCTGCACACAGTTCTTCACTCCCACATTCATTTTCCCCATTTCTTTGTTTACATTCAATTTTACCATATTTCTTCACACTTTTCTACATGGGTAAAGTCTATGTTATGTTCCAACACACATTACTCTCTCTCCTTCCTTACTTTGCACTTTTTAACTGATCATGTAGAATATTTGTTCCAGAATGACAACAAAAAAAAAAATCCAAAACAAAATACACACACACAAAAAAAAAAAAAAAAAA
>VWZW01004119.1:1302341-1412918 GCA_013397115.1 Edolisoma coerulescens
CATCCACTGCCCGCAACCACTGCCCCCATCCCTGCCCGCATCCCTGCCCTCATCCACTGCCTGCATCCACTGCCCCCATCCCTGCCCGCATCCCTGCCCACCCGTGCGCTGCCCACGAGATGGCAGCAATATGTTTATGAATAATGCAGCAGAGGCTGCAGCCCATTTCGCATGCGGGAGCTGCAAAAAGCGCCGCTCGCTCCTTCAGCTGCAAAACAAAATAATATCGCACTCCCCCCTCTCCCCTCCCCAACTGCACAACCCTCTGTGAATTTGGCCAAAAAAACAATGGGAAAAATAAGCTGCTCCTCTGTCACGCTGCCCGGGCTGCTTTCTCATGTGGGGTCGGCGTTTTCCAAGGCACAATGTGCTTCCTCTTCTCTCACAGATTTGTCCAGGTCCTTGTGCTCAGCCGTGCTTCTGTCCCTGACAAAATTATGTCACACGCACATTAAGCATTAACTGCTGCTATGTTTTATTTCTGCAGCACAGAAAATGCCTGTGGCTTGAAATAAATATTTTCTTTTCTGATGGACAAATAACATCTGCACTTGTGAAAGCTGCGGCGTGGCTGTCACAGGCTAAGTGATTCAGATAATTTCTTGAGAAGCACATGTGTACGAGCACACACAGACACTCGTACCTATCACAGGCACTCACGTATCAGCACTTGGATTTGCCAAAAGAGGAGCTCTTACAAGGCATAGTGAGCTGCTATAATAATCACTTTTAGCAGACAGACCTCTACGTACACATAATGTCTGACCAGGGGAACACAGACTGTGAGTTTTTTAAATCAGCCTGGTTTCACGGAAAATTTAGGATTGCTTTTCAATTGGATTTTGGAGTTCTCCAGCATTCAGGGAGACCCCAGGCCATGGCCTGCAGTGGGTACCGCACAGAGGTGATGTGCAGTGCCACAGACAGCAGCACCACAGCACCCTGCCCAGGGCAGCTTCTGCTCCAGCCAGGCTTTCAAGCCTTTCCAAGACCTCCATGAGTTGTTGAAGTTACACTTTTCAAGAGATTTTTTTTTCCCTGAAATTTTTTTTAGCACAATAATTGGAAAAAAAAAAATGGACTTGTCTAGGTAAGATCATATTTAGCTACAAATCAACCAAAGTTCTTTTGAGAATTCTGAATCTTATTTCAAGAAGCTGAGTTAACAAAGTATTGCTTATCAGGAGTGGACCTCACTGTTGCTGAAAAGTAACAACTTTTCCCCATCATTAAAAAAAGGGTAAACAGGATTTCCATTTTTTCCTTTAATAATAATAAATAACGAAATATTAATATTCTGATTCTCTAGCCACAAAATACACAAAGTTTTTCTGACACAACTCAGGGGGTTGTGTTACCCCAAAGCAGACTCAGAAACTACAGAAAGTGAGAGAAATAGTTTAACTATAACTTTGTGATACTTCTACCTTAACAGCTTGGTTTGTCCTTTTTATGAATAAAGTTGCTGTTCCTTGAAATCCTTGAAATTCCATTACAGAGGTTAAATTGATAGAGAAGCTCCTTGAAATTCTATTACAGAGGTTGAAGACTCAGTTTCCCAAACTTTTTAAATGCACACTGCTGTCAGCCGAATGCCTTCCTGTGGATTGCTTGTCTATTTCCAAATTGATTATAGCTCCAATATCGAAATATCAAAATATTGATATATTTTGCTGTATATTACAGAAAGTTTTTTCTTTTTTGTTAAGGTGTCTTATACAAATGAAGTTCAAGGCCTTACAGTTTGTCCTTAAGTGTAAAGCTTTTCTTGTATCACAGGCGTAATGACATCTGTCCCTCTTTCCATGACTTTTTTTGGGGAAAACTGGCTTTATTAGCTGATATTCCTAAGAGCATGAATCACATCAAGAATTTCTGTGTCCATGATTACTGAGCAATCTGAATTCCAGTTCATTTCCCATATGCTCTCTTTGGGCTAACACGAGTAACATCAGATTGAAGAGAGAGACACTGGTGAGAGACGGTCAAAGCCTGCCCATTTCTCACCTGACACTTCTGAAACAAGGGTAGAACTGAATATTCCAGAGTGCTCCATTTACCAGGCTCTTGCTTAATTTCAATTAGATAGAGATCTTTTCCTTTCCCAGCTGATTTTTCTGCCTGTTGTGCCCTTTACTAACCAGGGTCACCTCAACACCTCCTTGGGTTTCAAGAGCATCTACTGTCAACACAGGTGAAGTGGTTAAAGTTAAATCTGCCTTTTTCATACACAAAAATAAATTAAATAATAAAAATTAAAATACCACGGATCTTTAAAGGTCTCTCCTCCTCATCACCTTAAAGTATCATATTAAAGTCTTTAGAAGTCAAAGTGACTTCTCAATTGTAGAACATTTAAAATGCATATTGTGTGCAATTTTCTGCTTCCTACAAAACTTTCCTCACAATCAAGGCTGTTTTCCTTCTTACACTGTGCTCTCACTCTTACTTTTCTGTTCTGATGACCAAAAAATACATTAAAACTTATGTGATATTCAAAATGAAAGAAATTAAGAAAAAAGACAACTGAATACATGAAAAAAAATGCATCCAAGGGTTTTGTTGGATTTAGGTTACAAAAGGCAATAGTCGATATATTGAGAAGTCAGAAGATTTTGTGCATTCATTGATTATGTTTTACTGAATATTTTGGCAGGAGCTTTGCCAGTAAGGTCATTAACAGGAGAGTTAGAAGAGAGAACAAGAAACACAATTGTGAGGCTGTTCCACATCGTTGTGCTCAAGATCTCCCACTTACAGCAAAAAAAAAAAAAGGGAGTACTTATGTAAAAATCACAGAATGGTTTGGATTGGAAGGGACCTTAACTGATCTCATTCCATGGGCAAGGACACATTCCACTCCAAGCCCTTTCCAGCCTGGCCTTGGACATTTCCAGGGATGAGGCAGCCACAGCTTCTCTGGGCACCCTGTGCCAGGGCCTCCCCACCCTCACAGGGAAGAATTCCTTCCCAATATCCCATCTAACCCTGCCCTCTGGCAGTAGGAAACCACTTCCTCGTCTGGCACTCCAGGTGCTCAAAGTGGGGTCTCACCTCCTTCAAACTGCTGGCAACGGTTCTTTTGAAGATGATGATGAAGATCAGATCTTGGCCTTTTTTTTTTTTTTTTTTTAATTAAGTATAATTTTGTTACTTAAAGAACCTCTTGCTGCCACCACCTAATGTGGTGGTGTGATGTGGCAAAGCCTTTTAATTAGGCAGTAACATATTCAGGTCTCTGAATATAAATATAAACCCCAGCCACAGCAGTGAGGTCCAGAAGTGGACAAAATGATGTTTTAATATCACAGGAGTTCCATCCAATACATAGCAAATTCAAAGCCAGCAAAGGCTCCTGCACGACTCCTTGGCTCTGAAAGCAAGAGCCCTCTTAGGCTCGGGAAATGAGACTGACTCCAGGATAGGTTTTGGGTGGGAACATGTTCCAGCTGCTGATAAGGACCACCATAAGACTGCAAGGTGGCTTTTTTAGATTTCCCTCCTCTGTGCAGCATTTATGTTTCAAAACACACAAAAGCCCCAAATACCAATCCCAACCCAAGCCCCTCCACATCGCGCTCTCAGTGCGTCCTCTAGAGAGATCGTGGAAACAAAAATGATCCTTCCCATGGCAAAAAGCAGTGACTTAAACAATTCCTGGGAGGCATCCAGACACTATCCTGATCCTACAGTATGTAGAACAAAACAGCTTATCATTCAGATTATGTGCCTGGACAAAGCTGGAGAGCTCCAAGGACAAGGGAGTTACCCAGGATCAGCGCCATAAATGTTATTATATATGAAACAGCTGCAAGATAAATTCTTTCATATTACACATAGGTGCAGTTGTACTTTCAGCTGTCTTGCTGTTGAAATACTGTAGGTCTTACACAGCTTTCTCTATTTGTAAAATACCCTTACACTTCTTGGTTGTGTATGATTGAGTAACCCCTCACAGCTGCAGTGCGTTGAAACAAAAAACGGTATCACACCAGATCTGTGGCAAGAGCCCAGCCATAGAACTCCAGAAATTCCTCATGTGAAACCTTCCTAAAAGTGAACTTGGTGAACAGGGTAAAATTATGACTAAGAAACCAAAAAATGCCTGTTAGTTAAATAATGGTGCTATTAAGAGAACAAAGCAACTTCACCGATTCATAAATATGCTGCTCACGACCTTTTTTTGTACTTTTCACCTCTCTCCTATTTTTCGTTTTCTTTTTGAATTATCTGAGAGAAATCTCCCAAAACCTCTTCAAGGAAACAGTGTACAACCACAGGAATTTGTGCTAATGAACCCCCAGAATTAAAAATCCAGAGGTCAAGAGCACATCTTCCATAGAGTCTGGGCTGAATTTGAAATTAAAAGGCTGTTTGACTTAGAGTAGAAGTTGAGTAAAACAGGGGAAAGAATAAGATCCAGTTGAAAAGTTTACTAGAACTAGAAAATATGGAATATTGGGAAAAAAAATCTGCAAATCATCCTAGTTAGTGGTGTTTCAACAACCGTATCAGTACTGACTGAAAAGCAGCCCATTAAGTTATTTTCTTTTTTGATAACCTATATCAAAATGCACCTACCCAATATCAAACTAAGCCAAAAAATGGCAAGAGGAGAACAACAGAGTGACACAGGCGCCGTTTCTGTTCCAGTTGCTGACTGACAACACTGCCATCCCTTAACATGGTTTTATTTAGTTATTACAACCATCTCTCTGTAAATGACACTTAGGATTATTTAAGATTATGTTGTAATCCTTTTAATCCTCAGTGCTTTAAATTTCAGGCTAAACACCAAAGAGCAAACTAGCACTTAGCAGAAATATTTAAAGCATGTGATTTGAACATAAATCTTCTTTTATTCAGCACTCCTTCGATGAAGACCTAGTGCATCACATCACTCAGCCAGCAAGAACAAGCAGCACCGTGTCTCACTGCAAACTGCTACCTTTCCCCACATCATGGGAAGCTGTTTCTAACCAGGTCTTTTCCTTGGTGCCAGCTACATCATCAATAAAATAAAGGAAAGGAAATCAGGAGGTTATATTTTATGAGATGTGCATATTTTCAGTTGCTATTAAGGAAAAGTTGAGGGAGAAAAACCCCCACATAATGTGTTCATCAAGAACAGAAATAGATTGCATGCACAAATTGGATAGTGTGAGACAGATCAGACTTATCCTGTTAAAAAGGGAGTAGCTCAATTAAAATGAGAGGAGTAACACTGCTGAAAACATCATGATCAAGACCAGAAACCCAAATCTTCCTGCCTGAATATCATTTACTTGCAGTTTCCTCTTTTTTTTCCTCCCTGCATCGATCATGTTTCCAATTAGTTTTTCTTTATGATACTCCTATGCTCCATCTCCTTGATGCTATCCATTAACTGTCATCTGCTTGGATTTTAAATCCAAGATTCCCTTCTTTTTCTTCAACCCAAAATTTCAATAGTCATTTTCCATTTATGATCTATAATTCATGAACTCAAATTGAGCACCCTGGCTAAATCAAACTCAAAATTCTGCACCTACTCCTAATACAACACACTAGCACAAAGCAACCATTGCTCTGCTTGAACCAGAAAAAAAGGTTTTATTAGAAAGTAATGAAACAAAACGCCAACTATGTTTTGATGCCATGCTTTGAAGATATAATTATACTTATTTCTGATCATTTCAGAGTTAAGCAGCTAATGTATTTAATCAAACAGCAATGCAATGCATCTATATTTAGGTTGCAAAACAAAAAAAAAAAAAAAGGATTAAAGAAAGTCACCCATATTGTTTTCATTTGAACAAACCTATGAATAAGTAGACACACATTATCAATTTTATTCCCACCCACAAGGGATAAGTAGATCAGAAGAAGTGTTTCCTGAAATATTCAGTTTCCAGGTACAAACTGACCTCTCCGCTTTCGAACTCGCCTTGGATTCCCTCCAGATTATCTCACAAATCTTCGCTCCCTCTCCAGTCCCCTTCCCACTCTATCTGCTCATGTAGCACCAGTCTCGTTCAGTCCCTTCCTTTCCCAAAATGTCACCACTACTGGTGCCAAAGCCTTCTCCTCTTTCGCTCTTACCATCTGGCACAATCTTCTTGTAGCTCTCTGTCTAAACAATGCTCCATCCCTCTTCAAAATGTGTCTTAACATATGTCCTTCCTCCCATGCTTTTATTCTTAATGTCTCTCCCACTCACTTATTGGCTTGATGAAGACACATTTTAATGGGTTCAAACAGTAGTGCATGAGTTTCCTTTCTCACATTATTCTGATTCAGTGGAGTTACACCTCACACGAACAGAAGTGAGAAGAAAATGCATCGCAGAGCCTTCGTGCCACCAGTTTGGTAAATCAATAACAGAGCTTCGTTTGTCTTTACGTTGGAAATGTATTAGCTGCAATGAATCACCGCTCCAAAACGCATTTCCAAACAGGAATTTTGCTTACTGCAAAATGAGAAATAAAACCTAGAAGCTCAGAAGACCTGTCAGTGTGCTCAGGGGGTTGCAGGAGTGAAGGCTAAGGTTATACTTAATCACATTCCAAGTGAAAAAGCTGAAGATTGACAGCAAAACCAAAATATTTATTCTAAAAATACCTAGGAAATGACAAAGCCCCAAGTGTTGTCTCAAGACAACCTGGAAGATGTGGGGGGTATAGAAGCATAAGTCTCGCTGTCTTGGAAAAGAGGATTATTTCTAAATATTGCATGTGCTTTAGAAAGATGTCTAGAAAAATAAACCTTGAAAAAACCTCTGTAACATCCAGTTGACCCAAAGAGGTTTCTTTTTAAGAAGCCACGTACAGGCCCTTAAGGGTTTTTTCATGTGTAGTGGTTTTTTTTTTTCCTTCCACCCCAGACCTAGACACAGTTGGTTCCTCCAGCATGTTTCACTGGTGATGATGCCAAAGGACTCTCTGGTAACTAACAGGATCTTGACCCTGACGTGTTCCCTTCTGCGTCTCTCCCCCCTTTATTGCTTGTATTGTTAAACATTTTAAGTGTTAGAACTCTGGGAAACAACTCAGCTCATAGAGAATAATATTTTGATGTGGCTTGATGCAACATTTAGTGAAAGAGAAAAAACCAACAAATCCTTTCTACTGATATTCATGGGAGCTGGATTATGTCCAAAACCTGAAGATGTTGCAATAAACTATTTTAGCCCCTAGATCCTGGAATGTTAACCTTGCAGTAATGCTTTTCCCTTCCTTTCATCTTCTTGGGCCTTGATCCTCCCTTTCAATTCAATGGGATTTGGATGAAGGAATTAAATAATATTATTTTCCATCAATGAAGAATAGTCCTGTGAGAAATACATGTCCTTCTCTGCTGGCCCTGACAGAGGCAAGCTTTCAAAATCCTCCCCTCCCCTGGCAGAAGTGAACCTGGGTCATCACCGTCTGAGGACCCTGAGCAGCAATAAAAATAAACAGAGTAACCGCACTGCGTTGGAGCCGTGCTTGTATAAGCAGTTTGAAGAAGTTGTGTTTATGGAAGTCCTCTAGGTCAAGATTCTAGGCCTGAACCCAAAGCAATTACCTACTAAGTTTTAAAAACAAATTGAATATAGAGCATTAATCAATAAATCAACAGGTTCTCAAGTGTTTAGGAGACTCAGTCATCAGAAATCCTTCTCTTAGAAAAATAGTAAAACGATGCTGGATAAAGTGTTACAATCCTGTACTGGTAAGAAAAATGCTGTATTAAATCAGGCTCTAGTTATTAAAACCAAGGAAATAAAACCTACCTCTTCACAGAGTTCAGACTTAAATGAGCAGTGGAATGCTTTGCCTCTTACCTGAAAGACGTTCTTTCTGCTGGATTTCTCTGAGGTCCACTCAATGCGAGCACCACACAAATCCACACATTCAGGTTTATATCCCGGTTTCTGGAAAAGGGAAAAAAAAAAAAATCAACATGAATATGGCCTGACTTTTCACAAATGGGGACAGTTATCAGATAAAACAAGAATAGATCAAGTTAAAGTGGCAGGTTGTTGTAGCACAGCTGCTGATATTACTGAAAAGAGCTCATTATATACACTGGTACTGTTAAATAACCACTCTTGGGGTGTCTTAGTTCAGAAATAAGGTTCTGAGATTAGAACATAATTTTAAAAACAATTAAATGCTTTAAAAAACAGTCTAGTGTAACATATAGCAGATCAAAACACAAATGCAGACACACGGACCAGCTATTTTCAGTGCTTACTTTGCCAAACCTCTTGAAGAGTCATTGAGTTTAAAGGAAAAATTTTGTGGGTTTTCCAAATGCAAATTTAAACTGATGCAACTGGAAAGGACAGAAATTAGACAAGAACACACATCGTATCTCTAAGACAAGCTATCTCCTTTCTCCAAACAAATTATCATTTCTTGCTCCTAAAAAAAGAAGAAAAGGCTTAGAGGGCATATGTGACACCCAGGAAGAGCTCAACACGAGGGCTGATACTTCTCAGTGTCAGTCCACGCATCCTGGAGTGACACAGCTCTGCCTCCCCTGCTCCTCCATATGGATGCAAGTAATTCAAAGAGCAGATTTGTTTGCCTGTATCATTTACGTTGCTTGGAGTTGGTGTAAAGCACAATAATCCTCATTTGCCATCGAAGCTCCTTCTCCAGGGACTCTGGCTGTGCAGCAGTTCTGGCAAAGCCGGTGTAGTTCAGAGGAGGCTTTGTAGATTGGGCTGCTGCACATTCCACTCAACAGTAAAAATACTGCTGTTAACAGTACAAAGCACCACCAACTCCCTTTTGGGGAAGAGATGGACTGATATCCACATATTTTAATTAATCAGCTTGATGCAACTATTTTCTCTGCTGCTCTTGAGCCATAGTTACCTTAAAAGTATCATTAGCGACACAGAAAACAGACTTTATAGAGTTAAGAGTGGCCAGTCCAGCATCAGCCACAGATTCAGCTTTCCAAAGACTGCTAACTAAATTTTTCTGATGTTGTTATTATGGCCTAAGTATGTGTGTTCTCCAGGATGCCTTTGAGAGGGGAGGAAAAGAACCTATTTAGGTCAAAAGAAGCAAAGAGATCCTGGTCAAGTGATTTGCAGGCGTAGTCTTTGGAAGTTTTCAGTACCAGAGTTGTAATTATGTTCTCCATTTGCCAAACCATAAAACCACAATGGTTGAGCTCCACTAAAACTGACAGTCCTGTGTGCCTTTGTTCCATTTTTTTTATTATTATTATTAATTTTTTTAATAGAAGAAATATACTCTTCAAAACAGAAGGATGTTCTTGTGGTTAAACCACTGGAAGAAAAGAGCTTGGATTTCTTTTTCCCCACCTCTGCCTCAAATTTCCTGCCTGGCCTCTGACAAGAGCTTAGTCTTTCCAATTTTTTTTTAACAGATCAAAACTGCAGCATTGAGACTTGATTTTACAAAGATGTTGTGAAACTTCGTCAGCTAATATTTGCATGGCAAAAATTACGAAGTTGGAAAAAAACCCAAGTACTGATATATTAATGCAAAACAAAAAAAAAAAATTCAAATTGTGGAGGAAATGAATGAGTTTTCAATATTCCAATACTTTTATAAATAGGGCTGTGGGGCCTAGATCCTCTCCAGGACTCCACGCGATGCCCAGATCTGCACCACACAGGCAGCTCTGCAACCCATCAGGAACACACAACACAGACTTCCCGAAGTGGGTAATCTTGCTTTCTTTGAAAAAAAAAAAAAAAATTACCCACGAGGATAATCTGAGTCTGAAAATTTTTTAACAAAGAAGGATAGCTTTATTCCACCAGCAGAAAAAGCTGAGAAATTTTGGAAACACACGATGAGATTAAAAGAAGAGATTAACACGTAGACAAAGAAACAGAAATAGTTTTTTGATAGAAAACGTTACTGGGCTACAGAATATTTTCCTCAGGAAAACTGTCCTGGAACACTGAAGGGGGAAAAAACAATGAAAAGCCTAGAGAGGTTTCCCAGGAAGATGGAATAGCGAACTCTATAGGATTTTACCATCTCTAATTTCTATGATTGTACAAAAATAGATGCAACAGCAGAACCTGGACCTTTCTATGCACCCAGTGAACACACAGTATAATTTTGCTGCTGTTGCAGTGCTCTGAAGTTTGTTTACAGCTCTGATTTTGTAATACGCAGAAGAAAAGTACAAGCATGTGCATCTCCCTCTGCAGAAAGGGCAGGATGCTTGTGGTAGTGGAAAGATGAACACGCTTCTGCTATGTGCAATAATTATTTGAATCAGCCTCTTTTTCTCTGGGGGAAATAAATACGAGTTGAGCAACCTGGTCTAGTGGAAGGTCTCTCTCCTCATTGCAGGGGAGTGGAACAAAATGATCTTTAAAGTCCCTTCCAACCCAAACCATTCTATGATTCTATGAAAACTTATCCTTTGGAGAATTTCAGTTCTGACCACAGTGTGTCTATGAACTCGTGGGTACGGCACAGAATGTGAAGCTTCTGTTGAAAATTCCATGTTAAATCATTCAGATCCATAGAGCCTGAAAATGCCCGTCACTCTTCTGCTGCACACCTGGGGAGCACCCACTGAAATCCATCAGAACTCCAGGAAGTCTACAGGGAAATTCATTCTGGCCTGAACATTTCCCTCCTACAGAGCTGGCTTTCCAGCTTATGCAACACCCAGAGACCCTGGGAGAGAGTAAGTTGAGGTGACTGGGAAGCCTGAGCTCTCCACGTCCTTGCTTTGTGTCCTGCAGTCAGAGCAATTATGTTATATCAATGTAGTTGGAGGGGGTTACGCTGTAAATTGATACAAGTGTCTGCTAAGATGAAATCTTCCTAAACATGAATATGGATTTCAGCAGCGTTTTCACTCACTAAATTACTTTGCAGATGGGCTAATAACCTGAGGTTAAAATAACCTCTGTTGCATAAACTATCTGAGGGAATAAACTGACTACATTTTCTTGGTCAGAAAGACCAACTGATAATAGAATTTAATGCTGGTAAGGAAGAATGGAGCTGTGATTCATTTAGATCACAATGTCCTAAATTTAAAATAAAGAGTAAGTCGAATTCATAAGAATGGTGTTTAAAAAAAAAAAGTGTATTAAAGCCAGGACCACAAATGATCAAGGCAGCAGCAAAAGCTAATGATTTAGCTACATGGGATGCAAACTTGCATTTTCAGTAGTATTTGTAAACAATCTCATTTTCTGAATCTCTCCTCCGTGTGCTTTAATTGCTGTGCTCTATTACTTCCAATAACTCCAGATTTTGTCACCAACTTCAGCAGAAAGCAAAGCAATGGATCCCAGTCCTCTCCATGCAAAGCAGCAGCAAAGTTGCCACAGTGAGTCCTGCACCTACAGTCATACACAGGAACAGCAAAACCTCCTTTTAGCTGTTGCCAGTTCTTTGACTAAAACATTATTAAAGATTTAGGCAAATATAATTTTAAATCACCTCTAAATGCTGTCCTATATTCATGAAAAGAGGTATGATTAGAGGTGCTCTAATTTCCCTCTCTCCTGTTGCCTTTGTTTCGTGAAATATCATTCCTCTTATAATGATGCTGTCTTAGTCTAAATTTTTGCTCCAAGTACAGTATTTAATAATTAATAATTAATGAATTAATATCTTTAGAATACAAAGGAACATTAATCTTTTTGTTAAGTCACATCATTTTCCTGCTAACAATAAAAATGCTTTGTTATAATTCATACTATTGTATATGAACATCGCTTCTCTTACATTATTCAATTAATGGTTGAGTTCTCCCTTTTCCAAAGTAAACTAAAACTGGAAAAATAAAATAAAATCAGTAAACAAATGGCTTCTAATGAGTCTTTTTTGTATTAGTCTCTTTCAACTATAAAAATTATATCTGGTTAAATTGTTTACAAAGGAAATAAGCATTGTATTTACTTTATCAGATGAGATAAGCCTGCCAGTTTAGCTTTTTTTGATGTGCAAAACTTGGGTTTAAGAAATTGGGTTATAAGATTTTGAACACTGACAGCTCTTGTTGTTTTCAAGCTTTACTCAATTTGTTTATTTACTGTTGCATTTAAGTTTTATGCAACAGACAGAAAATGTAATTTTAACAGATTTTTCTCACCTAGTGAACATTGAGTTCACAGCCCCAGTGCTCAAACCTAGCATGGAATAAAATAAAAAAGCACCACACTTATTTTTTTCCCCAATAATGAGTAAAATACAGGTTCAATATGTCTGTGCTCTTCCAAACACAGGAGGCAGATTTTACCTCACTGATTGTGAGCACTGGTGACCACTGAGGCTTCAGAGATAGGGACTGACCTCTCAGAAGGTCCTGTTTCATAACACACCACCATCTTTTTAGTTAGACAGTTCGAGATCTGGGCCAAAATCCCATTCTGCAGGCAGGTCTAGTTTAGTATCCAAATCCCTAAAGAGCTAAAGGGGATTTTAACCATGTGGAGGAGTCTTAGGGCAAAATCAAGTCTCCTGTGTGTTAGATTTCCACCAGTTCATTTATCTCCTGGAATATGGATGAGGGCTTGCAAAAAGAGGGAAGAGGTAGCAGGTAGAAGTATAAGACACCTAGTAAATTATAAGACTAGTTCCAATAAGTTCATTTTAGACATTTTTCTTTTTCCTAATAACATATAATTCAACTTTAAGGAAAACAGATGATTCTGAAAAAAAATATAATACAAGCTTTTCTGCTTTCATGACTGAAGAGAAGTTGTATTCTCCAGCTGGACTAGCACAAACACAAGCAGAAAGTGCCAGATTTCACCCTTTACTTATTTTTATTGTTTCATCTATTATTTCTGGGGTTCTTTTTCTACAAAGCTCACCTTCTTTCAAAAAATGTAAGGCATGAAAAGGTGCTCTTTGAGGTTGATTTTACGACAGGTGGCATTGATAGGTCTAGGATTTATAGAAGAACAGTTTGCATCACCTGCCACAGGAAAAATAACTTATTGTTTCTGACTCCTGCCAAAGAGAGCACCTTTGTGGCCGCCCATCACGCCGATGAGATTTGGCAGGTTCGATCGGGCCTTGAGAGCCTTTCACAACAGGGCTTTGTCAAACCCATCCCTTCACTGCCTACAGTGTCACAGAGCCACCAAATTTCCCTTTTGGTGCCCACGCTGAAGCTCGGCAGTGCCCAGCACTGAAGGGACCCGCGCCGCTACCGCTCGCGCAACGGAGCTGTCACATCTCCCGAGACAAAGATCGGTGGCCTTTCCTTGGGGCACAATAAAAAGGTACTGCAAATTTCACTTTGTAGTAACTACAGGCTACAGAAATTGCATTAGCTGCATTAGATGGAGTCACAGAAATATTCAGGAAGGTTAGCGGGATATGGTGGATGTCACATTTACACCGCGATAAAAAATCACTTTGCTAACTTATAATGTTTTCTGCTTTGGTAACACCCTATATTAAGGTGCCATTTATAAATAATTTATTATTATTTATTAATGTATAAGCCACTTTATACGATGGTAGATAACAACTTAAATTCATGTATTAAAGATGCACATGCATGGTTTAATACAATTTACGCCTCACAATATCCTTTGCAACAGATTCTCATCGCATCATCTGTTCAGCATTTATTACTAATGCATTTTATAACACACTTTATAATGCGTTATTTGAGGAAGTAGCTGCATTTAGTGATCATTTTCATAAATAAGAATAAAGCATTTATAAGTGGCACCTTAATTTAAAGTGTTACCTTCACATTACTGGGTAGTCACTCACCATTTGTCTCACTTTGCAATTACTCTCAAAATGCACCTCTTAATAAAGGACATGCTGTGCCCTATTTCTTCTCATACACTACTTCTGATTAAGAGTTTATCAAGGCATTTTTCCTTTAGCTGCTCTCAAGCCTTTGAAGTTGCCAGCTCAGTCTAAATTTGTCTTCTGTAAACACCAAACTTTTTATATTGAAATAATTGTTGCCAGGAGGCTGAGGATATTGGATGGTTGGTTGCCTACCAGGTTGGCCAGCGCCGGCTGCTTGGATTCTTTGTAGAATTCCATTTTCCGAGCAGTAAGAACAATCCAGGAGGTGGACCAGTTTTTCCTTATAATAAAAATTAAAAAAAAAAAAAGAAAGGAAAAAGGGAAAAATCTGTGAGGCATTCAAGCAGGAGGTAAAAGATGTTTCATTTGTAGAATTTACTTTTAATTATTAAACCATATTAATATATATATGTTGGAAACAAAAATGGTCTAAAGTCAAGATTGTCAACGAACTTCCATCAACATCGATGGAGTTGCACCATCCTAATTATACCCAAAATGTAACCTATCAAAGCTTGAAAGGCTTCTTTCTCCTCATTCATATTTTGAAGCCCATTTGTGTTTCATTTTTGCCATGGTGTCAAATGAAAACAGTGAGATTATTCACACATGCTCAAAGTTCACATATAGAGGACTCCGAAATAGCTGGTGCCCTTCTGGTACCTAATACTTAAAATAAATCTGAGAAGGAAAAATCTTGATCTGACTATACTCCAAGCTCAGTAACAGGTCTATTTTGAAAGGTCCCAAATGCTTTCTCCTGTCTCTAAATTAAAAGTTTACAGGAGAGCAAGGAAGATAAGAACAATATCTGAGCAAGGTTTAAGTAACCATGAAACATCAGGAGTTCATGGTACAGCCCTAGAGAACTGACAAACTGCTGGGGCTAAGGAGAAGTAAAAATACACATGGACATGTGAAAGAATGTCCCCTGATACAGAATAACATAACATTTAACTCAAGAAAATGCAATTATATATATTATCTACAACACGTTTCAAACCACTACATAATCATAAATCTGATCTGATAAAAAATTGTTTTTAGGTCAACAGGTCAAGTTTGACTCTCCAATTGAAGGGTCATAACATCTGATATTTACACAAATACTCGTAAATCCACTATTGATCTACTTCATGTGGTGAACACGAGTTGTCTATTGGTAAGCACAACTTCAGTTGTTTGTTATTTTTCTCTATTTTCTCTTTCCATTTAAAAGAGGTCTTCTAAGTGCACAAAGGTGTAAGTGTTCAAGCGTGCTATGTGCAGATTTAAACAAATTTTCCTATCAATTGGATATGCTGGATGAATATGGATTGCCAAGGAATTAAACAGTAATACATCTTGGAGTACATGTTAAATCCAGTGCCCAATTTACACAAAATTAAATCAGTTGTGGGTAGAACAGGGCAGCCACAGCTTCTCTGGGCAACTTGCGCCAGGGCCCACCACTCTCACAGGGAAGAAGTTCTTCCTAATATCTAATCTGACCCTGCCCCCTGTCAGTTTGAGGTCATTCCCCCTTTTCCTGCCACTTCAGGCCCTTGTCCAAAGCCCCTCTGCAGCTCTCCTGGAGCCCCTATAGGCTCTGTCACATGCACATGTTATACCTTAATTTCTTGCCACCATCTGCTATTTTCGCTTTTAGAAGATAACCTTCTTTCTCCACTACCTGCAAGAAAGAAAAATTAAGGTCATAACCATATTATACATTCAGATGAAAAAAAACCACTTAATACATGCATAGGAGTCTTCATCCTGCTAGTCTAGTGTGGGGAATTTTACCACTAATTCTCAGATTAATCACCTATTTTTTCTGATATATTCAGTACTTTTAAATATTTTCAAATAACATTTAAAGTCAACTACTATACAAAATTAACCACGATAAAAACCCAATTAAGTTTTATTTTACTTTATTTTATCCTATTTATTTAGAAGAAATTTATTTTAGTGCTGGCAAAGTTTCTAGCTACAAGCAAAAGAGAATTTTAAATACATTTCAGGTAAACTATGTTAAAATATCATTTTATACATTGAGTTTCATTACTAGCTGTGAGGGAAACACCGCACTGAGGACCCTGTATGGGGATGTGACACTGGATTGTAGGGTCCCAACACTGCGCTTGAGTTTTAGTGTATTAGAAGAAAGGCCTAGGCTTGCTCTTTTTGTTTGCATTTCAATTTGTGCTCCTCCACCTCTCTGAACACCTTCCTGAAGCCAGAGCCCCTTGCAGACCCCTTGGTTCTCTGATCAGCTGAAGTATCCCATTGTACAGCTGGGATACAGCTGGGATAGGGGTTATTTTTGTCTGTGTAAATTTATATTAAAAAGCTAAAAAACAAACAAAGCAAGATGACTATTTTTCAGCCAAACCCAACAACCTTCCATCTCATCAGGTCTCATTAACTAAGGAGGTCTCGACTGTGTCAGTAATGGGAAAAAGAAACAAAATTGTGATTAAGAGCGAGTCTGGTTTTGCTTTCAAACACCACTGAGCCAGTGCCCGACTTGGATATTAGAAACTCCACATGGCCTTTGTAGTAAATTGCATCACAAGGAGATTTCATAACAATTTCAATAGAATTCTGCTGTCCGCAAAGCCATTAAATAGCAATAAAACATGCTTTAAAAGGTGATATAAGGATTTTTAAATCAAACATGTCTGTTATTTTGATTGTACAAAATAGCATTATTTTAACAGTGTAATATGTTTCACCATTTCCTTGGATTTTGTCTGAGGTTGATACACACCATGTGATGAGATATATTCTGTGTATACATCTGTTGGCACCTATGGAAAGGCCTGTAGGCCTGTGGACAGTGATTTAGGTGACATTCTCAAATGGGTACATGAGGATCAGCGTGTGCTTCATCTGTAATTTGTACTTATCTCATGTAAATTCCTGTCATGCATATCATTGCCACAGAAAACCCAGAGAGAAAGTACGCAGGGATTATTGTGCAGAGTCATGTCACTATTTATCTAGTGATGGATAGGTGAACTAGCAGAGCTAAAATAAGGTTTAATCCCCATCTCCACCTACTTTTTTTTTTTCACCTTAATTTACTTTTTTTGATATTTTTCTTCCCCTTCTAATCCTTAATTTTTGTATCATAAAGCTTCTGGTGGTTGGCCAGGGCCAGAGATCCCAAATAACATATGAGAAAAGTTATTCTTTTTAATATTTCTATCCATCTGGAAACAGAAACTGGGAGGAACATTGACTAACCATTCCAGCTGTCAATTGCTTCTCTGAATCAGATCCAAAATCTCATGCTTTCAAAGTTTACCAACCGCTTTCCCAAACTGCTATCTTAACCAATCCAGAACTAAATGAAAATATTATTTTCCAACTTCAGATCTGAATCACCTTTGTTGTCAGATTCTGGGAAGTTAA
This sequence comes from Edolisoma coerulescens, assembly GCA_013397115.1. Taxonomy (NCBI): domain Eukaryota; kingdom Metazoa; phylum Chordata; class Aves; order Passeriformes; family Campephagidae; genus Edolisoma; species Edolisoma coerulescens. The sequence goes on from VWZW01004119.1 coordinate 1,319,510, forward strand.
GAACTGGATGTGCTTCCAGATGAAAATGTTGCTGCTTAGTCATATTTTCCTAATAATTGTCTTCAGCGAGGATATCAAATGCACTAAAAAATATTGGGTATATAAAATATCCTGACTTAAATTACATAGCTCAAATCCACCATTTGCTATAAATTAAATGGCTCAAAACTGATCAGTAAAAAACTACAAGAGCTGCAGTTAATATGAGCCCTCCCTGTGCTAAGAAAACTCCTTGCACATATATTGCTTTAATTGAATTAGTACAGGTGCTGTCCTCAAGTAAAATTAGCATGGCCTCCTCTAATTGATAATTTGCAGAGTTTTCTCTGTAATTAATATAAAGGGCACACATGGAATTACAAAAAAACTACCACAAAATCAAATAAAAATATATCTAGGATGACCCCAATATTTTTATAATTCCTGTTTGGGGTGCTATATTCCCCTTGTTTAACATCTGTTAATATCCTCTTTTCTATTCTACTTTTTTCCCAAGAAAGCACTTCTAGGACAGCTCATGATCAACTTACAACACTTCTGCAAATGGATGATATTGGATTGAAAAGAATTCCAAATATATCCTAATGATATGTTCTGTTGTTCCTGTCTCAATAAATATCATCATTTGTTGTTAAGCTGCTGCCCTTCCTGCACCTTTTCAACATGTGGAAGGTTGAGAAAATGACCCAAAATGCCCTGAAGAATTAGCATAGAAATAGTAAAATGAGATTGTTTTGTGGAGTTTATGTTGATTTATTTTTTAAATTGTTTTTAGAAGAATAGTAAAGATAAGAGTCCGTAGTGTAAATATTTGAGTTTCTAAATAAGAATTTTAAAAAAAGCCCTCATTCTCATGAGCTAATATTGTTAGAAACATAATTATCACTGTGTCACATGCAGGTTTTATAATTTTCTTGGGTAGAATTCAAACCTTCTGAATATACCTAAATCTGAAAAGTTTGTGTAAGCAACAGTACTGCTGATACCAACCTTTCTTTAATGAATCTGTATTTGTATATTCATTTTATTTTAGCTCCCTAGATTCTTTTAATGTCAAGAATTTTTTATAGTGTTTTTAATTTTTAATTTAATTTGATAATATTTTTTACAAATTAATACTGTTATTAAAAACACCTTAATAAGGGCAAAAAGAGGGCAAAGACTTGGTCACATTCCTTTATACAAAGTATTAATACTGAGGAAACCTCAGTTGAGTACAACAGAATTAACAACAAAGTCAAGCTGTATAACTGACTTTGCACCTTCTAAAATTATTCTTGTTTTGATTAACCAAAGTCCCTCACATCCCTTAACATCCTGAGGCATCCAAATCCTCTCATATTCATTCTTTAGTAAAGCAAGTGCAGCATTTACGTTATAAACCTTTAAAATACCCAGGGTCATTTATCAGTTCTGCAGAGCGATTTCTTACCGTGGGGTCCTGGGTGCTGATGATGTCCGCAAACGTCAAGTTGTGTTGGGAGAGATTCCTTCTGTGACGATTTATCTGAAAAAGAAGAAGAAATATTTGCATCCAGAGAGGAATCGAATACATGCAGGTAAAGATGGACCAACAAATTTAATTGCAGGGCAAAGCAAAACCACACAGCGTGCACTGGGTGGGGGTTTGGGGTTTCTTTCTGGTGTTTCTCTGAGCCCTGGGTATTTGAAATGTACAGCTGATATACTGTGGTGTAAAACTGTGGTGTAAATGTGTCTCTTTGTGATGTCACATTGGCAAATTTACCTAAAAATTAATCAAATGATAATAATAACTTAAATTGTGATTTTTTTTTTTTCCCCATTAAGAATCTCAAAAATGGTTTAACTGGTTAGGTGCTCTTAAACCCATTTTAGAGAAATAGGAAAGCTGATGGTTATAACCTCAAGGCCACAAAAAGCAAGTCAGTGAAGAAACCAGAAAACAATTGGGCACAAGCACACAATAATCCAGCAAGTTTAAACTGCTTTAAAGGCTGTTTCTGAAGTCTCCATGACTGAAAGGTTACAGCAATACTGGACTCTGAATCTACAATTGCTCCCAAATACTGAGTCCTTGATTTCCTCCAATTCTCCCTTTTCTTTGAGGAAGACAATGTAACCAACTGTGACTTAATTCTGAAAAAGTATTGCTTTCTACCAGAAACTATTAAAACTAAATAAAAGCTACTTCAGAAATCAAGCATTTGGCAGAGCTCAATAGCATTTTACTTCCTTAAAAATCTACAACAAAGAAAAAAATCACTCAAAAGTGTGTGCAAGTGTGTGTGAACATATATAAAACTTTTACTCTTTAAATTCAATACCAATCAAAAAAATATAATTACTAGTTGGGATCCTGTAAAATTCGGTGATTCTTTCCTCTTTTAGCTGAAGCCACAAAGCAAACAACAAAATATAGTCTCAACTAGTTTCCACTGTGTTCATCATAATGCATTCTCTTTTCCCCTATTAAAAGAGAGTTAACCAAAAGTCATAATGTATTCTGTTTATATTCAAGTGTCTGAATATAGAAAATGTTCTTAATTAATCCAGAGGGCCACGCTCAAAAAACGGTTAAACATATTATGATCCCATATTTTTTCTCCAAACATTGCTTTCATGTTTATTTGTAAGCACTAAGGTTTTTAAGCCTTGAAATCTATATCCTAGATATTGCTCTACTCTCCTAGTCAGAGCTAATGAGCTTAATGAATTACCAGTTCTAAATTTAATACAAACATTTCAAAGAAAGAGATAAAACATTCTTCACAATTCAAAAGTTTCTCTGACCTATTTACGAAGAATATCACTTAACAATTTCATTAAGGGTGAGTAACAGCTGGTGACATGGCTGTGTCCTAAAGTGTTTTTCTCTCTTAATATTCTGCATCTTAAGCAATCGAGCTTTCATAAGAAATACTTTAGTTAGTGGCAGTCCCTCCTTTGGGGAGAAAAAAAATGTCAGACCACATTTTCTGTATTTTGCAATCTTGTTTTCAGGAGTGTCATGTTCCTGTTTTATTAGCATGTAGGGTAAACAAGAATGATTTGCTGATGCTATTGAGAGAACTTCTAAGATTACAGTCTTTCTATTTAGATTTTGGATGGAGCTTAATGTTAATGCAGGCAGAGGCATGTATATAAATTCAAAATAAATTAATCCAATTTATCTTTTTCTTTATCTTTGGTGTTAGACAACTCTGAAGGTTCTATAGTGCCCGAGACATATAGCTAAACTATTCAGGTCTAGATCACAGAAACTCTTTCTTACCCAGATCCCCCACACTCTAATTATTCCTTAGCATACTACACAGCACATTGCCCGGCGATGCTTCCTCAAATATATTCTTCACTCATCCAAATTAAATAACAAGGCACACCACCACTCCACAGTGCCTGCTTTAACATTCTGCTGCTCTCTCCAGGAGCCCCATGTGCCTGTTGGGGGCCCTGTGTGCAACTTTGTGAAGTGTGGAGCTGGAGCAGAGCTCTCGGCTGCTCTTTGGTTCAGTGATCAGAGCATTAGCAACAGAAACGCTCACGTTTGATACTTGCTAAAAAGAATTTATCTGGAGCCCTAAATCCATCCACAACCCAAGAAACAAATGAGTAAAAAGTCCTATTTTTGTAGGCCTAGCAAATTACTGGGGTAGTGTAATTAAAAGACAATAGTAAGGTTTCCAGGACATATGAAAGGATTAAGGAAAATTAAATTCCAGGTGTGGATGATATTATGTCCTTTAAGAAACCTATTTTTGTATGCAAAGCAGAAATGTTGAAGAAATCCTGGTGAAGACAAGGGAAAAAATAGACCTCTTACATAATTATTTAATTGATACTTTTGCTAAAAAGGTGTTTCTTTTTTGCAGCCCACCAATGTGCAACCTCACACAAAAAAAGTCCTGAAGTTCCAAAATCTGAACCTAGTTACAGAAATACAACCAAAATCCACAATTGTGTAAGCCAAGATCCAGCTCTTCTGGCAAAACTCCCCAAATATTTGGCTCACAGATGGAATTAATGGAAATTTCAATAATGTTCTTACTGATTTCTACCAGCCTTTTGGTTTAGAAATAGAACTTTAAAGAAAATTAATTAAAACAACTTAAAAACAAACAAACAAACAAAAAAAACCAAAACCAGTAGCAGTAGAGGAAATGTATTCTTTTAGACTGATTTGATAAAATTCCAGCAGGCCAGATAGAATTTTGGTCTTAAATATGTTTTGCAAATACCATTGAATGAGTTAGTTACATCACTTGCGTTAAGATAAATCCAGTTCAAAGTTAAAATGTTCTCAGCAGAACCTGGGTGACAGCAGTCAAGATGGTCATGTTTCAATATACTCACAATTCTCAGTGGAGTACCAAAATATTCAAAGGGAGGTGTAGGCTCTGTTATTTTCATTCTTACATTCAGCTTTTAATAGATAGACTGTAAAGGATAGGGGCTGAGATGTTTTTTTATCCTCCATAGGTCCATTTGATTACCCTAATAAACTCCAGAAAAACCTAAATAATATCTGTCACAAGTCCTCTACCTCACCTCCCAGGGTATGATGAAAGGCAGAGGTTTACAGGAGAAGTTCGTGAGATCCCTTTTTGGGAAAGGCAGCTTATCAGCAGTTTTCTGATTTGATGAACATTCTTCAGTCAGCAACAATGTCACCTGCAGCACTAAAAATCCACTCTGCGAGCGCTTGCAAGTCTGTGGGCAAGTCTGGTTTTGTTAAATTCAGCCTGAGCAGCCCCCCCTTCCCTTAGCTAAAGGGGATCCATCTCCTACCAGAGTTATTTCAGCATCTAAGCACTAATCCATCATCATCCTTCCCACAAAGGCAAAGCCTCCATTCTGTGTGCCTGGTACCCCAGTGTGAAGGGACAACCATCTGACAACTGCTGTTTTAACAGGGAGGTAAAACACAATAACCTGATGTTTCATTTAATTTCTCTCTGTGTTCCCATTTGTTCCTTAAATTCTCCCTCTTTTTCTGGGGAGTCATCATGACTAAGTCAGCACTACTCTCTTCACACAGTGTGGCATTGATTTAAAAAGAAACTTGGAGGATCCATTTGTTTTTTATTTCCCATTACAGGCATATTTCTAACCTAATTCATCTCGTCAATGAGAAGCAGCAGACTTCTTTTTGATTTCAACCAAACCTAACAAAACCAACCGGCATTACTCAAAATGCTGCTCCAGTGCAAAGCACAGACAGTTAATTATTTCCTGAAATGTCATTCTGAATTCACTTGTATCCCTAAGTAATTAAGATATTTGTATGACCTTTCTAGGTGGCCTCCAAGATTGTCAAATAAGTTATTCACCACAGATTATTTATCCACAAACACCACCTACAAGCAGGCTGGGAAAACCACGGTTTTCTCAAACGAGCAGCACCTGGTCCAACAGAGCTCTGCTTTGGATGGGAAACCCTAAACTGGCATCTACCTGCTGTTCTCTCCATCATTCACAGCATTGCTCTGCCAAGGAGAAGGTCCTCATGGAGGGTTTGATAGATTTGTACCAAAAACCTTTCATGCTGCTCATGGTTTGACCTTTCTTTTTAGGGCTCTAAGTATTGTTTTTTTTCATCCTGCCGACACTGCAATCATGTATGTGGAGATTCCTTTATAAATAAGCAAAAAAAGAGAGAAATCCCCTACTGTTGAACCCCTACTACTGCCTGATGCTCTGCTCTGGACCCAATCCAGGAAAGCACTCTGCAATGGGCTTAAGTGTTTTTCTGGATCAGGGCCAGAACACTCCATTCTTTACAGGATCAAACTCACTGGTGGCAGCTTGAAAGTTTGCAATAAAAGTACAAACTAGTCACATAAACTTCTGTGGAAACCATTCCCTCAACAGAGAAGGAGGGGTGACACCTGATTTAGTGATGTCTGTGGTCATTTCGTTCCCAGTCACTCCCACACTGCAGTGGCAGCTCATAATTGCTTAGATAAAGAAACTTAACAGAAATGTATTGTAGCATTTCTTAATGGCCACGTCCCTTGAAAGACACCTAGGCAATGGCCATGGCAAGGAGAATCCTGTAACATTTCACTCACTGCCACGCTCAAAGTGACTTGTTTTAAAGATGTAGTCTTGGGCAGTATAGGAAGTCCATCGTTATCTACAGAAATTATTTGGAAACAGCTGAGCTATGATATGATTTCATGTCAGCTGTGAAAGGCACTGAGAAAATCCCACAGGCCTCCCCACTTAGAAATGCCCCTTTGTCATTTACAAGGGCATTTCATGACAGGAAAATTGGGAGAGCCTTCAAAGTGACAGAGGGCAGGTTTAGATTAGAGATCAGGAAGAAATCCTTCACTCACCCAAGGGTGGGGAGGCCCTGGCACAGGTTGTCCAGAGAAGCTGTGGCTACCCCATCCCTGGAAGTGTCCAAGGCCAGGTTGGATGGAGCTTGGAGCGACCTGGGATAGTGGAAGATACCTTCCAAGCCACTATTCTATGATTCTATTCAATTGTATTCATTTCATTTCAGGAAATAAGGCACTTTTGTCCATTCTCAAGACATGAGGGACATCAAGAAACAGCAGGAACTATCCCATTTCTCCCCCTCCCTGCTGAGGATGCTCCCAGTGCATTCGAGCTGTGCCATCACTCAGCAGAAGACTCCTTTCAGTCCTGGGGAAAGCTCCATGTCCCAGTGGGCTCCCTGCCCACAGCCACAGCCACTGGCACTCCTGACTTGCTCTGGGAGCCCTCCTGACACCATCCTCCTGAGGGTCACATTAGAACCACACGGTTTATATTTTCTTTTTCTGCCTTCCTTGTCTAAAAGAGATTTCTTCAGAAAAAAAGGTAATGAGACTAAAGGCAGTATAATATAATATTAGATCTCTCTGTCCTTTTTCTAAGGCTTTCAGAAGAGAGAGGCACAAAGTGCAGTTTCAGTCCTGCTCCCACCAGCCCACATTTGCGCCTCACTCTCCAACCCCAGGCTCCCAAAAACTCATTACCACGCAGGTGACCGAACACTTTGCTCAGGAATAGGAACTTGCATGGATGGAGCTTTTGTGCGCTGGCTACAGACCAGATAATCTCTCTATGCATCATTTAATAAGAAAACCACTTCACAGGCCTGTGTTACGTATGACATACCCTCAGCAGGATCTGCAGCCTGAAATCGGTGGGGGGAAGAAAAAAAGCAGCAAGCAGGATTGTGCTGCCTCTGCCCTGCACACCTCCCTTTGAGCATACTGCCCTCTACACTCAGCTCACATCTCCAGAGCCTCTGAAAATAATGATAATGGTTTTGCTTCCCTTGACCTCTTGCTCCCTTATAAATCAGAATCCTATAGACCTTTCCCACAGTGCGAGGGTCCTCCTTTGTATCTGAGCCTGTGAAGGTGGGTATTTTTTATCAAGGCAATATAACCACGTGGGCGTGCTGCTCCCTGGCTTCAGGACTTGCTGTAGACGAGCACTGCGGTGCCTCTGCTGGGGGAGAACTCCATTTATCTTCATTCATGAAAGAAGAGCAAAATAATTACTCAGATCCTAGTTTAAATTTCAGCACAGTGTTAAGATGAGCTCATTCGCTGTGATCAGAGAATCATTAATGACGAGTTTGATTATAAAGCAGAGCCTGTTTGAACCTATGTCGCCTTCTTTCCCCAAATTATTGGAGGGGTGTTCTAAATTTGGGGTATCCAGTTTGGCCGAATATTTTAAGTCCAAGAATTAGCCTTCACCAATACTTTTCTCTATTAATGGCTTGCTGTTTCCCAGGAGCAGATTTTTCCCGAGAGTGGGAGCCCTTTTGTTCCTCTCTAGTCACTCAAATGGCCTTTGAAATTTGTCCAATTGATCCTTGCTTTGAGGGAGTCCCAGCTGATGTAGTTGGCTTCACTTTTAGCATTTCCAGGAGTAGGAGAAGTGCCAAAAGCCCATGTAGAAGAAGAGACAGCTACAAAAGGTTCTTACCACCCATATGTGTTCAAGAAATCCTAGGGCTGCTCTACATTTGACTGTGGGTCACTCGGATTCGTGTACCTGGGGATCCAACTATCACAAAGGAACCAACAGCTGTGCTGCCTCTAATCCGCAGGATTTCCAACTGGAAATCAAACTGGTCTCTAAGCTTCAATATGCTTTAATTGCATTAAATACAATCCTCATCGATTCCAGGAAAGAACATTAAAAGTGGGACTTCTGATCTATTTCTATTTGCCTTTTCTGTTACAGCCTGTAATATGCAACAAAATGCAGCAACGCACACACTGTGACAGCATTCATCTACCCATACATAAAAAGGTATATTATGAAATATAATATATTGATAAGTTTCCTGTTCTGATCTTTCTATTCATCACACAGTCATTACTTTTGCTTCACTGTGATATTTGAATATATTTATCTAAAGTATTGCAGGTGATTTGGTAAAATTACAGATGAGTAGTACAGCAGTGGTAGAGGAAATATGGAGTAAAAGCAGCAGGAATAAAAATGCAATAACTATCAGTGCTTCACTGTTTTTTGCCTCTGACATCTCTGTCTGCAAAACTGCCCTTTGATGTTACACCTAAAAAAGGTAAGAATCAAAGTTAATACAGACAGAGAGTAATGATAGATTATCTTTTCATGTCCCCTTTGGATCTTAGAAAAATAAAGACAATAAATGTGAGAAGTCAGCTGTGACAGAAAACTGTGGCAGCAACCCTGACCTGAAATTGCACCCCACAACTGTAGTCTCAGGGTAAGGGGAAAGCAAAAAAAAAAAAATTAAAACTTACTACGTAAATGTGCAGAAACATCTACGAGAATTGCCTTTACAAAAACACATCCAGCACATACACTACAATCAAAATGCTCTCAAAAGCTCCCTCCTGAAAGGATTGTCTTACAGAAAAGCGTAATTAACATTGATGTCACACTCCTGCAAGTCATCCGTTGCTGTTTGCCATACAAATACCCTTGTAGAAAATAATATTAATATTCCTAGACAAATGCTCCATCCTTTCTAGTGGACCCCATGTTAGCACATTGCTTTATCCTGCCTACCTAATTCCTTCTTTCGGATTTAAACAAGCCAAAAACTCACCTTATGCTACTGCAGAAGCAATTTTTATTTTTGAAGGTTAATCCAACTCAGCAGGATTTAGGGATGGCACTTTTGCTTGGTCGTAGGCATGTTGGCTCAGGCCAGACAGCTGTTTGGACATTCTCCACTGGGAATCTTGCCCTCAACACCCACAGTTGATGCACATACATGGTCTACTGGCTGCCTACTTCCATGCCCATCTGTTCAGATGGCATGGTGCCCACTCACAAGTTCGCTGGATCCTTGCCCTTAGTGTGTAGATGCCAGGCAATGATGGGCTTAGATGGGCAGCCTGCAAAATACTGAAAGTGATCATTTTTTTCCTGTAGGAAGTCCTTCCTCTGCAATAGCACTGAAGCATGGGCACCACATGCTACCCTACACTTAATAACACCTGTGGACATATATGTGCCAGGAATGGAAAGGGAGGGGGGTAATGTACTCGGGGGGAAAATACAAAATGGAATGATACAAAAAATTTGCAAGTATTCCTGTGTAAGAATACACTCTCCGTTGCCTGTGGCAGTGGAGGGACACCCAGGCTAACTGGAAACAAAGTGGCTTAAGCATCAGAGCAGCAGAGCCGTGGCCACACTGGCCAGAGCACTGCCTGGGTTACCCTGATTCCCACTTCTGATACCCAACTTCCCTTAAAACTACCTTGGGCAGTGCACATCATTCAGTAGCCAAAGTGTACAAAAATCAAAACCAAATCGCACCAAAACCGGTGTGAACTAAACCCAGACCGGTCTAAACTTCAATGCACATTCCATACACACCATGCAGCACAGAATATTCCATGGTAAGCCATGGCACCAGTCAAGGTAGATAGTAAGTATGTCATTTTAACAAAAGGCCATTTTAACTTGTGTCATTGCCCTTTGAAACAGTATCTAAGAAAACTCTACTTGGTAACAAGAGATTATTTCTGATAATTTAGTAGATAAGACAAGTTTCTCTATTTATTTTTTTTTCCAAGTCCAAAAATCAACCTTATTGCAGCTATATTAGGACAAAGCAGCAATTTTAAATTAAAATAACATTTTCTTCCCTAGTTCAATTAACAGTAAATGAACATACAGCAGTAATTTTATTGCTTGAAATAAGCTACTTTAAAAATTAATGCTTTGTTAACTATTCCAAAAAGATATATTTTATTTACATTTTTATTGAAATTATTTGAACTTTGTGCCTATAAATCCCAAGGGCCAATACTTTCACAGGCCATCCATTCTGTAGGTGTTCTTCATACATTGCAAGGGAGTCATTAGAAAAGTCACAGAGTTTCTGCTTTTTGATTAGATTAACTAAACATTTAGAAGAAGGAGGGAGGGGGAAATCAAAGAGTGATCAAGCAGAGAGTGAAGACTTCACTTCCAGTGAAGTCTTTTAGGAATCCTCCTTCCACCAACACTGTTGTGAACAAACTATCACTCTTACAAACATGCATGGAAAATTAAGAAATTGAGTTGCAAATACCTATGAAACATATTGATAAAATTATTCTAAGAAGTGTTTTTTCTCTTTTTTTCTTCCCCTTCCCCTCGCTGAGTGCACCCCAACAACGCTCCAACAATTGCGGATGCGTGCGAGCAGGCTGGAAAGAGAGATAAATCTACAAGGCTGGATCTGCAGCCTGGCTCGGGGCTCTCATTGAGTCAGCAGTGAAAACCTGTGCTTGGAGGCACATTTAAGCTGTGTCTAACTTAGTGTTTACTCTGGGGTGACTGGATTTGAGCGTGCTGTCCCTACCCCAGAGAATTGTTTGCTGTGCGGAGACATCAGTCTTGTCTTTGAGCATGCTCCGCCGAATCACTCATGTGTGGCTGCTTGATCTGTTTGGGTCTGGACATATTGTCTGATCCTTGTGTCCAAGTTTCATGGGACCAGTGCCGAAAAAGTCCTGGCTCCAGAATGAAATTAGATTTACACAGAACACAAGCCAAAATAGTCGCTAGGAACATCCAGTGACAAAAATTGAAGAATTGGAATAAAAAGTGGTTTGCTCTAGCTCTGAAGCTTAGTTCAACTTCTTTAACCTGAAGGGAAAAGAAACCACTAAGACCACCTCCTTTCTAGCTTTTAAGCTGTTGATACCACACAAAGCAGAGGTGAAACATTGGCTTTTACAATGGAAAGTCCTTTTTTCTTCTCAGGGCAGGAATTTTCACAAAGAACCTTTTTGCGTGATTGAAAGGAGTGTCTTCTAACATAGGTCACGGCTGACAACCCCATAGCTAAATCTTATTAAAAACTATTCAGAGACCAAAATTAGAGGCTGTAATACAGACCCACTTGGATACCTGTCAGACTGATAATATCTAGATGACCATCTAACTTGCCACCTGCTCTCCCTTCCCTTTGCACTAATAACCTGAATAAGCTTGTGAATACTTTTTCCCCAGTCCTGTTGGCTCATATTAGTCTTTCATACCATCAAGACCTGCAGTCTCTTAAAAAAATGAGTTTTGCTTATTAGCATTGTTCAGAGGACCAAATTACAGATGCAGCACAAGAAAGAATGAAGCAAAGTTTTCAAACAGATTTTCCCAGGCGCCATTAAAAACATTAACATGAAAGAAAGAGTAATCAAGGTAATAACTGATCTACTTCAAGTAGCTTTTTAAGCAAATGGGTAATTTTGCAAAGGTCAATTAGCAGGACTACTCCTTCCTATTAGATTTGACACCATGATATTCAGCTAGGAAAAGAATGAAAATATTTAAAAGCCTAACTTTTCTCCCTTCTTCCTTAGAGATTTCTCAGTTTTATATTTAATCACAACCTTGCAGCAAACCAGGTAGGACAGCAGAGACTGCTAATGCTGCTACCCAGCTCCGGGATTCTCCACTTACAATTTGCCTTCATTTCACACAAAATTAATATCCTAGCATTTTCACCACAACCTGCTGACACAGTAAAACTGTGATGATGTAAAGGTTAGGGCTTGGTTGAGGTTTTTTTTAAATACCAAAGTTAGTTCTTCAAATTTGTATCGGGCTTCAAGGCTCTTGATGAGATTCTTTGTCATACACATTAAAAAGAAAAAAAAAAAAGGAAGAAAAAAGAGAAGAAGTTCAATCTATTTGTGTCTTGGCAAAATTAGAACTACAATTGCAAAATGCTATTCTTCATATTGCTTAAGTGCTATTTCATTATTTGCCCTTCAGAGACATAGAAACATTTCAAAAAATCTCCACAAGTTGGGCCATGTCCTGAAGAGAGCATTGGGGAGAGGGAATATTCCTGATCCGAGCTCACTGGACCTCCTGGTATTACTCCTGTGGCATTACCCTGGCAGCAAACCACATAACGCTACCACAGCAGATAGAGAAAGGAAGAAATGGAATTATCCTGTTTGAAACTTCTGAAGCGTCTAGACAGACTGAAAATTGCCCCTGATTTGATTTTCCCAATTCTGTTCTGACAGAAAAAAAGTCACCTATTTTTCAAAACCTTTAAAAAAATACTCTCAGCAATACAAAGATCATCCGCTGCCATCCAAGACGTGGGCAGTGTATAAAGACAGCACTTACTCCAGACAATTAATTTACTTTATTAAAAACTATACAAATATTATATACCTATATAACTCGTAAAAAACCCCACCCAACCATCCAACAACTCAAGAAAACAAATGACTCAAACATTATTAGAAGCTTTTGTGGCACATGAAAACAGGACTTTAACTGCATATTTCAGTCCATACATCATGTTGTACATATATATGTACCACACTCTCAGAAAGGCACAAATATACAGCATGTAATGTAGGGAAAAACGTTTTGATTTATCACTTTTGTGCTTGGTTTCTTCCTCTTTCACCCTCAGTTCAACAAAGGCTTTCAAATAGCACCTGCCACTGAATTGCTTTGCTTCTCCACCCCATGGCATGGATGAGGAATCAAGATGGCACCATTTATGAAAATGTTTATATAAATATTTTATCCAAACTACTCTGGACTTAGCATATGCTGGATATTTCTCTCTGATATCTCCCTGGAAGGGACACATTTCTTGTTTGAAGGCATGAAAACATGATGAATTTACCAATTCTCTTGGTTGTTTCCCACTAGTCTTTTGCAAAATGTGCTGTAATTCTCATTTTATTTTGGGGGGGTTCCAACTTCCTGACATTTCGTCTTGTATACCCTTTTCCCACTACATTAAAGAACTCTTTGGTGCCCAATGTTGTCCCATAATGTAGGAAAGAGGGAAATAATTTGCCTTTCAATTTCTTTCAATAATTTAAACATGCTGAGGTCTGTGGGTCCTTCATTGTCAAGACAATTTTCCTAACCTCCCTTTTTTTTTTTTTTTTGGTTTTGCCTCTTCCTCCCATAATCTTCATTATTTTAGAATCACTTTTCTGACTTTCAACTCATCAGTGCCACTGACAGACATGAACCTTTGCCATCTCCCTACTTCATTATCACTCCAAATGGTCAGCTCAAACTTCTTGACCCCAAAACACCCACAAAAGCTACATTTTGCAGCAAAATCTCAGAACACAGTTCCAAATTCTGGGTGCAGTATGGCCTGTTTCCCATATATACATACATTTGGATAAATTAAAATGCACTTTCAGCCATTAAGCCATCCAGATCACTCTCTACAAGTGCCTTTACCCAGACCTATTTGCCAGTCCATCAATCTTTGCTTTATTTTCAAATGTTATTAGAACTGTTCTATTTACTTCCATAGCATGGATAAAAAGAGTGATTAGTGTCAAGCTTAATACTAGTCCCTGGAGAACGACTCTAAAAATTCACCCAGTTGATGATGATTCCCCAGGGACTACTTTCCAAATCGTGTAAATTAATCAGTTCTTAATCCATTTAATGTGTGCTTCACTGATACAGCACATAACTAATATTTAATCAGAATGTCATGTACTATTAAGTTGAGGGACTTTAAAACTTTCACTGCACTTCGCAAATATGGCTCCTTTTCCAACCAGACTTACATCAAAAAATAATCCATTTGGTTGTATTTTTAAAAATTTGTTGTTTGTTCTGTTATGATGACTGACATCAGCGATATTCCTAACTAATTTTTTTTTAATTGAACCCTGGAACATTTTTCCATTAATTGACCCAATACTCTTATAGGATAATTTGACTGTAAAATTTTCCAGGTCATGCCATTTTCCCTTTCTGAATACTGGTATAATGATTGTCCCTTTTTAAAATTTTGTAATATTCCATGACAACTAAATATTTACTATTTAAATGAACAGGCATGGACCACCTCAGAAAAACTCTGTAAGGTCCTAGTTAGACATTTATTTAGGTTTTCTAAAATTCTTCCAGATATTGCTAACTTCTTCCAAAATTAACATTCAACATGTTTTTAGTCATTAATAGGATAGAAAGTTCATCTTCAGTTTCTCATAAGCAAGCCAGGTGATTTTAAGAAAACAGCAAACAAGCCATAAATACAAAACCCCACAAATATTGATTCATTATTCTATTCTTTCCTGCATCACTCTTATAAGCCTCATCATCCTAGCAGTGAGCCTGTAACAGCACAGAATAAGGCTCTTGAAATTAGAGATAAAACAAGTTTCTTGAAATTATTTCTGTGCACAGAGTTCAGACCTTAAAGAATTTGGAAGCTTTCAGGACACAGGGAATGCATCAGTTTTGCCCAGCACTGCAGGGCTTGCAGGATTCCCCTCAGGGGACAATATCTGGGGTGAAGGTTGTTATAGGGAAGGTTTTATACACACTTTAGCATTTGGCTGCTTTTTGCTATGTAAAGGACCTGTCTATGCCTTAATGAGTGCCATTACACAAACCAGTCAATTAGCCAATATAGCCCAGTTTGTCACTACCTAGATTCAGTGACTATAGATTTATAAACTGCTGAATGCATGGTATACCTTATAGATAGAACAAAACTATCTGGACTCTACAGCTTCCACGTGCTAAAACAATGAAGTTGATTTTGCAGCAACCTGCACTTCATACAATCACCTCTTTATCTGCTAGGAAAGTCGCCAAACCAAAAATGGGATATTTTCCCTCATTTATACAGGTGCACATACAACCAGGAAGGCAGAGGCAGGCTGGTGTACTGTGTCACGCTGATTTTTTAAATACCTTGCAGGTTTAAGCACGTGTGTGTGTGTCACAGTGGAGCACAAGGGAAGATAAATCCACCTAAATTATAATTCCTTCAGTCACTTAGTACACATTGCCATAGAAACGAATTCGCAAACTATTTTCCATGTGGCTCTGAAAGTATCAAAATTTATCTTAAAATGTTCTACTGTGGGTATACAAAGGGCCATTCGCTTCCCAGCTCAAATATCCAAAATACTGTAAATGGAGTCTGACCTAAATAAATCCTACTCCAGATTTGAAGATCATCAGATCCATTACACAAAGCCATTCAGGCACAGATAGAGTGATGGTTGCAAATGTTCAGGAAAATTAGCATAAAGGCACATGTATCTCTAATAGGTTAATAAGTACAACCAGTGGGAAGTGAAAATGGCTGTTTGCGTATAGACTACTGTGAGAGTTCATCTATTTATGGGGGGAATGCACACAGAAACGTGCGACAGCAATTCTTTTCCCCCTCTAAACTTCATTATTTTAATAATTATTGAAAGATTAGGGGGCAGTCAAACGGCGTAGATGGAATTTTCTTGAAATGGCTTGGATCTGCTTTGCAAGTGATATTTTTCCGAGCCTAACACCCCCTGTTTTGTAGGTCACACGGATATCCACAGACTGTGCGGATACTGAAGGCGCTTGTCCTTCAGCCTTCTGCCTCACCACATGATTGAGCATCCATATACCTTACAACCATACACCCTGTCGAGTGTTATTCTCTTATATATCACAATTTACCTCGCTTCCTCCACTCAAACATGCAACCAAGCTGAGCAACAAGCTGCTTCAGCTGCCATGTCATTTCAGTTTTTACACATCTTCTCTTTTTATGTGTGCTCTACATCTCCGTGATGTCTCATCTCCCTGTTCCACTGCCATAGGCTACGAGTCAGGAACAAAGCTCAGGCTCAATGTCAAACAGAGTGAAAATGGGAAAATATCATAGAAGAGAAAATTAATGGGCACAAACACAGCTCTGAAACTTCCATCCTTGTGGGCTTTGCAACTTTCCATCATTTCTTGGCAAAATATGAAGGAGAAGGGAGTAATAGCATTTCTACAGAAAATGCCTCAAAAAGGTATTTAGCTAAGGAAAATACAAGTCCAAAATTTCAAAGTGGAAGAGTTGTGCTTGCATATTAAAAAATAAATAATATTTTAAATGTGCAATCAGCCCCTTTAATTTGAAGAAATAATTTATTTCCACTCTCCACCATTTTCCTGCTGTCCCTCTTTCCTTGCCTGACCACTGTGGTTTACGGAGGTTGATGTTTCCAAAAACGCCTCAGCAATAAATAGTCCCAAGTCTGACACACAGGAACACACCCTGAGGCTGGAATCATGGCTCCTCTGCATGAACCGAGGTCTTTCTCTCATTTCAAACAGGGAAATTTCAAGGCGAAATACACACGAAACCTCTCTTGTCAACAGATTCGCTAGTTACGTCATTAAAACAAAAAAGTTGCCTTTCATCCCTCCTTATTGATTATTTTCCTGTAATAAAAATTTTGGGGTTCAAGGAAATTATGATGCTTGCAACCCACATCATAAAAAATCAAAATTAACCACACCACTCGCAAAATCCAGTACTTTAAAGATGGTTGATTCTGCCCACACGGACATGGCTGACAAATTCCATTGTACGGAATCAAGGTCTTGGATATCATTAGGCATTTGGTGACGGTGAAATCTAATTCATGGCCTGAGACTTTTTAAAAAAATAGAGACTGTATTTTTCTGCAAAAAGTAGGAATCCCAGGGCACAATAATGTAAAGGAAAAAGGGGATTCTTCAGTTTTATTCTTACTTTGTAGAATTATCTTAATCTAGAAAATATCATATTGGTCAGAAACCTGTGTCTCTCATTCCCAATTGAGTTTATTTTTTTGAAAATAACATTCCTCTTTTGTCAATCCCCAAAATCAAATGCCAGTATGTAAAATATTAACATTGGTATTTATTTGGATCCAGGTACTTGGTTTATCAGCTTAATCATATATTCAAGAGGTAGCACCATACTTCATGTAACCCTGCTTCTTATTGTTTGCAAACTTTACCTGAATATGTTGTGTGCAAGCTTAATAAACCTTTTCACTCTTCAATTTCAGTCCTTCATCTTTTCACTATTTGAAACATATAATTTGTTTTTTGTACTAACATGCTATAACTGAGCTTAATGCAAACTGTATACATATTTTTTAATATATTTCAGATGAGCAAACCAGAGTCAAAAAATAAAATGCCTTTTTTTTGGGTGGGGGGTGAATTCATTCATAATGCATTTTCAGTCTGTTTATTAAGTAATCATATCTGGGTACAAGTGTCAACACAATTTACGTTTTGAATAATGTGAAGCAGATAACCTCAATTAACAAGTAATTAGAGTCATTTTCCTATTAAGCAGTTTCCCTAATTGTTTTTGAAACCTGGAACTAAAATTGTAATAAATAATAGGCGGCCAAAACATGTCCCTGCATTAGTTTAATCCAGGCTCTTCCACTGGAGCCTGGGCAAAAAAGCAGCAGAAACAAGGGCTGACTCCCCATGAGATACTGAGAGAAGAGGGAAATATTTTGTGGCTGTGGACTCTCCATAGTGTATTCTTGTGTTGTTTTGGTTTTTTTATTGATATTATTCCCTTTCCTTTCTCTCTCTTTTCACCCCCACGATTTCGTATGTGAACTTTAAACATATGGAATATTTGACTTAATCATTGCTGTGGATTGACTAGAGCTTATCAGGGAAAAGCCATCCCTCAGTGAACACAGAGGGTGTGATCTCAGCTGAACTACATTTTATAGTAATTCAAATTAATTTGATCCCTTTCATTCTACCTTGTCAGCACACCATGCCTCTCTTTCTGTAAAATAATAAATATCAACCTGTTTTTCCCAAATAGAACAATTTTTGTGTTTGCTGCTGGTCATCAAAAAAAAAAAAAAAGTCCTTTACTTGAATATCAGTCTTTAAATAGATACCTGTCATAGCTCAAGTGCAAAAAATGAGCTCAGAGAATATAAAAATTTCACATGTATTTCTTTGCTCACACTGCAATGGTCTCATGGAAAACACCTAGGTTGCACTCTGTCTGCCACAGCCAAAAATGGGGGAAAATAATTTTCTAGCTGAAAACAAGAAAAGATCCAGCAGCTGCTCCTCACCCTAAGCCAAAACAAACAAGTGAACTAAAAACTAACAGAAAAGCTACAAAAAAATCCCAGGGAAAAAAAAAAAAGAAAAAAAGAGAGAAAAAGGAAAAGAGCAAGTGCCATGATGTGGGGCTGCCCCATTCCTGGACATGTCCAAGGCCAGGTTGGATGGAGCTCTGAGCAACCTGGTCTGGTGGAAGGTGTCCCTGTCCATGGCAGGGGGTGGAACCGGATGAGCTTTATGGTCCCTTCCAACCCAAACCATTCTCTGGTTTTATGATTCCATTCTCTTCACCCACAAACTCCAGCCTAAGCCAAAGCCTCCTGTCCTGCAATACATTTATCACAATTTCAGCTGGTAGGAGATACCATTTTCACCTGAAGGTGAGGAAAGAGAAGGAATTCTTATAGGCCATGAAGGAACCAAGGTACCTGAGCCTACTCAAAAGGCTCTTGGTACCTATCTAAATAGACTTCACCCTCCACCCCACAAACACTTGGTTTTTGTCTTTATGTCTACAGGAAATTTTGCCAGCCTTGGAAGAGTACGAGACTTCTATTTACTCCATTTTTTTACAAAATTTCAATAAGGCAGTAAATCAAAACCAGACCTCTGAAAATAAAAGTTAAAAACCCTAGGAAGATAGCCTGAGAAATTCCAGGAAAAACTGGCAGCTACAGAAGGACATGATCTGTCCAGAAGGAATACAAACATTTAAATAACTTGCTGGAAATTAGACTTTGTGAAAAATACCATTGATTTCTTTTAAGTCATTTTATTAAAAGGTCTATTAATGCTTGGCTTGCACTTTGTGGCCATGAGAGATGTTGGAGCGAAGAGCTATCAAAGGTGGCTATCAAAGTTGGGTTTTTTCCATTTAACTTTTTCTAACTATTAAGCTGCTCATTTTGTGGAGACAATCATTAGTGTCTTTAATGTGAAACAAAGCTTCTGGATAAGAGCTGCTAGCTGAAGATCAATATGAAAGATATCATTTCAGTTACAGCTTTAATAACTGTAACAATAGGGAGTCTGGCATTGCAGGCTTTATGCATTAATGTAATTTAGAATCTACCAGGTACAAATCTTATCGAACATTAGCAGTGGCTGCATTGGGATTTTCTAGGTAAGAAAACTGTGTGATAAACGGGAAGTATTTGAAAGGCAAACTTTCATGTAATCAGGCTCATCTGCCACCAGAACATGAAAGAATTTACATGAGGAAAATGAAATAAATAAACCAAAGGAGATTCTGGGAAAAGGATGGACACTTTTAAGGAACTAGTGGTGCATGTGCTCAGAGTGCACTAGGATGTCTCTCTTGTTTACATCAACAAAATTATGACCCACAAAACTGGAGAATTAGGAATTTCAGCCAAGTTCAGTGCAACTAAAGATTTTCTGCAAGCCACCATACATAGAAAAACAAACCTACCTGGATGCGCAGTCAGCTAAACCCCAAACAAATGAGGAGCTTTTTTCCTGGCTACCAACAAAGCACCAGCACTAGAGACCAGGAGCACAACCCCTCCTCCAGCCACAGTTCACAGTTGTATCCAGGTGCAGCAAATTTACCTTTCCCACCCCATTTCTTCCCATCCACCTGTCTCCAAATCCCTCTGCTCCCTACTTGATCCATGCTTTCCACAATGGGCCCCATTGCCCCGACCTTTTCCAGGCTTTTGAGATTTGCATGATGGTGTATCAACATTATTCTTCTGCAACAGTTTATCTACAATCATGTTATTTCTTTTCCCAGCTCTCCAATTTCTTGATTAGAATGAAATTTAAAAACAAAACAAAACAAAAAAAAAACGTTCCTCCCCTCCAAGTGAAAAAAAAAAAAAATCAGCCCTGAAAATGTTAAAACACAAATTTTGGATCTTCCCTGCAAAGTTATTCTTAAAACCTGATGCAACCAATTGGCAGTTCTTTAAACAATTTGTTTAACTTGTGTCCAAATGTCTTCAGGTTTTAGTGCTTACAGGTGGCTACTTTATATTTACACTTTAATTTTGAGAAAGATCTAAACTGGGAACACTGAATTTTCAGTTTATCATTTGCTGATAAAAAATGGAAAGCTCAAAGTTAAAGTAGCCAACTACTGGAAAGAGTTGGCACCTGGCATTTTAATTTTTAAACATTGGGGGGTTTTGTGTAATGAGGTTATAAAGCAAGAGTCTGACTTCAGGACCACAGTCAAGAAGAATGAGCTCTTAAGGATGACAGAATCATTGATGGGAAGCTCAGTTGGTCCAAAATCCAGGTTTGGTCCAAATAAACAAACAAAAGTTTGGATGCTCATCTGGGTTTTCTACCTGCCTTGGGGCTAGAGATGTCATGAGAACAGATTCTCTCATCACAGCTGCAGCACTTCCAGTCCTGGCCATGGATGAAATATCCAGGAGAACAATCTTTCTTACAGAGCTCTGGGGCAGGGGAGGGAAGTAAGGGAAAATGGGATGGGGATTTTGCAATCTTTCAAATTTGGTTCCAAAACTAGGGGAAGATTCAGAGATTAGAAAGGAAAGCACATTTTTTTCTCTACTTGGGTTTTGGCTGTAGTCTCTTCAAAGCCACTTTTTACTGCAACTGGCAGAATATGTGACAGCTCAGAGAGCCAATAATCACAAAAAGAAAGGTGTAACTGCTTCTAAAGTTTGGACACATTCAATGCTAACCTAAAATAACAAACATGACTTAGTTGCATTGGTCTATGAAACATAAAGTTTAAAAAATTGATTTTTTTTTTTTTCCATAGGTTGTATATTGAAAAATGAAGCTCTTTCTTCCTCTCAAGGTATTGGGTCGTGGGCCCTTTGAAGGGGGAGGTTTCAATCCAGCTGTGCCACGGCTACGTGTGTATGCAGGCACACCCTTAACTACAAAATCAGGGATGATAAAGACCTATTTCCATTAAGGCTATGAATCTCACCAAACAGGAAATCAAACAGAAAATAAAATATTACCATGTTAACATGACAGAATCGGATCCTGAAAAAAAAAAAAGGTTGACTTCAAAGGAAATTTGGTCTGATTTAGGGCAGGAGAATGCTGCTGTCAACTATTTGTCTAAGAATAGTCACATTGCCTAACAACACTCTCTTGTCTGTTTTAAAACCCCTTCTCAGCGCATTAAACAACATTTATTAAGTGTGTGCATGCACAGTGCAATAGCACATGTATTTAGGGCATGCACAAAATAATTTGATCCCCATTTCATCTCATTGGTACTGCAGATATTTCACTGCAGTAATGAAACAAGCAGAAAAAAACCCTGGTTCTTTACCTCTCCTGTCATGTTGCATTGGGTCACTCGGTGCCACATGATGTGATATCATGTAGCTCAATGCAAGGAGACACATGTCCCTTCTCATTGGAAATTTAAAGAAATGGAGCTTACTTTTCCCCTGTGGGAAGCTATGCAGGTCAGGTGCCCAAGACTAGCTATGGGAAGTTTGATATAATCTCAGTTTCAGTACCTACATATTTCAAATCTGACGGCGTTTTTGAAAGGAAATGTGTTAGATGCCACAATTCAGCTGTAACACAGTACTTAATAAAGATAGCGTAAAAGGAATATAATTCCACAGCTTATGTTCCCTGTCACGGTGTGCACTGACACAGATTGCCAGAGAGACTCCTTTAAACAACACTTTTTAAGCATAATTTTTGAAATATACAGTATAGAACACGAAGGCCCTCAGAGAAACCTAACGCCGCTGAAAGCACAGGGGTACGGAATCAAGGGAACAGAACTGATTAATGATGAAGCCAAAATAAGGCTTTTTTTGGATGAAAAATAGTGAAACAGTTAAGCACAGAGAATATAGATAAGGAAAATGTACAGGACCTGGGGCCAAGTTCTCCTCTCAGCTACACTAGCATAATTGTGGAATAATTCTGTTTCAATTAATAGAGTTAATATGATGAGAATAGAATTATCTACATAAAGAGCATGATTGAAACATAACAGTTGAACCAGATATGAGGCAGCCTCTTTAATGTGTGGGAAAGAAATATACATTCCCCACAGTCCCACTTTACAGGTAGAGAAACAGAAAAAAGGGCTAAAAATCCCTTTGGCAGGCAAACGTTCACCCTGGGACCAGGGAAACATGACAAATTCCAGTCCAAGCTCCTTCTCCACTTGTTTGCAATAAATAAATACAACTGAAGGCTATCTTGGAAGCCAAGTGAAATATTATGTGTACAAAATTATCTTGCTAACATCATGGCATGTTGCTATCTCACTCCTGAATCAAAAAGGTGCAACTTTATAGTGTATTGGTCGGTTTAGCACCATGGTGGTAACTTCAGTGTCATTAACATGTCTGTATGTTTGGATGCCACTCTTTACATGATAAAAGAGTCGAAAAATTAGAAGCCTGAGGAGTATAATCAGCAGAGATGCCTGAAATAAATTTTTCCTACAGGCAAAAAACACAAGGATATAGGGTATGGACTATGAAATACAAAAGCACTGGGATCATTGCAATTTGAATCAGATGTTAAGGTAGAAAAATTAAAATTATTTGGGGGGTCCTGGTTAGTTAAAACCTTATGTCCAAGTTCTCTTTTTCTGCTGCATTGCCTCACCAGGACAGCTCAAAGGCTACACTGCAGAGTTTTGGATCAAGCAAGTTTTGAGCTACAAACTCCTGATTCAACTCTGTGATGGCTCTTTGGCTTTGAACAGGATAAGACAAAGAAGAGGAACATTTGGACTTCTTAGAATTCGCCCAATTTCATAATTTTTGCACATTTTTTAATAGAAAGAATGAAGAGGGTGTCTCTTACTCCTTTTTCCTTCTAAGCTCCTGTCAGTTCCACAGTCCAAATCCCCAATTATCAGTGAGAAATTACAGCCTCAGTCTCTGCCTGCACTCTGCTCTCAAACAAGACGTCACATCTTATGTGATGTGGACAAAAAATGGTACAAGTATGAACTTCCACTGCTCTTCTATAGATGACAATACAATCAATTATTACTAACTAAGAAACTCCTATTTGCACCTTGGCTTTCCCTGTGCTCTGTAAAGAACTTCCAACACTACCTTAGAAGACATTTTTTGAGTGTTTTTTTTATC
Source organism: Edolisoma coerulescens (assembly GCA_013397115.1). Lineage (NCBI taxonomy): Eukaryota > Metazoa > Chordata > Aves > Passeriformes > Campephagidae > Edolisoma > Edolisoma coerulescens. The sequence continues at coordinate 1,342,924 of VWZW01004119.1, forward strand.
TACTTTCCTATCAGTGTCTCAGTGTTAACAAATGAGGGTGGGAACTCTGCCCAAATATCTTAAAGGGCGAGTTCAGGGTTCCTGGTCCTGCCCCAAGCTCTCACAAGGTTCTGCCCCGAGCAGTGACACCCCAAAGCACCAGACCCTTGAGAAGAACCAGCGTTGCCATCTCATGCCTCCACAGCTCCTGCCAGCATCAGACACTAAAAAGGGCTGTTAAGAGATTAAGAGAAAATATGGAACAAAAGAAGTCAAGCATGGGTTTCAGATGGTAAATTAAAGAATATTTTCATGACCAAGTTTTCATTTTTTCCCCCTCAAGACATACATTTCAACAGAGAGAAGTGTCTCATCTGAAAAGAAAAAAAAACTCTTTAATTTTTTTACCCTTTTTTATATGTCCTATCAGCTTAAAAATATTTTTATATGTATCTACACCAAGCTTTCTATGAAACTCACAGATATTCATAGGCTTTGAGGAATGCATTGATCTTCTCATAAACCACCCAAATTGTAGAAAACTCTATAAATGATAAAGCAAATGTTACATTTTTTTACTAGATGCTAGGAAAACGACGGGGGAGTATTCATAAAGAGGATGCAAAACTTCCTAACAGTGCATTCAGTTAGGAGGGTATTTTAATATTGAGCATCCTTTCAAATAATTCCATTTTCAAGCGGCGGATGATGGGAACGCCAATGTTTTAGAGTCAACTGCTCTTCTAGCAAGCAGCTCCCCAATTTTTAAAGGAAAAAAATAAAAAAGGGAAGGGAAAGGTGGGGGGAAAAGGCGTTTGGCACAGGGCTGTGGGTCCGTGGGATCAGCTGCTCCAGCTGCAATCCCTGGTGCTGCTCTGCCCCCTGGTGCTGCCGCGGCCGCAGAGCAGCCGCCCGCCCAGCATCCCCCGCTGTCACTTCTCACTTCTCCGCCAAGTTCAAGGTCAGTGCCTAGCTATTTTCAGCTCATCTCTTCTTGATCCATGCAGAGAAATGACAAGGTAACGTGATTTGGGGTCAGCTGTATTACAGGAACCGTTACATAAACGGAGAAAGTGGAAATCAATCCCGGCTGACAGTGTCTTCGGGATAATCAGCGCTCACTCCATGCCGCTGTCAGCTCTCCTGCATCAAGCACCATGTTACTTCTGTCACATCTCCTTAACAAAACCAGAGTCTCACTTTTGGCAAAGTAAATAAATATTTCACTCGGGCTTGCATTTAATTCATTGTTTAGAGAACTTTAACACTTTGGACTTGCAAAGAGTCCCCATTTGGAGGAGAAAAGACAGCTTACCCTGTCAGGTCCATTACTGCCTGCAAAGGGCGCTGGCAAAGATACAGTCGACTCTTATGAAACACCCCATTCCTCATATTTCGTGCTTGATTTCTTTGTAAGCAGACGATTGTCCTCCAAATCTCCGTTACCGAGCAGACCTCGGCTTCCCAAAGTGCTTCACCTAACCCACGGTCACCCTCGCCCCAGCCACATCACAGCTCTTCCCCTAACGTTCTAGGACACCTTCCTCAATTTGTCTGATTATTATTACTTTATCTGAACCATTTCCTCCCCTAAGTAGACATCTTCCCGAACGCGGAATTATGAACATATCATTTCACAAGATGTGCCGCGTTAGCCGCGTCTCGGTGACAGCACATGGTGTGTCAGTTTAGGGGGAGAGCAGCGATTCCATCCCACCCACCTTGTGCTCCCATGGAACTGCCAAGCCCGCGGAGCTCCGCCGAAGAACCATTTACCATAATATTAGTTGTCAGTAAATTCAAAGACGGAACTCCTAAAGCTATAAAATGGATTAGAAGCAATTTAAAAAAGAATTAACAAACTAGAGTAAGAGTATACTGTCAACAAACAAATGCTTCATCATAGCACTGTAATTTGGAATTTTAATTACCCCTCTGCTTCTGTAACAAAACAATGTCTGAACTGGCAGCCATTTGAATCTCTCACAGGTCATTGAGCATTCTAGTTAATTACTCTATGAATAGCCTGTTTTTCTCCCCTCTGGAAACACGTTTCTAATGGCAGTCAAGGTCTGACAAATGTGTCATCTACATAATTAGCTAGGAAGCAACACAAAACATTAAACATGCTTTGTGCCGACAACTATCAAAACATTTCATTTGTTGTCAATTATTCATTACTTTGTAGGTTCTGAAGGGGTTGTTATTATGAAAATAAGTCCAGATGCTAACAAGGTTAGAGTTTTTTATTCAAATTAGTAATCAGAGGACTAACTTTAAAAAATGTGTCTTGTGTACGTTTATGGCAGTGTTCAATCAGCACTAAATTATAAACGAATTTAGCTAAGTTCAAGTTAAAATAGCCATGGCAGAGCACATACACTAATTTGTGGAGTTGCAGCTCCCTTTGAAGTTTTAGGATCTAAGCTGAAGTAGCAAACTTTCAGAACCTTTGGCAATACTAATTTGTGCTTGGTAAATAGAGTAAAGATTTTCACAGCGTGAGATAATGTAAGATTGTAAAAAAAAAAAAAAAGGAAAAAAAATGGAGGTTTTTGAACCTTTTTTCTACCCTTCTGTCACACTGAGTAAAAGTCAAAATCAGCAATTCTGACTCATATAATATCTCGTCTGAACTTCGGTTTGGCTTAACAAGGAAGCCAAAACAGTTACATTCACCACTCCCTTAATAGAGCTGAAATGCATTTATCCTCGCTTTCAAGAAGAAATAGGTGCTGGTTATTTCCTTTTTCTGTGATCTCATTATGATGCTGCCTATCAAGCTACGCAGCTGAAATGGTACAGTGAACCTGTGGGGAGCAGAAATAAATGGGGAGTTTAACAATAAAATTAACTTCTTCTTTTTTAGCCAGGATTATTTCAGCTGAAGTGCTGCGATGCAGATTTGCAGCAAAGAATACCTCCTCACACGGCATATTTAAGAAAACAGAAATGAACAAAAATATTATTCACAGAAGCAAAAGCCTTGTTTTGAGCCTGAAAGCACACCCACACACAAAATATTGGTCCTGTAAAAAGCTTGGGAGGCAAACCTGAGAAAAATCACATCTTGAAGGTAAGCTGAGCCCTAAAAGAGGCTCATGGATTGATATTCCACTTTCAGCCTTTAAGTAAGAGGACTTTATGGTATGGAGAATATACATGAGCACGTAGGGGCACATCTGTGCAGGCTGAGGGCCTCTGCCCCAGAGCCAGAGCAGCTCCTCAGGTGGGGAGCAAGGGACACAGGCACTGAAATGGATGAAAAACTGGAGTCAAGGGCCAAAGGAGACAGTCTGTGAGCACGACACTCAGCAGAGAGCACATCTGGGTTTTCAAAGCACAAAACCACTCTGAATACAGTAAGGGGACATATGACACCCTTCATTTCTCATTTTCCTGCCCTGGAAAGGAGAATGACTAACGTTACTCAACAGATTTGTTTTCTTTTAGCAATATTCACGTTCAAGAAGTGAAACTGGACAGTGTTTATGGACCCACTGCTTTCATATCTACCCTGAAATACTTGCAGCAAGCAAGGTGCAAGCTTGCATTTATTAACAATTCCCACACTTGTCATGGGAAGCCCATATATTTTTCTATATCTGTCCCAGTGCTATTACATGATTTGTGTAACACCTTGAAGGGAACACAGCTTTTCCCTTATAGAGACAAACGTGGCTGCATCTGCAACAGACCAGTGTATGATGATAAAATTTGCAGAGAATAAAGCCTGGGCAGTCACTATGAGATCACAGTACAGAGAATATTTTTCAAAACTACATCAGGAGAAGGTTTTCTGCTTTTAGAAATATTTTGTCAAGATTTGCTTTTTCCTCCAAGAAAAAAAAGTAAACTGGGGAAAGAAAAGAGCCATCCTCAAAACTTTCCCTAAATAAACTACACTATAAAAGAAGCTCTGATGATCTCGCAGAGATTGAAATAATCCCTTTTTCAGCTAAAACTACCCACAGCAATGAAACTGAAAATACTCTAAAAGAGGGCTGGAGACTGTCTTGTAATTAACATTAAACAGATAACATATTTACGAGGAAGTCAAAATATTTTGGAAGCCGATAATCCTGTAAGCCTTAACGTGGTATAAAAACAACAAATAAATGCAAAGTGTTACTGTTACACATGCCTGCCTGATCAATGGTTTTCACATATTGATCTATAAATGGAGTTGACAGTCTGTGTTGGCTGCACATTTTCCAAGCAGCTCTATTTTTGTACAAAACCAATACGGGCAATTACCTTTGTTTGAGATGCCAAGTCTTATCAATTCAATGTGATTTAGTGTCATTTTAATTAAATATCAGGATCTACTTCAGGACAATCTATACAAACAAAGCCTCAAACTTGACTATAAGCTTGATTTGAAGTAAACATGTACAAGCCCTGCAATTTCAAAATATGGCTCAAAAACTCTGCTAAACAGAAGGCTTATATTTTTAGTAAATTTATTTCTGTCTTTTTGGCTAGCCATAACTTTGGCAAGTGTTCTATGATCACAGGAGTAAGAAACAAAAGAAGATTGCTTCCCATTTCTCTGATAATGTATTAGGGAGATAAATAAACCTACCAGTTTGTTTAACCTAATCAGAGAAAGCTCTAATACATTAACATTTTGGAATGTCTAAATAGGTTCTAATTCTTAATATAGACACCAATAAAAAAGACATTCCATTGTTTGAAGTTGTTCTGAATGAAGCAAAATGCACTTCCCTGGGGTTTAACAGATGAAAATAGCAAATATTCATTTTCATTGCTAGTTCAGACGCTACCATTAAGCACAGAAAGAGCCCTCACTTGCCACAGTCTGTGTCCAGCTTCATGATTTAGGCTCTTCAGACCCTACATTAATATCAATTTCAACCTTTGCACAAAGCTCAGGCGTTTCCATTGAAATAAATAACACAAACCCCCAATAATCTCTTGTGTGTTTAGCTGCTGCCTCCCACATTTGCATCTGCACCACTATAAAATGCACAAGTGCATATGGCCCCACTGATGTACGATGCACATCCTTCCCTGTCACACTACGGAAAATAATCTGTCCACCTTCGAAAGTATAGCCCCAGGTGTGTTTAGAAGCACCACAGCAAATGCTTCAGAATACAGCAAATCCCTCAGAGAAAATTAGGCATTTTTCTCCTCCATAAATCACGACTCATCCTTCTACCTCTGTGCCTGGTTTACGCCCTTTGTTGTCCAGAGTGGGCATTTCCTCTTTCCAAACAAGTTTTAGAAATCTATATTTCTATTGATTGTTCAGGATGTGCCAAATGCTGATTGCCTTAATCCACTAAAGTCAGTAGGTTTTGCATAAGTTGAGTGAAAAGGATTTGACCCATTTGTTAATAGAACAGAGTATTTTGCGCACACCAAACGTGGACAGCAAAAGAGTAGTGCGGAATCCTTTATTCAGCTGCTTCTAGTTTTTCAAAAGAAAAATCTCTCCAATAATAGGACAAAAATACTCAGTCAACGTAAAATAGAAAATAAACATAATTAATGGATGCCTCATGGATTATATCCATCACCTAAACAGAGGCAGACTGTGAAAACAGAGTATTTCCAAGTAGAAAGATGAGTATAAATCCTTTTTCTCTTCAAGCACAAAATAATTAGCTTTGATTAATATTCTGGCAATATGTGTCTTTTAGCAGAGATCTGTGTGCCTTTAAATGCAAAAGTTAAGACTGTGTAGAGCACAGTGAAATGGGAGGAGTGTCTTGGTTTTTAAAACAATATTATTAAATTTATATATATAGATAGATATATACATATATGTGTGTGTATCAGTTGGACCCTTCTTTTTGAAGACTCTTGGAAGGATAGAGATACTCCCCTGAATTAATTCCCCCCAAATCCTTCTAAAGTCACATGCCCAGATATGTCAGCACACGGCTGATACACACAATTGGTATTTCACTGTTCCTTTAACTCACTGCATTTAAAGCCCATAGTTGAAAGCATTTGGATCCTTAGGAATTTTGCTTTTACTTTGGGCGTTAGCAAACAACTTTAAGAGGCTTATTTAAGTAAATACGCCCAAACACTTTCAGCCTGTCAATATCTAGTCAGAAAATTCTGCGTGGCAAAAAGAGATGAAAAGAATTGAAACAGAAAGGAAATTAGTAGCATGGCAAGCTTTCAATCTATTATGTCGGAGCCAAGTTTGCTTGGTAAAATGACATATACTCGGTAAAATTCCACTTTTATGTAATTAGCTACTAAACAAATGTAACACAAAGCAACTTTCCAGCTCCCAGGCAGTGAGCATATATTGTACCTGGTGTGGTTGTTGGGATACGGCAGTGAATATTTATGTCTAATTTAACTTTTTAGAGCCCTTGCTCTGTAACAGTCCAGCATACTATCCCCCAAACTAAAGTTATGTAACAAGGTAATATCAACAATGAGAAACTGCATGATAAAATCCTGCCCAAAAGTGAAAAATGCTAATTTTGTCTCATTTAGCAGCTGGATACAGAAATGCTCATTAGTTTTAAGAGGGTTAATCCTTTTAACTTTTGCATATTGATATGCCAATTATGCCTAATTGTACAAGAGGCATCAGTCAAGGTAATAGTGCATAAACACATGAAAGTTATTAAGTACATCCCAACATGTAATAAAGTAGGTGTTAATTGGTAGCTGAGTTCTGCAGGCTATTGAGGTGGATAATTCATTGAGAGATGGATCACTTGTAATTTCTCTACATAATTCCTTTTGCAGTCTCATGCTGTGATGTTTTCATGCTTGTCAAAAACAACTGCAGCCTAGTGCCTTTTGTTAAACACAGCCAATAAAATGTTAGGCACCATTAAATATACTTAACTTTTAAACTTTTTCAAAGGTGCAGTTCTTCCTGGTATTACATTACAGTATTCCCAGTAAATTATTGTAAGCAGTGCTCCAAGTTTTTGGTGGAGGAACATTTCAAGTCAGATAAAAGGAGGAAACATATGCAGTGTGTCTGAGGCAAAGAATATAATTTAAATAAGTGGTAAATGAGTATCTTATCAGCTGCTAAAATCAAAACAGATTTTTCACTCCAGAAATAAAAGGTGAAATGAGTTAGGTTATACCAGAGAAATTAACCACTAGAATAACATATTTCTAAATAAAACTAAATTCAGAGGTCTAATTTTGAGTAAAAAGGAAAGGAAATACTGAAGGTCTTGTAGCTTTCCTCTGTTTAAAACTTTGTTAAAAAGCTGAATATTTCATAGGAATCCATTACATCAACAGCAAAAATATAATGGTTGGCATGGTTGTGAGAAGTGGCTGAGACCTGGGACTCTGTCCCCAGCTAACAGAGTTTTCTCCCTCATTTGCATTCTCTGAGAACAAAATGGGTCTGGAGTCCAAAAAGTGGCTAACATTGCATAAATAATTTTGTAACATCATATGGCCTCAGCTGCAAGTTGCCACCATTATGGAAGAAAATTAACCAGGGGAGACTCATACCAATCAGTTTGTTTAGTAGCTCACGAGGAGTACAGGGGCAGGGATGCAACTGGCAATAGAGTTCATCACTTACTATTTAATTTAAAATAAAATGCTAATGGATAAAAAATTGACTCAACTCCTTTGACTCTGTTAACTGTTGAAATAATAGCATAAGTTCAGGGTCTGATTTTTGTGCAATTCACTCAGTCTTACAGCAAGACTTATTTTTATTTGCAGAGTTTGAAATTTCCATTTGTTTTCTTTTGCCTGCTTTTAAAGTTTGCCTTTTGAGAAACTGTGACATGTATCTGAAATTGGAAGTGCTATTCTCTACTTACCTTAGCCTTACTTAAGTGCTGTTACAGCTGAGAGTTGAAATGCTGAGTAGATGTTAAGATCACGGCCACCAAAGACAAATTCTGTCTTTCGTGAAGGGAAATTTTTATTCCAATGCCTAGCAGTATTCTTAAAAATGTCTTAGTGACTTTAAATCCCCTCCTTTCAAGGGATGATAATGGAACCAGTATCTTAACACGCATAAAATAATTCTGTAGATTTTAAAAAATTGTAAGACTCATGAAATATTAGGAATGTTTTACTTACGGGCTCGGTGACTTTCACATTCTCAGAGAGAATCATAGATTTGCTTTGGCTCAGCCTGTCGTGGTGACTGTTGGCATTTTTGATCCTCATTTGAACAGCCCCCGTGCTATGGTGGGAAGGATTAGGCTTTTCAGAGGCTGTATCGGAAGTTGGAGACCTTTCCATGGTTGCTGGGTTGACCTGAAGAATGTAAAATAAGAGCATTAATCTAGGGACTCCTCAAACAAAAACGTATCAATGCCAGGTCTGTGTCACTGTAGTCAGGAGAAGAAGCTGAGTTATCTTGCTGGCAAGATCTTGATCATCTTTGAACACCAGGATAACTATCAGCTGTGTCATCCTGTAGTTTTATTATTGTCTTTATCACTCTCCCATCCAAACTGCCTTGGAAGAGTTAGTTTATGTAAAAGATTATCCTTATCTCAAAAGCCATTCTCTTCCGTGGTGTAATCTCCCTGCAAGCCTCTGCCATGTCCAGCTGGCAGCCACTCCACTTTGTCTTTGGCCCTGCTCACACGACACATTTTAAATCTTGCAAAGGGAAAGGACATGCTGTGAAGCCAATTAACATATCTTACCTCCACAGTCCCACACGGGCGTGCTACAAGTGCATCACAGGGCCACGCTGTAACCCTATTAGTATCCTAAATCCAAACCTGAGCTGAATAAAATATCCCTTAATTTTCACAATTCTACCAGCAGCGCAGACAAGACTTTTGTTTCTCTGTCCATTTTTAAAATCTGAAGTTGAGAAATGGCTGAGGTCTCAAGTCCTTGGATGGGGGGGCTGACCTAGAGTGATCACAGTGCTGCTGTTCAACCTCCTGTTTTGGTGTTAGAACAACTCAACAAACTCCCTTCTAGCTATTCAAAGTCCCCAAACATTTTTTGCAGGCAAAATTAGCTTTATATTTCCTGTAGAAAACATCAAGACAGTGATGTACAACACTTGTTCTGTTTTCCTCCCCCCTTGCTCACCCTCGTACTACTACACGTAGCTCGTGGGTGCAGTAATCTACTGAGAGTCACAAGAAAACTGGCTCTTTATATTGCTGTGTAACTACATGAGAAAATGTGTAAGGAAGAGATACTACACAAGCTGAAATAGCTGGTTTCCCAACTATGGAGCCAGGGAAATGGAAATCCATTTAAGTGCAGTTATAGTATAAACCGTTGAAAAATCAGCGTTTTCCACACGGGTTGGAGAGCATGGCTATTTCTAGCAACATCCCTGCAACTTTTGAAGGCTCTGAAAGATTAAATTCCTTGATTTCAAGAAAGCCCATTACTATGAAGGCATCAGAGCAGAGAGCACATGGTCCTGGTGTGAAGTTGGGAGAAGAAGATGGGGAGCTCTGCCACACATCTCCGGGCAGGACCACAGCCTACGCAGGTGGGAGGACACAGCTCCCACAGCTTCAGCCTCTCTTGGCACTGATAAAACCATTCCTCCCAGGAAACTGCCCTAAATGTAGAGGAAGATAACAACAGGTCATGCAGTCAGAACGGCTGAGAGTGGAAGAGACCTTGGTAGGTCATCTGGTCCAACCTGCTCAAGCAGGACCACCTAGCGGTGGTTACCCCAGACCATGGCCAGAAGGCTTTTCATAGAATCATAGAATAACTTGGATTGGAAAGGACCTTAAAGATCAAATATTTCCAACACCCCTGGCATGGGCTGGCACTCTTGCATTCATGACAGCACTCTCTATGAGAGAAAGAAAAGGAAGTGCTTTAATATTAGCCCATTACTCACTCACCATGATGTGCCATGATAGAAACACTGAATTTAATCATACCAAAAGCAAAGCTTATACCCATTGGCTGTTTCCTTCACTGACTCAGTTACCCAAGAATCCCCAGAGAAATTGAACCCCAGGTGATAAAAATTAGATTAAAGCTGTTTCCTGTTCCCTAGGAGCAGGCCTGCCTATGACTGCTGCAGAGCTCGTGTATGACACTGGAGAAAACTCTTTACATGGATCTGGTGGGCAGCACTGTGTGTTCTCCCTCCCCGAGACACTTCTCACCACCCTTCAGAGCAGTCAGCACCCAAATCCATGTCACAGGGACGCTTTGCCATTTTGGCAGTAAGGACTGCAGCAGCTCCAAGCAGGAAATTATTTTTTCCCTCCTCTTAAACTTGGAGAGTCAAATCATTTTGTATTTCATGTTGGTATCAAATCAAAATTGCTTCTCAACAGATTTTCAGTAGGCTCCAGGCTGGAGAGCGGATCAGACTCGAGAGACGAGAGCAACACTGGCTCTGTCACGGATCCAATGTTTGGCTGGAGCACATCACTCAGATTTTCTTCTGAAATCTCCCACCTATACAACTCTGACATATCCCTTCTTGGGAGCATTATGAGTTTTAGTTAGGTAGTCTCTGTCTGGTGTTGTCGCTACACGATGTGCCACAAAAAAGTTTAATAGTGTAACAAAGTCATGCCCTGGATCACAAGTAAATGGCAAGGCTGCAAAGACTTCTGAAAATTTTAATTCTAATCTCATTGAACCTTAGTTAATTTTCCTGAAAATTTGAACTGATTTGTATACATCAGAGTATTTCAAGGAGGCTTTCCAAGATACTAAAATTACTGGAACTACTAAAAAAGAAAATAACAACAACACCCAAATGGAACATTTCCACCACCAGATTTGTCTTAGTGTAAAACACAGTGAGATCCCGCAGAATATGAAGGAGGTCTTGGATAATATGGAAGAATGGTACAAAAGTTGTGCCCTTAGGATTTTCAGGTAGGATTCCTTTGCTGCCCAAACTGCATTCAGACTCCTGACAGCGTTACCAGCCCTACATGCCAGTAGATGGCACCCTGAATATGAGCTCCACAAATGCAACAGCATGACATTTGCATTTGCAAGAGGGATTTGGTAATCCTCACACTCTGCCCTGCCTCTTCTGTTTGCTTGTTTATTTTTGTTCTAACTTTTTTTTAAATAACAGAGGGGAAGACCATCAGGAAACAGAAAAAATATTGTCAGAAAACATAAAAAAGATCTCATCTTCCGCATTTATGAGTTGGTGCTTCCAAATTGTTATTAGAAGCATCAGGGCCAAGTTTGGGCTGGTTTTGCAGGGGAATTCATTTCGCTTCCTTTGGAAGGCAGAGCTGCCAAGCCCCGTGCAACTGCTTGTGTGGCACTCCATGTTCATTATATAATTAGCTAATTTGCCTTTTGGCAAACAGTTAGCATCTGGATATAAATTTTAGTTTTGAAGCCTCCTATGGCTGATTTGCTAGAGAAAGGCATAAAACCAAGACAGACTTTCTCCTCCTCTCCACCCTGTTGTTTAGAGTGTTCCTGGAGTAAAGGGGCAGAATAACTTTGAGATACTGACCTAAGAGAAGGGAAACAAGGGAACACAGGCAAAATTCCTCTTGGAAGTACCTGCTTTGGGGCTCTGTGGAACAGATGGGGGAGGCTGGAAAAGGGTGAGGAATAGTCAGGGGCAAGAGAAGTCCTTGACATGAGGTTGGATGGATGATGCAGGAGGGGAAAACTGATTCACAGAGTGGGGGAAAGAGGTTAGATTGGGTATGAGGAAGGAGAACTTTAATTTCTGGAGAGTGGGTAAATCACTTACTTATGGGGCAAGAAACACCACTGAGCTGAAGTAACAAAATCACATTTTTGGCTGTGTCAGCGAAACCAATTCAGTCCTACACAACCAGTCACTTTCAGAGATACTTCAGGAGGTCAAAAGCCTTTTTTGAAGGAAGAAGTGGTTCACCCTTTAACAAAATTTGCAGCCTCATGGGGTCAACCTTTGCAGCAACTTTTCCCACAAATGGGTCCATGTGTTTGGAATGCTCCAAGAGGATGTCAGTCTGCTCCAGCAAGTAGCATAGCAAACTTTTAGTGAAGCAGATTGAGTTAAGCTAGAGCTTGGGCACCAACCACAGGGGTGAGCTGGCTGATAAACATTCAAGTGACATTTGACAGGTCCTAAAGAGCCTAAAACCCCAATTTCTAAATGTACAGCTGACTTTCAAACATGTGGTGTGAAAATAATGAGTGTTGCAGAGGTGAAAATAAGAAAGTTATTGTGGATGCAAGTCCACAGACACAGCAAAGCCATCCCACTCCCAAAATCTGGCCTGGGTTGAGAGAAATGCACAGTAAACAGTGAAGATCAGATCTCCTCCTTCCTCACAAAGTGCTGGGTCTTGCTAAAATTATTTTTTGTTTGGTTGTTTGTTTGTTTAAAACAAGAAGATTTTCTGTAATGTTTTATTTAAAAATAGAGCTTTTACAGAATCATGACATTTGATAACAGTGAAAATATGCCAATTATTTTTGTTTTATGTGGAAAAATTATTTTCTGTCTTTTTGAAAAGAGAAAGGAGATGACAAAGGAAACAAAGTAACAATGAAAAACAAAACAAAACAAACCCTTCTTTTGCTCTTTAGAGTTTCTATCAAAAAAGTAAAAATATACTTTTTAGCTTTTTGAAAAAATGAAGATAGTGAATTCCTCTTATCCCTACCATTCTTACATCTTTTGTAGCTGAACTATGGTTTCTGTCTAAGAATGAGAGTCAGTAGGTATTGCCCTCCTACAGCACGTCATGGACCTAGAATGAGTTTCATATTGAATTTACCAGCATTTTAATCCATTTTATACATGTTGCTTTGTCCAGAACATGGTCCCATAATGAGTGGACTAATTGTATTAACCAAGAACTTTATTTCCTGAGTTTTGGAGCAGCAGTGGTAAAGTCAGTATATAGATTTTCTAGGAATCAAAGTATTAGTTCTTCAAGAAACCAGAGGATAGCAGTATTCCCAAATTTTAGCTTGAGCTATGCCTACATTTCCTACAGCTACATACAGTAGAAGGCAGAATGCAAATGGTAATTCATCAGCATCTTGGACCAGAGAAGCTGTGGCTGCCCCATCCCTGGAAGTGTCCAAGGCCAGGCTGGACAGGGCCTGGAGCAACCTGGGATAGTGGAAGCTGTCCCTGTCCACGACAAAGTGGTTGGAACAAGATGGTCTTTAAAGTCCCCTCCAACCCACACAATTCTAGGATTCTATGATTAAACAGTTGTAACAAATACTTTTCTCCAAAAAAGGAAAAGATAAAAGCCTAATTAATAGAACTTCTTGATTTTTTTAGTCAGGATTACGACTTTAAAACAATGCAAGTATTTTTCAGTATGTCTCATAATAAGCTTTTCATCTCTCCCAGCTTTTCTCCTTATGACTTGCACCACGATCAAGTCAGGCATAATGAACGTGAAAGTGCTCGACAAGCAGAGTGCAAACACTGCAAAACTGAAGTGCATCTTGTTGCATTGACTAATTTAAGTATTTTGCTCAAGAACACACTGTTCTTGAAGAGCATCCACGAAACCTAATGCAACAATATCACAGAAGGATAAAAATCAGCACTAGGTTCACCATCACAGCAGACCTGTGAGCCTGCAAAACCATAGAAATGGAAGAGGAAGTGGTAGTTAACGACTGAAAAAACAAGAGAATGCCAGACACGAGGTAAGTAGGAGCACTCCTGTTAAGGAGAAGGTATCACTGTGTCTGTGAAAGTGTTTATCACCAAAATCAACACACGTACGTAAATATTGCTGCTGTTGGGTTTTGCCCTTGGCCTGTGCTACACTGATATCTCTGCTGTGGCACAGCTGGGGCAGCAAGTCCTTAAATGCACATAATGATGGAAATAAAGGTGCACAGAGGAGAAAATGACATGTAAAGAGAGAGGATAACCAGTAAATTGCTGTGTAGGTTTTTCTTTTAATTATTCCTATCTGCACTTTGCTGTGTCTATTTTTTTTCAGCCATACCCACGATGCTGCTCTCGGAGCTGACACGTCATACCTCTGTGCCCAGGGCAGGGACACAAACAGCAAAGGCTGCTGAGGGATACAGGGTCCTGGGCTGGTGCCCAGGAGTGTCCTGGAGCTGGTTTATCTGAGTACTGGAACACAGAAAAATCCATTGTAATGAAAATACAAAGCAGATATAACCTTCCCATGCCTTTTCATTTGCAAAAATGGGCCAGGTACTTAGGAAGCAGCATTAATTTCAACCATCAGTTCTATCTTTAATGAAAGCAGGAGATCAGCAATGACACAACATCACCACTGCCTGGGTCCTAACTCCAGTTTTGTCTATTTATGTCAGACAGACAATAAAGTAGAATTCAGTGCCGGGTTCAGCCTGCTGTAAAATGTTAAATGTCCTAAACTCAGCAACTCAGTTTCCCTTATCACCCAAAACTGCAATCTCATCACTAAGTTGATGCACCCTAAGTCCTACAAAAAACATGTTCATCAGCATTAATTATCACACCCTCTTTTACTTTTTTTAACTGGTGCAGCCATATTAGGCTTTTGGTGGTGTCTCAGAACAGACAACACAGAGAGCAAGGGTCATGGAGGTCCTCTAAAAGTTGGCTTTGTAATTACTGTTTTCTACTCCAGTACTTATGGACTTTCTGCAATTAAAACCAGAAATGACCCACTCTAATTTATATGTACAGTTACCCATCTCACTCCTGTGGTCAAAGATAGCAAATAATCTTTTATGCTTTGTTTGGAGCCATATCTCACTGTCCAAAATTTCTGTGTTACCATGTGGGGCATAAGCTGCCCCAACCATTATTCACAATTTTTTATGCTCTGAGGTATATCATCCAGTCTCTACGAAAGATCCACTTAAAGGCAAATTCCTCAATACAGCTTGACCCAAATTATAGAATCAGAGAATAACTGAGCTTGGAAAATAACTCCAACATCATCCGTTGACAGGTCTGTCACTAAACCATGTCCCTAAGCATCCCATCTAAACATTTTTGAACACTTCCAGGGACTGTGATTCCACCATTTTCCGAGGTAGCCTGTTCCAGTGCTTGATCACCCTTTCAGTGAAGGAATTTTCCCTAAAATCCAATATAAACCTCCCCTGACACCACCTGAAGCCATTTCCTCTTGTCCTATCACTTAGCAGACCTCTTAGGTAGTAACTCAATACAGGAGTAAAGCATTAAACAAGTCTTTAGGCTGAAAAATCTTTTATCTTCAAGATTTTAACCTGATCCTTGATGACAATTTCAACCGTTTTGATTTATTCTCTTGTATTAAGAGAGGGCTATGTTTTATTGGTTAACAGCTACATCATTCTCACAACAGAAATCTCATGTACCAACTCAATATCCAGTAGGAACAAAATGTCTTATCATATGACACAATTTCTTTCTGGCTTGTGCAATACAGAAAAGGTGGTTCCAGGCAGGTCTTAAAGGCCTGATTCCAATTTTGAGTTCCCAGTGAACCAACTGAGGCTGATGGAATTACAGCTGAGCAATGGCAACATCAAGCAGCCCTGAGGAGGAGAAGCAAAGCACTCATTGCATTTTGGATCCAGGTAAGGAAATGCACTTTGTAACAAGAGGGAAGGGCACAGAGTTGCCCCATTGTACAGCAGCAAGGATTTTGTTTCATTTTGGGTCTAAGAAGAGACTTAAAGTTTGTTTTGATGATTCGCTTCCTAAGAATTAAAGTATTAGAATGGTGGTGCTTCATTTCTCATTCCTGAGGGTTTTCCACACATATTAGGGCCTAATATCTACTTACAGCAGGTCACAGACCCACACAAGTAGAGTCTGCACCCCACAGTACCTTACAGACTGTCACATTTGGTGCTTCAGTGATTTCCTGTCCATTGACAGATGGGCTAAAACTGTGAGTGGCTTATTGATATGAAGATTGACTGCAGGCTTCTTCTAGTTCTTCAACAAGTAATAGCACACTACAAAATAATAAAAAAAACAACTTAAAAGGGTAAAATAAAATAATAAAAGGCTTCTATCGAGTCCCACTTTCTAGCAAGTGGCAGCAAAATATCCAAATACATTCAGTGGAAATATTATTAGTCTTTTCAAATTTTTGCTTGATTTGTCTCCAGGATTGGATGAAGAGAAACATGAAAAGAGAAAATTTATGTGCCTCTTCTGGACTGGCAGTGGTTATCAATGAGGATTTAAAAGGGCCCTAAAATTCTCCTTTGTGTTATTCTGGAATTTCATAGAAGATGATGACCCCAGAGTCTGTTCCCTGCTATACATAGATAAAGCCTTGAAAAGAGCAGGATAGATGACAAAGGAGAACAGTGATATGGAAAAGCTGCTTGGTCTCTGCTCGCTCTGGAAATCCTTTCCTATCTGGATGGAAATGGCCTGAGAATTAAAAAGAGAGGAGAATGGGAGACAGTTACTGTTCCAAAGTTTTGTGGATACAATGACAAACTCTTCACATCCACATTTAATGACTACAGATCCAACAACTCTAATCCTGTAATGCTCCATGACCTGCTATCTACAGGTCTTCCCTGCACAAAAAACACTTGCTAGGAAATATCACTGGAATATTATTGAAAACAACAAAACCACATATAACAGGGTAAAAGAAAGTCAGCAAGTGACTTCATATGGTCATGTCTCCTCCTGCATCACTTACTGTCCTAATTATGTTACATGGGAAGGTCTCAGAAAAGGTAGCAGTTGTTTCAAAAGTTCTTCTGTCCCAATATATCATATGGGATAGCATAATGGAGTCTATTTTCACCATTCCCATGTCAATTCAACATCTCAGCTTCCAGTGGAACTCGAAGCTAAAAGTATCCTTTGTGTACAGTTTGGCCTGCATATGTTCTGGGAACAGTTGTCCATTGTAGAAATTCAGTTGAATATGTAAAAGAACATGCCTGGGGAAAAAAAATGCTACTTCTAGGTCTTCCTGCTGGCAGCACCTTTCAGCTCTTTCTGGATTGCTTCTGATCCACGACACCTGCCTCTGTTTTCCAGGCTGTGCAAGCTAGACTACAGCCCTTCAGATGGAGAATATTGGTTATATACACACAGTATCAAAAAACAATCTGTGAATGTCATCCAATACACAGCACCTCTAATGCTTCCCATGACCCTCAACAGCAGGACTAGAGTGGTTTGGACATTAGACCAATGGCAACAAGTAATTTACAGCAGCATGAAAGTTCATCACAATTCATAATTCTATGAATTTAATTGGTTGAACACTAAATAAGACCTAATAAGTGCTGGAGGAGAATGCTTGGTTATTCCTGACCCATCCTACTCATGACGAGAAAAAAGTTTCCTTATACCTCCTTCAGTTTTTTCTAAAGGTTTATATACTGCAGGTAAGTACAGAGTAGAGCCCTGGCGTTCCAAACACCTCAAGACGGACCAGTCTAAACTCATTTCACACCTGCACCTGATGGTTGGTGCATGGAAACTTTTTAGTTTAAAGCTGTCTAATTCAGAATTAAGAAAAAAAAAAAATTCAATGTTTTCTCTAGGAAGATCGTATAAGAATCACAAATTTTCCCCGGTGCTTGAAAGAAATCTGTTCCTATAGCCTAAATGTTCAGAAAAGTGTTGTTACTTTTAATGTTGCCAGATCTGAAGTGATGAGATACTATGGGAAAGGTTATTCTTGCAGTATTTACAGATACAAGCAGAAGCAGAAGTGACAGAAATTTCAAAGTAAGGCTGCTTGAAATACTTCCAGCTCAATTTTGCAGAACTTCTCCTCACAGAGATTTGGATATTCATCCAAGCTTTCCATGCTTACCTGAACCAGACATGTGGTGATGGTAATTTTGGAACAGCCCAAACTCTCTGGAGAAGTAGAAGAGTTTGTACCACAAGGCAAACTGATGTATTAGAAAAAATATTTTTTAAACACCTGAAAGTTTGCTGCAAATAGCCAAAGACAAAAACTTCCTGTAAGTTCTAAATTTCAGAGCTTTGCCACCAGAAATTTTGGCCTCAATTTGACAGGGACAGGACTGTCACAAGGCCTGCTTGGGAAGGGTGTGACAGCCCGTTTGTGCCCTGCCCCACAAGCTCCACTGGCTGATTCATGGGAAGGAAGTATTTCATGCTCATCACGGAGTAAAAGCACACACAAGTTTCATCCCACTCTACCTCTAAATCACTTGGGCACTACAGAACACGTGGAGCAGTTTTACACCATGCCTTGGTTTGCCCTCCAGTCCTCAGTTCCTGCAGCAGCGCCATCCCCTTCACCAGAAAAAAATGCCTTCTTGAGTTCTAGAAAGCCTTTGGTGAAGTAGAAACAGTAGTTTTAACCTCTTAGAGTGTCTCAGAGTTCCTCAGCTTAGTAGTTTCAATGTACATTTGCTATGTCTTAATCCTTTTTGCAGTTCCATATACCCATCATCCCACAGAAGACATCTGTCAAACTGAGATACTGAGATTATTGCATGTCAAAGGCTTTAAATCTTCTCAGACTTTAAAAATAAATTAAAGAATAAAGTAAATTTATGATAAATTTTTTTCTCTTTTTATTTAAAACCTTCAATAAAACTCTTTTTTTTTTTTTTTTGCTGACCCTGCCTGCCTCAGTAGTGTCTACAAAGAGGAGGTTTGTCCTTTATCCGGCCAGTGAGACGCCCTCCCTCCCACTCCCCCGGATGATGTTTGACTTCCCGTGCTGTGCACATGAAACAGTCCCTCCCACCCTCTCTCCATCTCCCCCCATCATCTAAATCTGCAGCAGTTTTTGTGCTGTGATCCTGCAGCTGCTCCCTTACTTCTTCTCACTGCTCCCACTTCCCATCTGAGGGAGGAAAAAGAGCCTCCAGACACTTTTAATCTGTTCCCACACTCCATCTCCACTTTCCTCTGCAGAGCTCCTGGTGCTGCACTTCCAAGAGACGCTGCTGTGAAATGCAGCAGAGACGGCACCTAAAGTTTCGGGAGAAAACTTTCGAGCTGTGGCAGGAACCAGAAGGGGAAATTCTTTGTGGTTTGCTGTGAGCAAGCCCCTCTTCTGCATTTTGTGGAGCCCCCAGTTTGCTTTCTTCACCAGCCACCGCTGCCACAGAGCACAAGGAGTGCCTGCCCACCACGCTGCTCCCCAGCAGCACGTGGCAAAGAGGAGACAAAGGCACTTGTTCTGTGTGATAAATCTGATACCACATCGTGCAGCTGAGATGTCTGCAGAAGGGAGATGCCAAGGGTGCTGTGCTGTCAAAGAAGTTGATTTCATAGACTCATATGATGGTTTGGGCTGGAAGGGGCCTTAAAAATCATCTATTTCCAACTCCCCTGACATGACTGCTTTGATGATGCAAGTAGTTTGAGCATAGGCTCTGTTAATTATATTTAAATTTCTTCGCTGCAAGTGAAATTCTTTAGCGAGGGACCAGAAAACTTTATCTCACTAAGGTGGTTCAGGGTGATTCCAGGAGACCTTGTACACGTTTTCTGCAGGCCAGGAGGCCACAGCCACCCGTGTCCCACCACAGATGTGCTGCACACAGCCCAAGCCAACACTAAGAGCAGCAGGAACACGGCAGAGCCGGATCCGCCTGCGAGCAGCAGCACTCCTAGTGAGAGCAGTCACAGCCCTTCGTCTGCCCCCCGCAGGGCTCAGGGCAAAAATACTTAATGACTGCTACATTTTCCACTGGGTTTATGAGGTAGTGTCCTCAAACCCGTTTTGGGATTAAATAGCTGCACTCAGCTCAAATTAACCTCTGCAGTCCTATGCACCTGAGCTAAAATGTCCTTAGACTGCATCAACATCGTTCTCTAAACACCTGAATCCTGCTGCAGGGTACAACTCTGGTAAGAAATATCTTCATTTAACTTCTTTCATTTTTTTATTTTATACAGTTTTTGCTCCTCATCTTAATAGATTCCCTCTTTTCAGCTACTCCCACTCTAAGAACGTTTTTACAAAAGACCCAAACTAGAAAAGAAAACTAAAACTAGAAAAGAAGTTTTCAAATGCAAATTCTGTGCACCGATTTGGAATGTCTCAGGTGCTTGTGACTGTGTCCTACTCAACCCAGAGCCAGTGCTGGACTGTCCAAAGGAAATTCAAGAATGGGTTGAAGACACCAGTTCCTCCAAGCCTCTGCTGAAACTTGGGGCACTCCTTGCCTTTTCCAGGGTTTAGGATTAATGAAGGAGGAGGAATTGACACGCTTTCAACTTGGGCTGTTTCTGCTTTCTTTGGCACTCCAAGAGCAGATGGATTAATGGTGGATGGATTAATGCTAAATGGGTTAATCCTAAATCTAAAAAGCATCACAAGAATTTGATTACTCATTACTATACTTTGTTGGAGTATTTTCCTAGTAAATTAACCAAGCATGCAGTGTACTGCTGATAATGGAAACATTAATTTCTCTGGATCAAACCTCAGCACTACTCAGCCCAACACACAAATGGCAGCAAGGGCCAGAGCAGCCCTGACAGCTGGAAATTCTCATGTGACACCTTCCCAGGTGGGGAACGTCAATTCATTCATAGCAAAACTGTTTGCTAGAAATGCATTTTTGAGAGAGCCCAGGGAATCTTCTGTGTGTGTCCATGGTGTGGCCATCAGGCCCTCCTGTGATGTGTGTGTGGGTTTGGCTCTGGCCAGCATCACCACGTGGGGGATGCCCCCCAACCAGTGGGACACCATTCCCCCGTCACGGACTGCTCAGTTCCTCCAACCCACTGTGCCAAGCAGACAGCTGCGTGCCTCCTGAGCCCCAGCTGCAGCAGAGACACCAGAAGGCTGAGGGTTCCTGGGACCCAGAAGGCTGGGGACAGACCCACCAGCCATGGAGGTGACAGAATTCTCTTGGAGAGAGAACTCCAGAGCTTCAAATGCTTTCACAAAATATTTCTGTCATTTCCTTCCTCACCCTGAAAGGAAGAGAGTTTGTAACATCCTGAGTAGCAAATAAACAAGTTCAGGTGCCAAGGGCCGTGTGCTGCCCAAGAGCACTTTCGGTAACTGGTATCTGATTCAGCACCCAATACTGTGGTGGTTTTGCTCAGGGTGTGGCAGAAAAAGAAATCCAAAACAAAGAGCAAGTATCTGAAGCACGTCTCTTCAGCTCTAAGCCACGTTCACTTCTGTTTTCCCTTCTTCCTCGTCTCCCCCTCCCCTCTTGTCAGGTTGCAGGTGAAAACTGATGGATGTCTGGGACAAGGAACCAGAAGTCCCTTTAAGTTCATCTGTTCCTGTTTAGTGTATCAGGCACAAGGTTTGGAAGAAATATTCATGGAAACCACAGTACAAACCCACAATACCCAGCTTAACTGCAAGTGAATGGTTTAATACTTGTCAATCTCAAATGGCAGGAAGAGTTATATGGGTCTTAAACAACCTACCACCAACCACAACACCATCAAACCCACTTAGTTAATTTCTTGAAGAAATGCTTCTGTAAATATCCAAGCACTGTCTGAGTTATGCAACTTGTACGTACACAGTAGCTTAGCAGATAATTTGGAGAATACAAATGTCTATTTAACCTCTGTTGCCTGTCCTACTTAATTCTCAAAATATTTCTTTTTCATGCTAAGTAAGCTGAGTGAAAATACAGAAAAATTAAGAGGAAAAGGTCAAATTTTTAAGCATATATAAATTTTGGTTCTTGGTTTCTGTAAACAGAACTCACTTTTACGTGTGCCAAACCTCACCATTTCCAGATTACTTTAACATGAACCAATAGTGCCCTGAAAATCTTCTCCAGCATGGCCTGGCTGCTTCCACTGACAGATATTGCATGGGCTAAATTTGCCCCATTGTCAGTTTGCAACATCTAAATATCTGTGCCCAGAAAATTATTTCCTAACCTTCTTAATGAAAATCCAAGTGCTTTCCTTTCGCTCCTGTTTCAGCCAGCCTGGAAGTTTGCAACCCAGGGAGCTTCAAGTTGTGACAAAGATGATGCAAGACTCTGTGACAAGAAGTCTCACTCTTAAAGTAAAAATAGCTCTGCATTGAGGAAGTCCCAGTGTAAATGAGGAGCTAGCAGTGTTTGTTTTGTAGTGAGTCTCCAAAACAACCTTTTTATAGTATTTCTCAAAGCAGGGAAGACTGACAGGGGCATGCCGAGTGCGTGAAGGCACGATCTTAACATCCAGCCCAGCAAAGAAACAACCATCTCTGTCCTTCAGGGGCTGGTAAGATTGTTGTCAGTGAAATTAAGATTCACTGAGACCACTGGTTGAAGCAGACCCACCTTAAGAGAAGGTTTCAGAGCAGGTGACACCAAAACCTCCTCACTTAGCCCAGGTTCCCAAATGCAGAAGGCAGCAGGGTATTCAGCCTACCCTGAGCCTCAGAGGTCATGACATCACTCTGATGGTGACAAACGCTCTTGGAAGCCACCACAGAATGGAAAATAGGACAGTTTGTGCAGGTTCTGTAACCAGCTGAGGAAATCCGCTGCAGTGCTCTGAATGGCACTTGAATTATCATGGAAAATTTGGGCCAAAATTGCATCCACTCTGCTTTCTTCAAGACCAATACTATCAAAAAATGAAATCAGGAAAATCATCTGCATATAAACAATATCCATCAGCACCACTTTCTGCCTTTGTAGCACTGAGAAACAGGTTTCATGCATCCATATGGAACTCTTAGGAGGTCAGTGGAATGCAGAGACTTTGTCTATAGCTCAGGAGAGGCTTTGCTTTGCCTTTAAAAGAGATCAGCCTAACCAGCAGCAAGAGGATTAGGACATGTTCTGTACAACTGCCATGTTTCAGGTTACAAGAACACATCTAAGCACTGACAGACTTCTTCAACAAGAGATGGTTTTTAGCCACATGCAGGCTTTAACAGCTCCTTAAACGGTTAACAACTCACACTGATTGAGCTGACACAGCACAGAGGCATCTAACAAAAAAAAGTCAAGAAAAATAAGCAAGTATCAGAATTACACATAGTGAGCATCAAAAAAATCCAGAAGACTGTCTATAACCCACCATCCTTGATGTGATTCAGTAAAACAGGCCATCATACAGCAGTTCCCATGGCTCAGAGTCCATGGGATTCCTCAGCAGAGACCCCAGCTGAAGTCTTTGGGCAGCACAGCCAAAGCCATCCTCATTGTAGCACCAGAGATCACGAAGGGAAAGCCATCCCACTCCATGGGATGCTGCTTTTTAAACCCTGTCCTGAAGCTCATCACTGCAAAGAAGTAATAATTTCTGGGACCAGAAACAGACAGAGAAATCCAAACCAGAGCTGTTGGAATTAACCAGCACCACGTTGGAGGTTGTGGCATTTTGCCACCCAAACACCAGGAGAAAAATTCAACCGTGCCTCTGTCACCATTTTAGTTTCTGGTTCCTATCTCACTCCAGGTAGGGAGGAACAGGCCCAAGACCAGGATACAGCCCCCTGCTGACAGGGACTACCACGGGTGTCACACGCTCAAGCTTGGTTGGAAGAAGATGGATCATCTCTTCCAAGCCAGGATAACTTTGTGTCAAAGCAAAAAAGAAGTTTCTACAACAAATGCTGTCAAAAAAAGCAAAGTGGTTTGGTTTTTTTTTTCTGCAATTCAATAATAGTGTATAGCAGGAGCTTTAAAATACAGAGTGCTTCAGCTGTTCAGTCTATTTGGAAAAGAAAATGAACAAATGTACATCACAGATGTAATTGGATGGAGAGGTAAACTGAACAAGACATGCTGCTTCAAAATGAATTTGCTTTGGACACAAAGGGGTAAGTTGCAGAGAAAGGGAGAAAATAAAGACATAAAACTCTGAGAATTCAAACTACTTCACCAAATTTCACAGCTCTTTGGAAAATGCATTTTAAATTACTCTAAGACTCTGCAGCAGAAAGATAAAAATCATGACAAACACAGCCCAGGAAGAGAACATGTTCTTTTTATACAATTTCCCTGTCTGTGCTGATTTGTGTATGCAGGCAGGACAGCTTTTTTTCTCCAAAAAGTACAGAAAATATGAAATGCGATCTTAAAACATTGCACTAAAATCTGTCCCCAATTAGTATGCACAATTCCAAAATGAGCTCTGAGCCACGTGTGATATCTTTCAACTCTGACCCATATTTCCAAAAGAAACCCAAGTTGCCTGTTATGATAAGGCTATCAGTTACAAACAGGAGCACAAGTCACAAAGTTTGCAGCAAGCCACACGTTACCAGGATAAAAAAATCTTCAGCATAAAACAAGACTTGCTAATTCTGTCTCTCCTTTATGTGGCCCATAATCAAAGTGCTTTATTGTGTTATTTGAGCATCCTTCTGAATTACTATTTCCTTGCAAAACTGTGCAGGCCAGAAAGCTGCTTGCCCATCAACAGCAATGCAAAGGCATCTTTGCTGAGGGAAAAATTTCAGGTGGGGGCTCAGGACATAAAACCATTTTCTGGCCAGCTCCAGAGCAGAGGAGGAATTAGTCTGAGTTTAAACAGCCCATGCAGGAAACACACAGCCGTGACATCTCCAGTGAACAGCTCCATGAGGAACACCATTGACTGCCCAGGATATTTTATGTGAAATGTGCTTTATGCCCCATGCTCTTTCCCTGTCAGTATAACTGATGAGTAATAGAGTGGTACCAAACTTCTTGATACCGAGTAGGGCAAGAAATCCCTCTATCAACATCTTCAGACTCTAGAAATACCAAAACAACTAGATACCTACCCTCAGCACTCAGTGACTTTTACAGTATCCACGGCTACTAATCACATCCCTCATGGTCACCAGCACAGGAGCCAGTTAATCAAACAGAGCTAAACTGCACTAGGAAAGGCAAATGCTGGGAAAAGTGATCTAATCTCATTTCCCAGCCAGTGCCACAAACTTTTCTACATTTTGGGGAGAGCTAGTTAGTTCCAGCCAGGATATGAGATGGGATTTGTGGTTTGGGGTACGAGACAAGGTCAGATAAATTTGCCTCTTGCATAGGATGCAACAGGTTTGCTAAATTCCGAACACTTATTTAAAATACACTTTTGCATCTGTATCTGCGTTTTTCTCATTGCTTTCAAATTCGCAAAGGCCTATAGAAATAAAGTAATTGTGCAATTAAAATAACCTGATTTGAATGCCTACAAAATAAACGCAGCTATGATTATTTTAAAAACTTTTAACAACAGGTTTCCCAAACTGCACTGAAGTGGATCAGAGGCTCCTTACCTGCAGCCTCAGGGACGCTGTCGTCTCATCTCAAGCCGCCATCAACGAGCAACAGTTTTAACTATTTCAAAAGAACGGAAAAGATCAAGGTCACATGTCTAGAGACAGCATTTGAGTTAGTCCCACAGCTCATACAGAGAGAAAGAAAGCAGGAAAAAAAGTAAAATAAAACCACTTCCTGCAAGAGCAGAAGTGAACCATCTCACCAGCGAGCAACTTACATCTAGAGGTTAGTGCAAAATTCTTCTGGATTGGAGAAGAAAACAGAGTTTAAAGTATGAAAGGACCTGCTTTGTGAAAATTGCAGCAAACAGGGAAGGTTAGCTTTTGCAGAAGGTAAAGATGAGGTTTAAAAGGAAATGCTGAAAGGAATTACGATTTTAAGCCTTAAGACAACTTCCCTTTTCTTACCTTCAATGAAACCCTTTGAGTACTGAAATAAATAGCTTGCAACAAATCTGCTTTGCTATTTTGAAATATAGCTTTAGTAAACAGGACACTTACTGTACTGTTATCTAGATTAATAAAGTGGCAAGTTCTGCACAATCAGAGAGTTTGCTACTGGAGAAAACCTGTAGTGATTTGTACTATTGCCTGGTAGAGGTCAGACAGGCAAACACTTCTGTGCCTTTGATTTTCGGCTTTAAGGCTTCTCCATGAAGCAGCCCTTGGAGAAGCAGGGGCACACGTAGCTGCTGGCCTGCGTCACTTCCCGCAGCATCCCACACCCCAGTGGTCCCTCTCAGGCAGGGGGAACCCAGAGAACCACCAGATTCAGGCACAGCTCTGTGCCTTTGGGGCTCTGGAAAAGCCCCTTCCTTGTAAATGCCTTCATCAGCATCTGCCACGTGGCCTTTTTGTCTTTCAGCAAGGAACAACAATATCTTTCCGGTATTTCCAGGTCAGCTTACAAACTGGAGCAGCGGGGATTCCCATGCAGGGCAGGGCTGTGGTGTTGGGGAGACGATGCTGGTCAGGCTGAAGAGCTCGCTGGTAATGCTTTGGTGGAATAAGCAGATGTTTTTTGGTTGTCTCCCCTAAAAAAATTCCAAACAGCTGCCATATGACCTGAGAAAATCACAGCCATCCTGATGTTTAGAGATTTGTCCCAACAGTGAGGCAAAATGACCTTTGTTGACAGGTGGAGCTCCTCAAGAAGCTCTGTCCCATCTGTACAGCAGCAAAGCCATTGTGTGCCCTAAAAGAGGATCCTACAGAATAACCCATGGTTGTAATAGAGGGAAATAAAGATAATGGAGATAGCAGAATGGTCCTAATGGAGATAGGAAATGAGGGGTGGGGCTGTGCCTGGACTGGAGCTTGGGAATGCCTATGAAGGGATTGTGACGTGTTTTACAAGCTGCAAAGAGAAGACAGATTTGCAGGCAGGTCATTCCCTATTGCAGCAAGGAAAAAGATGCAAGAAAGTTCCTGTAGAGAGGAGCATTAGTACATCATGCACTTACTGGAGCAGTGGGGAAGCAAGACCTTCAGGGTCTCAAGAGACTCTCAGAGTCCAGCAATAAACAGGGGGACAGAGCCCCGTTGAAGGAATGGCAGAGCTCTTAAGCTGCAGAGTGACCCTTTTATTATTATTATCCATTTTTTAGTAACTTCTACCACATCCATTTCATGGCCAAAGATCCAATTATGCCAAAGCCCACACAAAGCCAGAATCAAGAGAGTCCTTGTTTCCAAATGCTTCCTGTGTGTGCTGAGAGGCAGCACACAGGGACAGGCAGGAGAGGGAGCTGAACAGCACAACAGCTGCTCTTCACTGCTCTAAACTAAAATATCATTTCTTTGGAGGCCCTGAATTTCAGGGATGTATTTTAGAGTTGGACTTCGGGAATAAAAAAGTGAACGTTGTCTATGAATGGTGATGAGGGGTTTCTCCCGGGTTTGAGGAGGTGAGAGAGCAATACTCTAATTTTCTGTAAACTAACCTCTGCTAGTGCTTCAGGACCTGCAGCAGCACTAACTAACGGCTAACTCTTTTAAAAGCAGTATATATTCCAACTAATTTTGTCATATGAAATAAATTTTAATTGAAAGATCAATTGTAGCTCTGTGGATCTCAAGATTTTCCTCAAATAAAATCATTGGGAGCATTTTTACGGTCACAAAGTGTTTCTGAGCAGTGTGGACAACAGAACTTCACTCCTGAAATATGAAAAGCCATCATCAAACCTGTAAAATGCTGCAGCAGAAGTTGCCTATTTTACCTTGTCCAAAGCCTAGATTACTGGGGACATGACATTTTTCATGAAAACGTCTTTCACTGCACACCTAACATTTCACTCGAGTTGCAGACTGCGTCTGAGCTCCTTCACATCCATTTGACAGTATGTCAGCAGTGACAAAATTCTATAAAGGGATGGCAGCTTTGCATACAGCTCAAACTTATGCAGCACAAGCTTCCTGTGTGATCTCTGAAAGGCTGAAAATACTTTAGATGTGCAAAAAAAAAAAAAAAAAAAAGTCTAAGCACTCATTTAACCTAAGTAAAACTGAGCAGGAAACAGAAGCTGCATAGACACTACCTGGAGCAGATTGCTGTGCAATAGGTTGGCCCTCGTGTTTGCTGTGCAAGTTGAAGATGGAGCATCATTTCTGAAGCGCTGATTTCGTGTCCCCGTTTTAGTGGCTGATGGCGTCATTGCCTATGAGATGTGCTACCAAGCTGGTGAACATCCAGATTGCCTCATCTCATACCTCAGAGAGCTGAGAATTAAAGCTAAAAAAGCAGTTTTAAAAAAATCACTGTTGACTGAGGGTACTGAATGCCCAGCAAATGTTATCAACTCTGTTATAATAAATTCAAGAGATATCACAGGCTTCCTTAGGTGCTTAAAAAGCGATTCCAAGACTTATTCTGGACCAGCAGTCTCCTGAGGGGGAAAGAAAACTTGACTTTTTTTGTTGTTTTTGCCTGGTTCAGCCTTTACTCCCTGTTGTGATGACTGGCAGGCAGCCTGGTGTCTGGCTTGTACAGCAGACACCCAGCAGCAAAACTAATTCAGTGGTTAAATCAAGCCATAACAGACAATGCAAACCTGACAGCACAGGCCTGGAAGATCAGTTGTGGTCGATCAATGCCTGGTTGCAGAAGGAAATAATTTTTCATTAATAAAAATGGCTAAAGAGCCAAAAGTTTGCAATTCATTGGGAAAAACCCTAGGAAACTAGAAGATTATGTGATGATCATGGAATCATGGGATGGTTTTGTTTGGAAGGGCTCTTAAAGATCACCAAGTTCCAACCTCTTGCCATGGGCGGAGACACCTTCCACTAACCCATGTTGCTCCAAGCCCCATCCAACGTGGCCTTGGATAGTGAAAAAATAATGATTTTTTTCCCCACATCTTTTACCAGAGAAACGGCATTTTTCGTAATTTCAGAACATTTAAAAAGGAGAAAAAAAAATTTTGTCCACACAGCCAGTAATTCATATTATTGCTCACAGCAATCGTTTGCTCAGAATGCTGATGTCCATTCAGCAGCCATTATTTATTTTGCTACAAGGGCTTTGAATATTTAATCCCAGCAAAAATGTTTCTGGAAGCACATTTTTATGTGTCAAAAAGGCCACGCTTGTGGCCATGTAACAGCTCCACCAGCTCGTGGCCCAAGTGAACAGCAGCCTCTAATATCACCTGCTTGGGCTATAAATGCTATTTATGTAGGAGCCTGAATGTAAATGTCAGTGTAAATATACACTAATGGCTAAATTCACACAACCCTCTCAACCACGACGTGCATCATAAACATTCTAGCACCATCTTCCAAACCCTTTTACCCTGAGCTGACTTTTCCCCCAAACAAACAATTTTACTTACCAAGGTCTTCAAAGTGCAAGAGATGTTTTAACAAAATGGTCACAGGTGGTAGGAAATAGATCTCTAGAGATTCTCCAGCAGTGCAATGTTGGCTCTATGGAAGGAACATATGTGCTGTGACTTGAGGTCTAAAACCCAGAATATTCACATTTTAGGAGAAAAATGGTCTTGCATTAAATCTTAATAGCAGAGCCACCAAAGTTTTGGTAACAGATACTTTACAAAGTGGCAGAGAAGTTTAGGATAGAACTCTCTGAACATTTACTTTCTAATAAACTGCATTTTGCCTTAAAATGAGGTTTAGATTCAGGAATATCCATAGCTAAGAAAATAACATGTATTTTTTGTTTTAATCTCATTGTTTTTCAAGCTTAGCTACTGCTACATTTCATTGTTAAAGAAAAAAAATAGGACACTAAAGTTAATGAAAACTACTGGGTAAGAAAGTTCTATAAAAATCCAAACTGGTCCTTTTCTCTCTCTTTCCAAGGTGTTTTTAGGGATCTTGCCACTTATTTTAGAAGCCAGCCTTGCCTTGGGCTATATTTAATAACTTAGAAAAGCCACTCCAACCCATTGTATAGCCATAATGTACTAAAAAAAGAGACAAAACCCCAGCATATGTTGATGCATTATGTAAAGACTTTCCTTGACAGGATTTAGTTACATGCAAGCTTGAAATGCAGTGTAAATGTATTTTCTGGAGTGCTAAAAGTACTACAATACCAAACTGCCAAAAAGGTGGTTTTACATCACACAACAAGGGACCTTAAAAGAAAAGAGAGCTGTGCACTCTGGGAGACAATATCTTGATTTCTGAACCCCTGATCAAGTCAGAGCTACAAAAACAGTCAATGTTTTCACAGTGAAGGGAGAGTCTGGAAGGAATATGTCAGCTCTTAGCACAAAAACAATGCTCCAGCCAGTGTTGTTTCTACCTCTACTAAAAGAGTTTCAGCTACCTGGTGAATAGTTTGTAGGGGAGAAAGTCCCAGGCCCTGTAAAATCCCATGCTGAGGATGAACGCAGAAGAAAGATAAGATGCTCTGAGATATCTTCTCCTTCTGCTTCACCCTTTGAGGAAAAACATTTCTACAGCACCAAAGTTCCCATTCACAGAAATAAATAAATAAATAAATAAACAGAAGCAAGCAGTCTTAACACAAGCTATTCACAAAAACAATGTGTCCCCATCAAATCTAGTGGAAATAAGAATTGCTGAAGTCATTTTTTGTCTCCTCCTAATAGAGGCTTTATCCAAGCAGCAGCTCTGCTCTCACCCTGTTCCCTCCCATGCTGCTGTCCCAGAGTGCATCCGAACACTCCAGGCACTGGAGCCAGAAAAAAGAAGGCAACAAATGCAAGGGAAAGCGAGTTGCAGGATGTCAAACTCCTCTGCAGACAGATGAATGTCCTCTCTTGTGTCCAGAAGCTTCCAGGGGAGTCTGTGCTGCCTGGAATGGACTGGGAAACAACAAAATAAATCAGTTTATCAAAGACTTGAAGCAGTTAGTTGAATTAATTAGTTCAGTATGTCAGTTCCAATCGCTTCCTGTGATTTTATTTCCTCATGTAATACACAGATATTTCTAGTTTATGTGCATGACTCTGCCCCATTGCCCTTTTCCCCAGCTCCCTCCTTCTGACAGTATTCTCATAGGATCTGGGAGATGTCAGGAAATCAGGTTATTGGTGAATGGGGGTAACCAGACCCGAGGAAGGAAAAAAGAAAATGAAAAGAGAAGAGAAGAAGAAAGGCATCTGCATGTTCAGTGCAACTCGTAGCCACCAGGCTGAGTATTGGATATGTTTGGCTGTTTGCACTTCTTGGAAGTCTTAGTCACAGCAGCCACCTACAGAAAATAAGGATGTCCTTACTCAGAGCTCTTATCTGTAGAAATACAACAAATTTCAGCTTGCTCCAAGCAGACAAAAATAGAAAACTGATAGCCCTCATTCTATAGCTCTTGGGCTTGTTCCAGTTTTTCAGTTCCTTTTAATTCTATAGTCTGTGGTCTCTTAAGTCATAGACTTCCTTTTCCCTTGTTTCTCAAGGCCACGCTGTCCTCTTTGACCAGGTCCATGCCTGTAACATTGCTTTTTTGGGCCCCTTTTAATTTTAATAATCTACCAAGGTTAACAGAGACTCTTCTAAAGCAGGTACACAGCACTGTCACACCCCAACGCTGCAGTTACCTCCGTAGGTTTTCATGGAAGAAAAACCTTCAGGCTACAACAGAAGGAGCCTGGAGCCATGTTTTACAACATCTCCACTCTTGCATGATGCGTGTGTGTGGGTGTTTAGCAAAATTATTGCAATGCTAATTTCTTCTCAGCCAGAATTGGACCTTCTGAGCTGTGAGAAATGTTCATCCACATCCATTATTTCCATAAGTCCAGGCAAGCTCTGCCACAGGACGAAGTGTGTCATCAGCAGTTCCAAAGGAAAGTGGTATTTAGAGCTAGGTAATAATTTTAGGAGTGTTTGGGAGGTAGGAAAGAGTGAGAGAGGGAGTCTCTGCTGCAGCCTCTCTATGTTTATTAAGGCTTAATTAATTACAAACACTTCAATCCATCTCCCCACCTGTGTTATCAATTCACCTTTATTTCAAGCTCCAGTTACCATGACCCTCATAATTCTTCTGAGCACAAAACAATTAAACATTAGGCCTGTTGGGAAAAATACTCTCCATGAGGCTTTTTAATTCTGGTTTATTCTTCCCTTGTAACAGGGTCTGCAAAACCAACTTGCACTCATTACTCATTTCCTCACGGAGCCAAGAGTTCTTTTTGATAACCTTTAACAGCGACAGTCGATGGAGGCACCAGCCCTCCTCCCCTTGTGCATAAGCTTGCAAATCTAAAATAGGGCCTTAATGAAAAAAAATTTAAATATTATAACTGCACGGTATATGTCATTATGATATATTGAATGCAAAGCAGCTGTTCCTGACAGATTTGGCATATAACAGGGGTAAAGTAATTTTACACAAATCATTATGTTCATTATATTAAATTAATAGACTAAAATTAGTCAGCCATGTTTTGTAAGACCATCTTACCCACAGAGCCCTTTATCCTTACATTCTAAGAGGGTTTTTTTTTTCTATCCTCAATATTCTGTGCAGAGAGGACATAAATGCCCTGATCACTTGGAGCATAAGCCCCTAAATTCATGGCTGTTGAGCCTTTTCCAATATAAGCATCTGAAGAAAAGGTACTTAAGGGAAATAGAAAATGACATCATTTTTTTCCTGATCTTTTGAAGAATGATTTTTTTTTTTCCCCCATCCTACAGGAACAGATTCTGGACTAATTTTTCCTACCAAAGGCTTTAAAGTCTAAAATTCATCAAACATCTTGTCCTCAGAGACAATGTCATCCAAGTTCAAAGGATCTACAGCCCTGCAAAGCTGATGTCTTATTTCAGAGCTCACGCCTTTGTTTTCATCGAATGTTTGATTTCATCAAATTAAACCACTTCTTACACTCCCCTTAAATGTGAAAAAAAAATTAAAGGCAGCACCAAACCTCTTGATTCTCTGGAGAGGAGCGCACACATACATGCACATAGATGTACATGAATATCATATACATTAATTTTGTACGTTTTTCTGATTTTTTTCAGGATAGACTTATTATACATATCATCAGGTTTTTCATACGGTTTTGAAGAGCCTTTGAATTGAAAAGAGTAGCCTTCCAAGACATTTGTTTTAATGATCATCATTATAATTAAGAGCATGCTTTTCACAACTAAATATAAAAAGAATTTTTTTCAAGTCAAGTCTGGGTCTGATTACTGATGGAGCAATTTCAAGATCTTTTGTTAAGAAGCATTTCAATATTCATTCAGAAAAATGTCAGGAGAACAGACTTCAACATGGAACTTTGGTGATTCATACTTATTCTGGTATTTTATCACTTCAGCTTTAATATCCAGCTAAAGAGAGAAAGTTTGAATAAAGTAAGAATACTGATGAAAATCAAGCAGTCATATGCTACATCGTCTTCCACAGAATTTAGGATATTCCAAAAATTGACACATAACTTTATCCTTCATCCATATCTGATACAGAGCAGTGCAGAATCTTTCATTTAGTAGTTAAATTTGAAAAGTTGAGAGTACCTTCTTTTCAAAATTCAGTGTACTTGTCACTGCTGTATTAATGCAGAAGAAACTTATCTTTTCTAATCCAAGTTCTTTCAAAGTCAAATGAAACTTAAATATTATAATGAGGTTTACAAATTCATTACAATTAATATGACACTGAACTGTATTGAAACTAGAAGTCAAACAAAAAAAATCAGGGAAATAGTTTAGTGGTGGACTTGGCAGCATCAGGTCTATGGCTGGACTCAGCGACCTCAAAGTCTTTTCCAACACAAATGATTCTGTGATTCTATAATAAGCAGGATTTTCACATCAGTTTAAAAATAAGGAAAAACCCACACTTTCAGGGTCAATAAAGAGAACTCAGAAGCAGGTGCATATGGACTTTCACTCACAATTCCTCTAAATGAGACCCTCCTCTGTCTTCTCTTCAAGTAAGAGCACTACAGAAAAGCCCAGAAGCATCCTTAAAAAGGAAGGCCCACATATTCACAAGTTACCCAGCTGCAAGGTGTTTCCTAATAAGAAGGTAAGAATTGGCAGCATCTGTTGTCTCCTGGCCACAATGGTTTGAATTAGATATCACACAAAACAGCATCTGAGCATTTCACAGAAACTTTCAGCTCAGATGTTAAAACTGCTTCTGTGTCCTGTCTGAAGAATGAATATTTCTCAATATTGCCTTTCACCTCCTAGGTGAAAATTAAAATAACACACTCTTTAAGAAGAAACAGGGTGTTGTGTGCTTGACACGCCTCAGTGAATAAAACAGAAAATACAGGCAAAAAACCAAGCGTGTTTCTGTCGAGATTCATTAATGGCATCGAGAAGCTCCCAGTTCTTAAAGCCCTGTGCTCAGGTATCAGTGGGACCTTTGCAGATGCCCACTCCCAATCACCCTTGGAACATC
Organism: Edolisoma coerulescens; assembly: GCA_013397115.1. Taxonomy (NCBI): domain Eukaryota; kingdom Metazoa; phylum Chordata; class Aves; order Passeriformes; family Campephagidae; genus Edolisoma; species Edolisoma coerulescens. The sequence goes on from VWZW01004119.1 coordinate 1,376,827, forward strand.
CACCCCATCCCAGGCCTTCTCCTGAAAACAGGCACCAGGACCATCCTTGGAGAACCAAAGTTGCAAGTTGAACTCAAGAAGCTCGATTTGGCCCCTGCTGCCAAAATTTTGTGGCAACCCCCACCCCGCTACACTTCATTAACATCTTCATATTTGTACCTTGCACAGGGACGATAGAGCTGTCACTCACTGTTATTTCAGACGAAGGGGTCTCGGTGCTGTTTGCCCCCACGTTCATTTCAGAAGCCTGCATAAATCTTCCCCCACCTGGGAATCATTTTGAACATATTGAATAATGATTTTTCTATGTCTCTCCCACTTTGATGTAGCCTCTGAGGAGAAAGAACTATCCTGGATATACCACTTGGTCTTGTTTTAACAATTTGAGGACCGCTCCAAAATTCTTCAATAAAATGTAAGGTACAAAAAACAAGAAGAGCAGAGTTAAGTTCAGTTGATAAGAGGCCCCATCCCCCCCCAAATTATAATGGAGCAACTTCTTGAACATATACTTTAAATTCACAATTCGTTTCTTATTTTTAAAGCTATATTTTATCGTTTGATTAATTGCTTAAAACTGTACACAAAGATAAAGGGAACTTTGAAATTCATACCTTGGAGTATTAATATGTACTGAGGACTAGATGTAAATGTCAGAGAGAAAAAAGATCTAATGAACTCTTTATTGGTGAAATACAGTATTGCAGCTGCCCAGAATTTTAAAAGGTTCATAGCCAGCTCCAAAGCCAAATAACTACTGAGGTTTACTTACAGCAGGACTCTCATTCAGCATTTCCAATCTCTTCTTCCAGGGTTCTTTTAACATTAATAAAATGTCCAGAGAAAAAATAATAAAAAGAAAAAAAGTGCAACCGCAGAAGAATTTTTCTGTCTAGAAAATTACACTACCATAAGTTTTCTTTTTCCCTGATGTCTTCTCTGCCATAATAATGGTTTCAGGATTTAAATCCTTTGCTGCTATTGTGACTTCAAAGCCTTAAAACTGCAATTGAATGAAGTAGTTCATCTGTCATTATTCAAATATGAAGCAATTATGATGAAATAAAGATAGAATTCCATTGAGAAATACTCCAATCAATTCTCACTTATATTTAACTAGAAACATAAAACGATGCTTAGAAGAGTAAGTTTAGGTAATAAAAACTCGGGATATAAAAAGTATGAATTACTGATCTATAACTTACTCATTTCTGAATAAGCTGTCTAAATATATTTCACAAATATTGACAAAAGTTTGAGCTTACGATGCAAAACTGCCTCTCAGCTGGTCTCAGAGAGGGAGCAGCTTTCCAGAAATATATTTGCACCAGTTTGAGTGCCCAGAGGTTCAGATGAGAACCTGCAGAGGTTTTTGGGGGTCTCTGGGCAGGTCAGTTCCCTCTGAAGTGTGTTTTATAGGCGGGTATAGGAAGTAACACACCTACCTCAGCCATGTCGTTGTTGTAGCAGTGAACACGGCAGTGCTGGGTGGGTGGTTGGACTCGATGATCTTGGAGGTCTTTTATAACCTCAACGATTCTGTGACTCCGGGAAAGGTATTAAAATAAAATATTGAGGTGGCTGCTTTGATGCCGACATATCCTGCCAGGCCCCTCTGTGGATTTAGCCCAAAATGCTTATTTTCACCTTTGTGAACCCAACCAAAGCCCATCCCTACCCCAAGGGCTAGAAATTCACAGGGAATTCCCACCTGTACCCAGTTCTGTTTGAGAATATCTAACAGGGGTTAAAAAGTTAATTATTTTGTTTTAGTATCTTCCATCCTTTCTTGCATCTTTCTTGTTTAATCTACTGATGTATAATAATTTGCTGGTAAAATGAAATCAAGGTGGGTTCTGTAGTTGTCAGACAAGGACATCCAGCATTTTGGGGTTTAAGCTCTTCAAACAAGCCACATCCTTCCCATTCTCAGTCATGCCACAAGCTCAGATGAAAAAATTACTGTGTTGTGCCTTTTTTTTCACTCAGAGTATATTGTTCTTTTGGAAAACAAAGGCATCAATTTCTGTGAAGGAAGGCTTTGTCTTCTCTTTGGTGTTCCCGTGGCAAACAGGGTTAAAAATGCACAGATGGATCCTATAGTATTTTTTCCTCATCTTTTCAACAGTTGCAGTGAGCTTAAGAGTTCTGTATATTTTTGAATTTTGTTGTGCTGAAAAAGATCACACACAACCAGGGATCTACATATTCACATCTACCTTCATTTTGTAGGCATTTTCTCACTCTACCTGGGTATCAATTTTCTGTCATCTACAGATCCTCATGTCCTGCAGTTCAATTTGAAAAATGTAATTTCTTCAGACAATCCAAGAATGAAATGTTATCACAATTAGAAAGCAGTGGTACTTAATATTGAATTTTAAATCAGAGATGTAACTAGCAAGAAGCATTCGGGGTATATACAATTAATTATTTCACACATAATTATTCCTGATATTACTCTAACTGTGATAACTTAAAGCATTTGAAAAAGCAGACTGTAATATTCTTTTTTTTTTTTTTCCACAGAAGCTCTTTCCCTTGGTATTCTTTTGCTAAATAATATGTAAAATACTGACACCTAATGTTAACTTCCAGTATTATTCATTTTGCTAAACTTTTACTTCAAGAAGGGAAAGACCATGTGAAACTGATGCTTATGCTGCAATTTTGTTTCAGTAAAATGAGTAAACTGCAATACAGCCTTCCCTCACCTTTTGGAAATAATTTTCTGAATTTATATATATACACCTATAAATTGGTTTATCTTCAGGAGCTTTCAGGTTTATCATCACAGCTCACAGGTAAAATGAGAGAGTAACTCAAAAAAGTTGAAATAAGTGAGTTTTGATGCACTGAATTTAATCAAATCCACCAAATGGAACGCAAATGCTTATTTGTAAAGTCAGTATTTGTACCTGTAGCTCCAAGTGATATAAAAAGACAAAATATTATCGAATATATTATTAATCTGTCAGTCTTTGAAACCTGAACTGCATATATTTAGTACTTTACCTACTACGTGGTTCACTTTCCTCAACCAGAGACACAAAAAATTATTTTCACAGTTTGTGAATTAAAAGCAGATCTCAAATTTCACAAAAATCACGGTTTATCTCCCCATAACTGCCAAGACAGCTCGTCCAAACCTGAGGTCTAGATGCTATTTAGAAAGAGATTTTGGGATTCTTACTCCTCTGGGGTTTGTTACAAGAAGGTACAGCTGATATCAGAATAAGATATTTTATAATACCACCTAGATCCAGATCTGGGTTTGTGTTAAGCTTGCCTAACTTTATAGGGAAGGCAAAAGAGGCTGTTGGCACTCATACACACGTGCTGCAAAGGCACTGACACTGAGTTAAACCCCTTTTCAACACTGTGGACCTGCACATTGTTATATTCAGTGCTTTTTCATCAGCCGTCACTTTATGGAAAATGGTCCTTTTCTAAGATCCTGTCGCTTGATGGATAAAGTAGCTGAGCTGCAGGTGCAAGGACAAAAATAAAGCCACAAAAATACAGATACCTGGTCTGCAACACAGCAATCCAGTCTCAGCTGAACTGAGGAGAGATGACGTCAGTGTAATCAAAACCTCTTGAGCGAGACAGAGCTTTCCAACTGATTAACACTCCTGTGCTATTCCTTATAACAATATTCTGGTCAAAGAAGCTCTTTTTACTCTTCACAAGCACTAAAAATACCAACAAATGCTGTACTTGCAGCTCTTTCAGCTTTCCCCTGCACATCACAACCAACAAAATAGGTGTTACTGCAGCAAGGATTTTGAAACTAGCCATCTTTAGGGGAATTTTAGAGATCGGGTAGGTGCTGTGAAGGCCCTTGAGTTTCCTTGTGCAGCAGGAGATGCTCTAAGAGTGTGACAATTTCAACCAGTAAAAGTGACTGTAAGCAAAACTGGAGTAGACCTCACTATCCCCAGAATCCTTCCTCACTCCTGAAGTAGAATAAAAAGTATCACAGAATCAGAGTAGTTGGAGTCGGAAGGACCCTTTAAGGCTCATCTAGTCCAAATCCTGTGCCATGGCAGGGACACCTCGAGCAGGTTGCTCAGAGCCCCATCCAACCTGGCCTTGAATGTTTTCAGGGATGCATCCACCACCTCTCTGAGCAACCTGTTCCAGTGTTTCACCACCTTCACTGTAAAAAACTGCTTTCTTACATCTAATCTAAATCCACCCTCCTTCAGTTAAAAACCTTCCCCCCTTGTCCTACCACAGCAGTTTGTCCCCGTCTTTATTATAGGCTCCCTTCACATATTGAAAGCACTGCTGGGTGCAATTTTCTAAGTGTTTCACACCAAAAATCAGACACATTGAACATCATCAGAGAGGAAGTTTCAGCTGATTCTTGGAAAACGCTGTGTGAATAGCTACAGACTTTAGGGCTTAATTGCCAATTATGCCAAGGTGTTATTTATGCCTTGAAACAACTTTGGATAAAGAGTTGGTGAAATGTAAGCAGTTTTTCCACATTGCTCTCGCCTGCCTGGTGCAAATCTCTGCAAAAAATCAGGCCACACGGTGAGTTAACAATGAGATGTTTTGCTGCTGCTTAAAGAGCTCAGGGTTCATTTTGCCTAATCCAAACTAAGCCTCACTAAAGCTGCAGGGAGTGCTCGTACAGCCCTTCACGCTGCCTCACACAGGTCTACAACTGTTCTCAGCTTTCTCCAGCTCCTCCTTTCCAACATGACTACCTAGAAACGTAAAATGGGGTTTTTTTGGCCAACTGTATCACCACAAAGAAGGTAACTGCAATGTAAATTCATTCTTCATTTAAACCAGAGTTTCAAAATACTGGGCCCTTTGAAAAACTCTGTGTGAGGCAGTCAGGAGTTTTGAAACAACTAATTGTCCAACTTTTACTTTTCAAGTATACCCTGTACTTTAAATAGAATTACTAAATTAAAAATGTAAATTGGACTGTATCTTTTAACAGTTGGTGATTTGTCTATTTTCCACATTTTAATATGCATAATTTTTATAATAAAGAAGGGATTTTTTTCGTCCCTGTTCTAGTTGATAGCAATTCTTCCATGCTTCTCAAAGCTAATGTAATAAAACTACATAAAATGTTTAAGAAAAGCCCCATTAAAATACACAAAGCATACTAATTCATGAAGTCAAAGTCAAAGCAGAGTGGAAATATGAGCTTTAATAAAACTATGTCTGTTGTAAATAACTATTCAAGCACAGTCATTTTTTTGCAAATTGCATGGGATACAGCTCAGTCTACTCGAAGCAAAGAATCGCTCAGCAGGATAAATGCATCTTAGTCAGAAATAGATTAAAAGATACAGCTGAGCCATCAATAAGAACCAGATAGCACAGTATTATTTGCTGTTTGTTTTGAAGATGTAATTGCAGATCCCAGGATTTCAATAAATCTGTGCACATCACGGAAAGAATTGTAGAGAGGAACCGGGGCAACGCGAAGAGCGTTTGGATCTCGCATGTCACACTGCAAAACAGAGAGGGAACACTCAGTAAATTCGGGTCACTTCATGTTTATCTGTCAGGCTATATTTTTAAATGCCACAGCTTGTCGTCAAGGAAGAATGACTGGACTGACAAGGAGGAATGTGTAAAAGCTTTGGGATCCTCAAGGAACTACAGTGAGGAGCCTTATTGTGAAGAACTTAGTAAGAAGAGTCATGTTTTCCTAAAAAAAGGATGCAAAGCTCAGGATTGGCAGGACTCTAGAAGTGCCATTGAGGGCTTCAAACCAGCCATGTAGCCCCAAAATTCACCTGAGTGCCTATAGCAACTCAGAGTTGAAAAGGCACAGAGTTGATTATTAAAAAAAAAATAAAATATAAAAACCCCTCCATTCCAGTATGTGAGAGTGTCTTGTTCTAAAGATACAAGTAATGGCACAGGCATTGCAGTATTTTTCTTCCCCTCTCCGTGATTTTGAACATTTTCCTGAACATAATAATCTCTCATATTTGAAAAATATCACTGCATTGCAAAGGCAAGCCAACAGCATGAGGCCCTGTGGCTTCTTAAAAGCAGGAGTTCCTGGAATTCCCTGGCAGCACCAAAGCAGCAGCATACGTAAGCTAAAAGAGGTGTCCTTTGGGGAGACAAGTCACCAGGAGAAATAAAACTGATATCTCATTTATATGGCATTATGCTCTCAGTCTCACCTCCCAGCACATCTAAATCACCCAATGTATGGCCCTAAATTTCACCTCGATTCTTTTGGAGCAGTGCTCGACGGTAACTGTGCCATTACATGGAAGTGCTGCTCCGTGGCTTCTTTTCCTGACTGCTAAAACACATGCCTAAGAAAATGGCAGCTTTTCCACTGCTTCATCTTGATGCCTTACAAAGCTTTTGGCCATTTGTGGATCAAGCAGGAGACTGACGTAGGTTCAGAGTTCCTTGTCATGTATCTGTAGGTGTGCCTCCCACCCTAACGCACCCATGCTGCAGCTCTAACCTCAGCAATGACTCCAGAACCACTGGAAATAAGTCAACAGTGAAAGGACAGTATAGAGTCTAACAAATAATTTATAAAATAACTCTATGTGTTTGACTGTTTGCACAAGTAAAAATTGAAGATGTAAGAAACTGATCAGTCTTAGAGGATTTTGCCTTATATGAGACTATATTTGAATAAAAGCGAATTAATACTTTTTTTACTTGTTAAGAAGATGAAGCTTGATTTACTCACAGCTACTCCTCTCTTCTCCAGCTCTTTAAACACAGATTTGATTGGAAGGGAAAACGACAGAGTGAGTTGGCATCCTCTGTCCTCAATCCGAGATGGTGTGATTATTCTCACAAAGGGCTTCTCTGGATTTGTTTTATCCTCACTGTAGTAGTGCTTTATCAGGTATTCCAAGTAACCGGTGAGCAGAATGGATTTCCTCCTCAACGCTTTCATTGTAGTTTGACTAAAAACCTGTAATGATTTGAAATCATTAGAATAAGAACGTGTTGCTGTAGGAAATGAAAAGGAAGTCAAGAAAGACTAAAAGGGTGACAGATTTCTCAGCACATTATCACTGGAATCAAGCAATAATACCAGAGAGATATTTTACATAAACATGGCAGGATTGGGCTTTGGAAAATCCAGGATGATGTTGTGCTTTAGATAATGACAGATATTTGTGCCTACTGTTTAAAAGTTTCATACACATCTATGTCTGCATAAATGAACCTGCACACAAAGCCAGTTCGCTAAGAGAGCATTCATCTACATGTCTGAAAATGATCCATAAATCCTCTATAGATGCAACAGTGCTGCATGAAACTCAATATTACATGAAAATTTTTCCCTGTGTGTACCTTTAGTACAGACTTTCTCACTCTCTACAACTCCCTGAAAGGAGGATGTGGCCAGGTGGGGTTTGCTCCCTTCTCCCAGGTAACAAATGACAGGAAAAGAGAAAACTGCCTCATGTTACACCAGAAGATGTTTAGGTTGGATATTAGGAAGAATTTCTTAACTAAGAGAGTGGTCAAGCATTGGAACAGGCTGTCCCTGGGAGGAATCACTGCCCCTGGAAGTGTTCAAAAACCACATAGATGTGGCACTTGAGGTCATGGCTTGGTGGTGGGCCTGGCAGTGCTGGGTTAATGCCTGGAAACAATGATCTCAGAAGTCTTTCCCAAACTAAATGATTCTACTAACAAAATCCAAGAGCCAAGATGAAAACATCATGACTGGTGTACAAATCCTTTTCTTTGAAAGCACAAAACGTGTACTAACATATTGACTTTACTGCTTCAAGTCCTGTACAGGCTCTCTCTCTCCTAGTCCACATGAAGAAAAAAATATATTCACTGAATTTTTTTTTCAATAGCTCTGTGCTCTTGCGCAGCTACAAGGACTGGTGAGCTAGAGACACTCAAAATATCATGAGAGGTGCAAAAATGACTGCTTGAAAATGGCAGTGCTGTTTGGCCACGCAAATATCAGTGTGGCAGAGGAGTTTGGGAGCAGAAGATTGAAAAACTTCTGCTTTTGCTCTGGAAAGGCTCTGTTACAGGGAATGATGGAATATGCAACCCCAGAAACAATTTACCCCTGCCTTCCTCAAACCCTCCCTTTCCTTCTTCCCATGGAATTGGCTGCTGGGGAAAATGACAAGATACAGACATGTGAGTGCCCAAGAGCCACTTCAAATCACATCCTGGCACATCAATGCTCGTGGACAGCTCTCTCCACCGACTGCAGCTGCAAATCAGAGGCAAAGCAGTGCCCTGGATGAAAATCCATGATCTTCACTCTCAAGAAATCACTGTTTCACACTAGAGAAGTAACAATTTTAAGATTACTTATATCATAACCTGGAAAAGCGTAAAGAAAGGTACCTGAGAAATCCTACTTATAATACAACAGTCTGGTTTCCAGGAGCATCTGGGAATCATTCTTTTGTAGAACACCCCAAGTCTCACTTCCTGATGCTATCACAGCCACTAGATGCTGCACAAAACCAAGAACCCCTGCATTTGTGTTTGAGAAATGAAGTATGGATGCTGTAAGACAGGCTTTGCAGGGGAATGAACATGACAGGGACCAGAGCCACCAGCACTCTGCAGCTGCACAGGTCAACAAAAATCTAGAGGTGCTTCCCTCTCCACCCAGGCAGGCAGAGCAGACACAGGACTGTTCAGCTCATCACTAGAGGGAAAACAGAGACCTGCCTCCTATTCCTCCAGGATTTGCAGGAGTATGAGGGATGGATCTCCTTAGGCTGCATGCAAAAATCTGTTTCCACAGGCTTTGTGCAAGGAATATTTGGTCTCCTGGGTGAAATTTTTTGAAAGAGGTCTTTAAAATGTGTCTGTAGAGCGCTCCCCTTTTTTCCATAAAAGGCAGCAGCTAGTGCCATAACAGTCACTTTAAGCATTATTGAGGAATAACATCCATTAACACTTGCAGTTTTCATTGTTTCCATTGGAAACACTGCCTTCTGCTTAATGTGTCCCAGTGAAGGTGGCATGCAATTTCACTAGCCATCTCTTGCCAGACATGAAAACTATTTTGTTTCCCACTGTATTAGAGCAATTAGCACTGGGAAATCCTGGCTGTGCCAAAAGGTAATGTGGGCAGGGAAAGGGGAGGCGATGGAAACTGCTCAGCCCTCATTGTTCGAGGCTCCCTGCAGTGGGCTAAATGACACCAGCCCACACAAACCCGAGCACTGACAATCTGGGTCATAGCAGAATAGCTTTCAGCTTATCTCGAAGGTCACATAAAGTTTAAAACAATATATTGGATGTTTAAGGGCTAAAAAACCAAATTGTCAGGCGGAACAAGAATCATGGCTGTGCCCTTTGCAGTCCTTCAGCGTTGCATGTAGGATGGAGAGAGCATAACTGGCAATTTTCTGACTTTGTTTGCTTAAGATGCTGTTTTTCAATAAATACAGAAGAGGGATGTGGACACTGCTCTTTGTTCCAGCATCAGCTCAGCCATTCTGCTAGAATTAATGGAATGTTAAGCAGAAATAAATTTCTGCCATTTATGCTGGCAGCAAAACCTTGCTGCCCAAGGCTGCCTTGAAAACCAGCTTAAGGATGATTTTATAGCAGAATATATTGCATATAGCAGGTAAATCTGAGTAACACCACCCTTTTGAGCCACAGAGACCCAGAGTCCTGACTCCAGGGGTGAACCATCCTTAAGAGAAATGCTGGAACATCTTGATGTGAAACACAGATGTTTGGGGAGAAGCTCCCTGCCCTCAAACAGGGATGGGCTGTGCTCTCCAAAGTGGATCAGAAGATTTCAGCACATGGATCACACCTTCAGAGAAAAAGGAGGGATTAGCTCTCTATGGCAGGACTGCCCTTCCCACAGCCACAGTGTCAGTGATTCACATAGAGGAAGGTCAGAGATGGGGCTCTGCTCCTTTGACCACCAGAAAACTAAAGATTCTATGAAAAAAAAAGACTGGAGTGATGCCAAACTCATGAATTCCCCTTTTAGGAAACATTTGCAGAGAGCTTCTGTCTGTTCTGGTTGTAACTGAAGGGAAAACAGGGTCCCTGAGCCACTGGATCAGTTGATCCAGAATATGAGGGATACGTAATTTTCTTTCATAAAAGGATATAAGTCTGCTTTGCTGGTGGAATAGATGAAGCAGCAGCTCTGGATCCAACTTTTCAGACCTACTTGATTCCTTTGTAGGAAGATGCTGAGCAGAATCCTTCCCATGAGCAGCACTGAGACAAGTCACCAGTGGACTCAGAGATCTCTTCCAAATTTAATTATTCTGTGATTCTGAACCCTGAATATTTCCATGGGATAGAGGTGCTGTTTGTACTGAGCCCCTAAAAGCAGGTGCAAATGCAATGCCAGAGTTCAGGTTTGGAGATGCAAACCTCAAATACTCTGTGTCTCCAGTAGATTTTGTGAGAAACATGGGGAGGTGAGTGTATTCATTAAAGCCCTTGGTCTCTCAGGGCTGTGGGGTTATTTTGTTTGCTTTTCATTACTTCTCCCCTTCAATTTTCAAATATTTCACAGATTTCTTTAAGGGAGACAGCAATAATACAAGTAGCATTCATTAAACATTTTTATACTCTTAAATTCAGCCTCAAAGTAAAGCAATTACTTACCTCTAAACTGGCATGCAGAGCACAGACCAGTAAAATTGGAGGATTTGATAACCGGAATCCATTAATTCCTTCACTTAGTTGTAATTCTGGAAAATGAATAACTTATATTAGTGTTTTTGATTTCTTCATTTTAATGGATTGGACCTTATCTTGAAGTCTGTCTTCACACAGTAAAATATTTCCCTAATGTGGCCCGCAGGAACGGGTCATTAAAAGGAAATACTAATCTATTCCCAGCTAATACTTTCAACTTCGAGAGAAGCCCAATTTTAGCCAGCAGAAGACCTCATTAGCAGCTTCATGGGAACCAGAGAACTGCAATTAATTCGTTTAAATGGTGTGTGTTAAAACCACCTTTACACTTGAATCTCTTTTAAGGCTGGCACGAGGCTGAGAAATTCCAAGTCAGCAGAGGCACGCTCACGAGGAGCAAGGAATCACGTTCCTTAACTTTATTGAGCTGACGAGACACATGGGAGGCTGCATATGCAGCTAAGTGTAGCTCCAGGCCACGAAGAGGAGTTGCCTAGACTTTGGGCTGTGAAATTTCACAAAATCTGTTTAATAAATCTACAAAAGCTCGCTGTAAGTTCAGTGTCACCGTTCATATTTCACGCTCCAGCACCAGGGCAGGAGGATGCGGCGGAGGAAATGCTTTTCACGCGCAGCAGACTGGCTAATTTTATAATGCCCAACTTCTCCCCTGTAGACCGCTCATGGAAATGAATAAACAACGTTTTTCTTCTTCTAGCAGTATTTCAAGGCAATTTGTGTCTCCTGCTGGCTTTCCATAGTGCCACTCTCTTGCATTTGGTCCAAAAACAAAGAGCAGACTGAGGCTATTAGAGAGGAGCTCTCCAGCCAAAGCCACATCAACAGGCGCGGCCACAGAAAATTAAAAATATATTAAAAACAAAACAACCAATCAAACCAAAAAGCTCCTTTCTCATCCTGATCCCTCAGGATATTCTCTCTGCCATAGTTTAAGCTGGTACAGTCTAGCTGTCAGATTTGGACAGGAGTCCTCATTATGTATTGGGACAAAAACCACTATTTCAGAGCAGGTTTGGTTCTGTCTTACAACCCATCCTTCCCTAGTGCAGGAAATTTGGAGATGCTGAAACATTAGGGGAATTTCACAACTTATGTCAGGTTGCCTTACCTTTATTTATATAATTTCTCATTAATTCCAGTGGAACTAATCCTGAAGAAAGATATTACCCCAGTGAATGATAGCAGATCCTCGCTCCTCAGAGACTTATGAATTTAATTCACTGAGATACTTTGAAAGTTTCATCCATATTCTATATCTGCATTTTGAAGGTATTTCAGCAAAATGTCTAGGAGCAGACAGTCAAACCCTTTTGCCCACACATAAATTTATTCCAACATTTATTTTGTTAACTCCACTGCATTACATATTTGGGATGAGTTTAGCCTAATGCCTTTAACATAAATGAGGAAATGCAAAGTTCTGTCCTTTCTCTTCAAACTGCTACAAAAGTGAAGCTGTCTATATATAAATAAATCAAATAAAGTAAAATTGAGAGTGTATAAGTACATACTGTTATCCATGAGGAATCGTGTTTTGAAGTCATGGCCCCACCAGCCGATCACCCTAAGATATTTTTTAAAAAAATTAATTAATAGAAATCTTAGTATCTTTTGATTTAGCTTTGAGTGTTAAGAATTTTATAAGATTAAGCAATATATATGTTTCTAATAATACATTTTATTTCTAACAATGACATAAAAACGCAATAAATTCTATAAAGAGTTATCACTAAAAACTTAATATTACCATTTGAGAATTTCTCTTTTACTGCAAATGATAAAACACATCACATCTTTCAATTAACTATTGATTTTAACAATATCCATTTTCTCTGAATTCATTTAACAAAACAAAAAATAGTACAGAAATATTTCCACTGTTTGGTTCCAAAGCATTAAATTCAAACCATTCTCCCCCTGCTCTTAAACTTAGTTTAATGAATATTGAAAGCTAAAAGGAGTTATAAAATCTGACTTAGCTTCACCAAGAGAAAGACTTTTTGTTGAAGAGCAAGCAGACAACAGGACCTTGGAAAGAGGATTGCGTGGACATTGCCTAGTCCTTACTCTGAGACCAGTGTGAATTCTACATACACTTTTTTTCTCCTGAACTAAAGTTATTCTTCAAAAAACTTTCTTTAAAATAAAACCCAAACCAGTTTAATGCAATATTCCTTTTTTTAAGATTGTCTCCAGAAAAAAAAACAAACCATACAATTATTTAAAAAATAATATGTCTGAGCTTGGACATTAAAATGACACCGCATTATTAACTCACATTTAATGGAAAATATGCCCGAGGACATTGCTATAAACAGTTTTCCAAAGCAGCTGGATGCACTGGATCACCTACTGCCAGGGCACTGCACATAAAACCAATATTGCAAAATCAAGGAGTCTCTCCCCACCTCCCTTGGGTTCTCCACTTCTTAACTCAGCACACAGTGATGTCAGTGATTAATAACGTCGGTCCTACTTGAGATTTCCCATGTACCAATGCTATCACAATGTCAAGAAGTCACCATTACGGACTCCTTCCTGAACATCTCAGCTCTGCAGGACTGGTCACATTGGACACCATTTCTCACTTTTCCCTATGCCAGATAGCAAAGTCGTTAGGAGTGAAGCCTGGCAAAACTTGTAACGATAATAAAATCTCTATGTAAAAGTCACAGGAGATCAGCCTTCCTGGAAGCAAACAGGGAAAAGAAAGTCATGGCCCCTCCCTAAAGCAGGAGCATTTTGCAGTTTGCCTAAAAGAGCTGAGCTCTGCAGAATTAAGACCACATTTGAGTTAGAAACTTGTTATATGAATACCGCAGAGTGTAAAATAAAGTAGTTCGTATTTCTGTGTAACAGCACAGGTTTTATGTTTACTTCTGTGAGCTGCATCTAAACAGAGGTCCTACAGAAAAGGCATGTTTTTTTCTTTATTGCTGCATGATGTTTTTATTATTCTAAGAGCCATGAAAATTAATAGTGCAATATACATCCATTTTAAATGAGATATTACATTGCCAAAATGAATACACCCCAAATAAAGCACAACGGAGTGACTCCGTTACTGATGCTTCAAATCATAAAAGATATTTCAGTTATTTTATAGGAACTCTATAACATATAGACAACATTGTACTGTAAACCCTGAATATTGTATGTTCCTGCAACGATCTGCTGGTATCAATGGCACGCATATTCTATGAATTTCAAAAGTTTTAAGCAGAAAAAAATCCATGGGGAATAAAACATCTGTATTAATAGTCTGTGAGAAGGAGAAAACAATACTATGTTCCACTGTGACCACACCCAAAAATCAAAGACAAAGTACAGATCAATCAGACTATTGCCCAAATCAGGGTTGATGAAAATCTCTCTGGTTGCACTTCAAATGCTCAAAACTCGCTAATTCTGAAGCTGGCTCCAACCCAGATCTCAGCTGCAGAACCACGGAGGCAACTTGGAAAGTGAAATTTCAAAACTTTTCCAAAATGACAGAATGAAGGATTTTTTTTTTAAAGACAGTTTTAGCTGTCTTGCCCTTTCCTACCATAATATGACAATTTGCTTTTCCTCTTTTTTATTTTTTCTCTTTTGGCTGTTCTAGAACTTCAGAGGTGTCACTGCAGGATGTGCACTTTGAGGCAGCTCTGGTCCTACACTCTCATTGATCTAATGGTCCATATGGATGTCACGTTATTTGACATTTAAGTTGACAGGCTTCAAAGCATGGAAATTAACAAAATCTTCACAAATTACAGCAATTTGCTGTTTACAATTTTCTGTGAAAATTTTGAAATGAAGGTTGCCACCGCTATGCCAAATTTCAACCTGTTGTGATGGGAAAGAGCTAAGGTGTTAAACCCCAAACATAACGCTTTATAAATGCTCACTAAAAATAATAGGCAATAAAACTGCACATTAACTTAGTGCAGTAAAATTTCTTATTAAAGAGTTGTTACTCTGCATGCAAAGTGAGCATTTTGAACTGCAGTCACCATTTCAACTGTTCCTGCTTCAAAAACAAAGGCACCAAGATCTAAATGGATGCTGAATTCCAAACCATAATTTTTGGCAAAATACATGAAGTGGATGGATCTTAAAGGCCATATATGATGTGCTTGTGATCAAAAACCACCTTAAACATGTCAGCAATGGGCCTGTCAAGTTACATGCTTTCCATGGCAGATAAAACCCATTGTGGGAAGCGTGTTAAAAATCAGTGTCTGAGGAGATAAAGGTCTAATTTAGCAAATGTTCCACTATAAATTTAAAAATGCAAATTTATCCAAACTAAGCCCTTGTTTTAACACATCACTAATTAAAATTGTTATCTCAGTGATGGATAGCTTGTGCTTGCAGCATCCTGCTGCCAGTCCCAGGTATCCCCAGCAGCCTCCCAAGGCTGCTCAGCAGAGATGCTCCTGCAACACCTCCACAGAGAACACCTCTCCATCCTGGAGCAAAAGCATATATGAAATCCATTGCAAAATCATGCCAAAAAGGAGAGTAAATTAGTGCCAAACTAGCTGTGCCTTTTTCTGCAAGGTGAGCATGTTCTTACAAGCCCACTTCTGTTAGAAAATAACTTTTAAAATAGATAGTTCCATTCTATGCCCCAAATAAAACCACTGCCATCATGGAATGGTTTGGCTTGGAAGGGACCTTGAAGAGCACCTCTTGCAAGCCCCTGCCATGGGCAGGGACACCTTCTACTGGACCAGGTTGCTGAAGGACCCATCCAACCTTGTCTATGTCCTCACAGTTTGAAAACACTGAGCCTTTCCCAGGGAATTCTGCAGCTTCCAGTCTTCTCACAGAATTTTTACATGTGCCACGTAAAATTTAAAGCAAACTGTTGCTAGTTCAGCTTCATGAAACAAGTGAGAATATAATGAAATATTGCTGCAAGGTTTTCAAATTCCTTATTTTTTTTTACTCCAAAATGTTCTCTTGTTTTACAAATCAATGAACAAAGCTTTTCTGGGCTGGAAAATGACTGCAGAACGGAACAGTATCCTCTTATTTAGTCATACTCTCTTTGAGGACATTTACACCAGGGAACAATCCTTTCAATAAGTATTTTTATTTAGCTCATTTTCCTCCTTCATATCTGTGTGCATTAGACTGAAGCACTGGTTGTTCATAACTTGAGTCATCTCGTTTGTAGTTGCATTAATGATGCAGGAGTGCAGGATATAATGATCATGATGTATGTGCAGTGTAAACATCAAAGAAGATCCAGTTAAAGAACAGAGAAAAAATACAAAAAAAATTCCTCTGACCTTTGCTTCAGTGTTACGGATGATCATGCTACTCATTTATAATTTACAGCCTGGAGCAACACGGGTCTCATTTCCCTTCTCAGCAAGAAAGAAAGGCAGAAACTCTTGAGTAGTGGTACAGGGAAATACCATTAATGTGGCCCAGCTTTTACAGCGCAGGGCAATGTGCTGGAAGTATCCTGTCATTATATTGTGTGAGATAATCATTTCACATCCAGGGCAAGGCAAGTTGAAAAGCTACAGGAATACAGTGTGAAATTTGTAATACTTGATTTTACATCTTCCAGCTTCCCTGGGCACGGAGCAGTTTGTCTCCTCTCCCTTATCAGGTCACAAAGCAAGCTGGAAATTTCATAGTCATTATTTAGATTATATTAGGAGCGTATACCAGCAAAGCATGTTATGTTTATGAAAGGATGGATTAAGCCAAACCATAAACAGGCAGTTTTGGGACAGGCTTGTCTGCAAAGCAGCTGATGTAACTGCTGGGTGGCAGCTAAGCTCTTCATTCACACATTGCTTTAATTTTGCAAAAGCATCCAGGTGTTGCCAAAGATTTGTTTGATTTTTTCATGCTACTGTTCCAGCTATGAGAAAGAATCAGCTCTGAGGAGTTAATGAGACTTGTCACTGCTCCCAAAGTTCAGTACACAGAGCTAGGCAGATCTTATGCTATGTCTGCAAAGGCAGCCTCATGCAGGGAAAAGAATGAAAGGGACAAAAATAAGGATTAAGTTCCATTTCTTGCAGTCCTATCTGTCCATGGCACAACTGGCCGGACCTAAGACAGGCAAGCAAGAGGCACAGGTGCAGTGTGACACAAGTTCAGAGGACAGATGTTAATTGTGACTCAAACATCACTCTCTTAGCAGGAAATGTGTGACAAAAACATCCATAACGTCCTAGAATTAAACTACAAAAGAACACGGAAAGCCTGGAGGCTGGAGCCAGCCTGGAGCTAGGAACAATCCACATCTGACTGTGTCTGACCATCACCCTTCTGCCTAGGAGAAGGTGGTGGTACCACATCACTGGTGCCACATCCAAAGTCCAGCTTCCATATTTCAAATGCCAGGATTGAAAAAAAAAAAAACAACAGAAAACCTCCAAAACA
Organism: Edolisoma coerulescens; assembly: GCA_013397115.1. Lineage (NCBI taxonomy): Eukaryota > Metazoa > Chordata > Aves > Passeriformes > Campephagidae > Edolisoma > Edolisoma coerulescens. Next base: position 1,393,879 of record VWZW01004119.1, read on the forward strand.
AACAAGAAACCCCACCCAAACAACCCTAAACCAATAAATGGTACACTCAGCTCTCCAAATCCAAAAACATTTCTAAACGTGCCTGACATCCGTATATGAATGTCCAGCTCAACTGAAAGTTTAATTCCATATTTTGAGGTACATTGCTCTAGTTTCCTGGGCTCCATGCAATGAAATACAGATAGAAAAAGCACCCAGGACTCAGGTTCTGAGCAGGAGCATCTCTTAATGCTGCTGCACTCAGTCAAAGGTCAGTTCCAGAAACTAAATTCACAGAAAACAGCTCTCTCACCCCCTCAAATCTACCTTACTCTCACCCAGGTCTACAAACAATTCTCCACAACCTCTGAGCACAGACCTGGTCCCCAGGCTCAACAGCTGGGCTCAACTCTTCGCATTCTACCCTGCATTAATTTTATTGCACTTTTCTAATTGCATTTTTTATATGTTTTAATTTAATTTCTATGGCATTAATTTTATTGCAAACACATGAGCACGATTGTGTTTCTTTGGATTCAATGCCAAAATTCAGAATAAATAGAATGACACATGCACACACCAACTAAGAAAACAGAAAAACCTGCTCGTTGCTTTACATGGCATATTTTTGGCTCACTGGCTGGAGTTTGAGAAGGAGTTTCAATTTTCTTTGCTATCACAGACTTGTCTGATCACTGATGGGTCATTTGGTCTCTCCATGCCTCAAGCCCTCATCTCTAGGAATTCTGCTCAGGACTACCCTAACTCTCCAGTGAGGGGTGAGAATGTATTTGTGAAAATGTGCTCATATATTTAGCAATGAGGACCCTGTAAGTTGAAGAGGAAGATTTATTTGGAGCACCTTGTACAGGATTTTTTGATATGTAGATAAGGAAAGGGTATGTGGAAGTAAAGCTGATCTCACTTGGTATTTTCCCCTCCTGTCAGCCTTTCCCGAAATTATCACCTTGCCCTCAAATTTGTTGCCAGTGCTATGTTTCTATTCATTTCAGACTATTTTTCTTGATCTAGATCACTTAACTGGCATTTCCAATAAGGAAATGCAAAAAAAGAGACAAATTTAAAGAAAAAAAAAATCAGTATTTCTATTGCTTAATTCCACGTGGTACTTTACAGCTATGCTGACACAAAACAAACCCAAGTTGTTGGACAAGGTTATTCCACTCCACTCCACCCTCTCCATACTGAGCACCCCAGCAGGGTCCTGCTCTGATCCAGGGCTCCCCTGCTGACAGCTCACTGGAAGGGAGAAAAGACATTTCAAATGGTGATTGAAATGATGAGGGGTCTGTTTAATCAAAATAAAGAATAATGGAAAAGTAGCTCCTGGTTTCATCACTGAAATCAAGAATTCAACGATTTTAACCCCCTTGTGTAGGTGAAATTCTTCACGTCCTGAGAAGCTGTCAGTTATTGAGTAGCCCCACAATACATATCTGTAAGGACCAGGATTTGCACGGGGGATTAAGGGAGTTATAGCAGCTGCCCCTGTTAGACTTCAGCAATATTTCGAACCTAACTCTCCCAGTCTCCTTCAGAAAACCTTGCCAAGATTGCCAGGAGCTATATTTAAAGCCTTCTTTTTTTTTTTTCCTCCCTTATATCTATTTAGATATCCTTTATCCCAAATGGTAAGCTTGGACTTGTTTCATTATTCTCTTCTGTGCAGTGCCTGTTAATTTTAAGCAGGATCTGTTGTTAGAATTTGAAAAGCTTTTGAAGCCCAGGTAATTATTAGCCTCAGACTTCTGCAGTTTAGGACTTGCATACACTCTGCTGCTTTCCTTACCCTTTTCAACTCATTACAAATGTTTCCTAATTATTAAGCATATGTGACTTGTGAGCGGCGCCATACATTATTAATAGCCCAGTCTCTTAGAACTCAGTGGAAAAAAAATCAAAACTCCTTATGAAAAGTTGCTACTGTGAAAGTGGTAACTTTTCATATTTAATATCAATGAGGCTTTACTTTGTCAAAGGACCAAAGTAATGTGATTGTATTAGAGGCTAATAGCATGACATTTTTCTTCTGTTAAGAGGCTTGCATTTTCAGTACCATCTAAAGGGAGACAATTTTTCTCCTCTATTTTGAGGCTTGTCTTGGTTAAAAAATAGCTAAATTCACTTTCTGCCTAGCAGCAAGTTTTAACAGCAAAGACCCAAATCCTGAAAAAACAGTCTCATAATTTAAACAATGACACTTAACTATGCAACTGCAATGGATGGAATTAAGAAACTTCTAGATTTGAGTAATCACCCTCTTTCCAAAAGTAGCCGGGCAGCTCTCAGCTCCCTCAGCTTCGCTACTCTTCGAGGTGGAGGATTTAACAAAACTGTTGCCACAATTAGAGAGGCTCTTCGGTGAAAAACCTGGGCTGTTTGGTCCGTCGAGTACAAGGTGATTTACAGCTCATGGGTACTTGAAGACAGAGGCTGCACACGCTCTTCCTGGATTGATTTTTACCTTGTTAGTCTTTTAGGCTCGACACAAGTGGGAATACACCAATTTCAACACGTCCATACATATTACCCCTCCAGGTCAAAACAAAAGGAGATTGAGTTCACTTCTGTAGCAGGAAACAAGTTGCTGTGGTCAGGGCACGAGGAAGAGGAATGGCTGCAATGCTGCCAATCCAATCAGGGCCCTCTGGAGCCACACGGAGCTCTCCACCAAACCTCTGAGGCGCTTGCGATAAGGGACGATAATTTCATTCGCCATGATCAGGCAAAAGAGAGGTATGATCCAACAGCAGACAAAATGGGAGCCTAAATTAAATCCCAGGAGAAGATTTCACGAAAAAACAAACCCCCTGAGGCTAATGAAGTTGAATTAAAAACTGTTAAATCAGCTTACGAACAACTATTATCACAAAGTGCTCATATAACACTTTCACTGGCCAAATATCAGATATATGAAAAGGGGGAATACAGCCAAGAGTATGTCCACACATTTAGTAAGGGGAAATTGAATGTTCTGCCTAACACCAGAAATTAAAAATCAAGCAGGGAGCCAATTTACTCATAGAGATATTAATAAAGTTCTCAGTGATTTTTATAAAGTACTGAATAGCTCTCAATTATTTTATGATGATAAAAAAGCATGTTATATTCTTTAAGAATTCAGTATTTTTTTTTCTAGCCTGTTTCAAATAGATTAAATTAAACAAGTGAAGGCAACAATCCCTCCTAGAGCTACTTTTAAATGTATTTAATTAATTAATTTAAATTCTGACTTAAAGGAGACTTGGATAGTTTTGATTACTATGATGCGTTTACTGAACTATACAGTCTGTTCAATCCCTTGAATAAATCTTTCAGGGGAGGATATCTAGATTGATTTCTAAATAATAGATGTATCTGACTGAACTATAATATAAAAATTTTAACATCTGGGAAGTTGTGCTTGCTTGGGTCTTTGTTGTTTTTGAACAGAGTAATCACGATATTAATGCAAGACCTTTATCATAGCAGAATCCTTATTAGCTAAAATTTGAGTTTTCACCTCTGCTCTTTGCCTGAAACAAGAAGCAATCCACATTAGATGAGACTTTTTTTTTTTTTAATGGCAGTGGCTAGAACTAATTGAATTCAGAGTTTCAAGTGCCAGCAAATTTGCCACAGAATCCAGTAGTTGTGTTACAAAACATTTACTAAATGATACTCAAGGAGGAAAACTCAGATGGGGTCTTTTCAGCTGAAGTCTAAGATATGGAATAATTAAGGGACAACAGAAATGGGCATCTTTCAGAGTTGTTTTAAGGAGTTTCTCCTCAAAAAGATTAAATTTCATCCATCACTAGAAAACAAGAAAAATGTGACTTAGGGAGCTTTCTTTATAGGGCTGTAGTAGCACAAATTTTCAGTAGCACATAAACTAACCATCTTTTGGGGTCTAAAATAGATTTGACAAGAGGCCAGATATTTGACATGAGGTCCAATGTAAATATGTCATGTCTGACATGACATCCAACACTGGTTCCAGGGGCCCCAGGCCCTTCTCACACCAGAATCAGGCCAGAAGCTATCAAACAAGGATATTTTTATGGACTTATTCTCCTGTCAGAAAATAACTGTACCTGCAGCTCAGACCTTCAACACACACTGACAAAATCTGCCTGCACTTGCTCACAAAGGGTTGCTCGAAAGTCATCTCAGAAAACTGTCAGTGAAAACAGAGGGGTGCTGAAAAACTGCATTACAGTAGGAAACTATTCCATTTTTGCTCAATAATCTGTACACAGCTAAAGAAAATAATAGATAATTATTCACGTTGAGCAGCTGTTTTTCATGCCCTGGGACAGAAAGAACCTAGCATTTTCCCAAAACAGTTGCACTGGTGTGATTAGATCGGTGAATTTATGTCACGTTGACTGAGAAACCAGGCACAGGAAAAGGAAAGGAAAGATTCTGTGTTTCTCCCAGCATCTCTCTGGAAAACACTCCTCAGACACTTGAGTGGGCTCTCTGTGGCTGGAGCTGCCCTGAAGTTTCCACACAGTGGAAGGCAGCAAGAGGCAGCTGCCAGCGAGCACTGAAAATTACTCCGGTGAAAAATGAGGAGTAGTCACTGTGACAGTAAAAATTTACCAGCAGCCACAAAGAGGTGTGAAAGTAAGTATTTCACTAATGGAAAGTGAGAGGAAGGATGGCTTACAGCGAGTGGGCAGGAACAGACAATATATGTCATGGAGGCCTCTAGGAAGCTCCTGATTCAGAGACGTGTGGAAGTGAGTAAGAAATAAAAGGCAGCAGGATGTGGATGTCCTTTGCTGGACTTTGCAAGATAAAACAGATTTGATTAAGGGAGACAAAGGAAAAAGAGAAATATGAAGGTTTCTGACCTGGCGAGACCTTATCCTGGTTGAGTGCTGGAAAGAAGGTACAGCCAGGAGGAAGAGGGGGTATGAGGACAAGAAACCCTATGAACAGGTGGAAACAAATAGCACAAGTGATAAACTAAGCAAAAAAAAAAAAAAAAAAAAAAAGGGAAACCCCTTTCATAATCCCCCAATGCACAAACCCAGAATGCCAACTTAGCAAAAAGTAACAAGACTGAATTATTTCCTTAACCTGAGCAATGACCTTCCAATGACCTTTGGAAATGCTCATGGTTTGAGTCAGGTGCTGGCTGAGACACGAATCCCAATACGAGCTGTGTGTGTGACCCCAGAGCTGCAGCTAAAGCCAGAGAGGTGTTCAGCCAGGTCAGGGACACGAATAGCTCTGGGGAACACCCCGGCCACAAAACCCCATCTGAACCCAGAGCTGACAATTACAGGAACAGACACCAGGGGACATAAATGGGGAGAAAACTGGTGACTATTAATGGCACAAAAACATGAAGGCCCTTGCTGGTGCTTTCAGCTTAGAGCAATTTCAAGCCATACCATGACCTCAAAGCACATTCTATAAGGAGAAATTAGAAACAGTTCCCCACTGTGGTCTAATGAACCAATACAAAAGCATGAGCAAATCTCATTTTTAAAGGGCATGTGCAGACTACAGGTTTAACTGAGAATTTTTGGAGGAAAGCTTCATAAAAAGTTCCAAAATTTCTGAAGTAGAAAAAGTGAAAAATGACCAAATACTGAAAGTGAGTCAACATCTAGTAGGAAATCCCAGATGCAAAATTGCATTGGTTTCAGCCCATTTCTGCACAGAGGTAAGCGAGCTCTTAGTGGAAATGGCAGAAGATTTACTTGGGGTTTTTTTGTTAAAAATAAACTCTTTCCTCCCTAAGATAGAAAGGTTCTCTGAGATGGTTATAGAAACACACAGATGAACGGATAAGAAGAAGAGGAGGAATAACGCCTCTTTTTGTGACTTATTAAAAAAGCAGAAAAAGAAGGTTTCTTTCTAGTTTCTTAGAGATGTGTGACACCAGTATGAGTGTTGCATTTCTGGAAATTCATTCAGCAGGAAGGAAGCTTGCTGCTTTGTCTTATTGGGAAAAATCAAGACACAGCAAAGTGCTTTCAAAACTACCCGCCTGGAAGTGGAGAACTGAGGCACAAAGAGCAGGCAGATAAAAACACACGGCCTTTGAAGTGTGGGGGGAAATCACAGCAACCATCCAGACTCCAAGGAGAGCCCCAGGATCCCTTCCTTGCTCGTTAATAGGATGCAAGAGTCGCCCCCAGGCTACGTTCACCTTTCCATCAGGCTAAGCCTGTTGGTTCCTTTCATGTGTTCCAGCAGTTGTGTCTTATGCCATCCGATGAGAGAGGTGGCAGACAGGAGAGGAAATCTGCAAGGTACAGAGCCACCTCCCTCTCATTCCTAAGGCTGGGAGTAGGACAGGACCATGGCAGAGCACACAAAGTGATGTCCCTTCAGCGTGGTCCAGGAGGAGAAATGCATAGGAGTGCACTCAGGGAATGAGAACAGCACATTTCTTCCACACTCACCCCAACTATCCCATAGGTGGTGCAGAGTTCACACACAGCACCTTTACAATCATCCTAAAATCCAACCAGGGCAAAGATGACAAAACAAAAGGGAAGACCTTGAGGGAGGAAAGAACAAGGAGGTTATTTATAATGAGAAAAGAGGCAAGATTGCTTGAAGATACAGCTTAATTACAAGGAAGGATTTGAAGGAAGAGAGAGAGACAGAGAACAAGGAGACAATCATGGGAGCCACATAAAAGGAGCCGAAGAAATAAGAATGGGAATAGATGATGTGAGTGCACATTAACCTCTCTCGTTTTTTCTCCCAGACACTCACTCCAAAGTTAAAAAATGCTCTTGGATATTTGCCATGCAGTTGGTGAATCCGAGAACACACCCCTGCAGGCCCATCGTGGGTCTAGATTGGCCTAATAAATCACTTGTCCCAAGACAATGCAATTAAGCCTAATTAGCCGATAGCTTTATTCCTAAACAGTCTCTTCCCAAGGGAGGTTTTAACTTTTGGTTTCTAAATTAGCTCAAGGAGCTAAATTGCTCTCATCTCCTTGGCAAAGCAACAGTTCATTCCTACCTTAGCACAGGATACTTCATGCACTCGGGGGACACGTGTTCACTACACGAGTAGTTTATTTACACTAGCCCACAATCTGAGTCCAGTAGGACCAGTGAGGACCCTTCTGGGAACAGTGGCATGTTCAGCTCCATCTGTCACCACCGACTTCCCCACCTGGCTGCACTCAGCACAGCTTCCCTACAAGTCTCTGCATTGCTTCTCCAGATCCTCTCCTTGACCAGGACAAGGCGCTCTGCTCTGATAAAGCTTTCAGCAGTGCTTAGATACTCAGAGTTGACAGATTCGAGGAGTCAGTGAGAAATAGACCATCTTAGTCTATTATCTGAGTGAAATCTGAGTAGAAGGCTCAGTCTGAGTAAAGATATTCTTCCCTGTGAGGGTGGGGAGGCCCTGGCACAGGGTGCCCAGAGAAACTGTGGTTGCCCCATCCCTGGAAGTGTCCAAGGCCAGGTTGGATGGGGCTTGGAGCAACCTGAGATAGTGGAAGGTGTCCCTGCCCATGGCAGGGGGTGGAATGAGATGATCTTTAAGGTCTCTTCCAACTCAAACCTTTCTATAATCCCACGATTCCTAGAAGCATTCTAAACAAGAGCAGCACTACTCCTTTCCAGTACAGCAGATATAAAACAACCTTCCAAATCATTTTATGATCGTCCTTTGCTTCCAACTCACATAGCTCCTAAGTTGCATTATTTTCAGCAGTTTTACAGAAGATTCAGCTCTTTATTTTGGGGATTATGTGACTCTAATTCAGAAAAATACTAATGTCATATCTCCTCATAAATCAAGAAAATGAGCAAAGAAAAACTCAGCAGGAGCTACCAGTCCTAGATGGTGCAGCAAAACAGAGTTACTGGAGAGAGAAGGTTTGCCCTGGAGCAGGATGGGGACCCAGAGAACCTGGGAAAAATGGGAAGGCAGAAGCGTAAGGAGTTGGAGTAGCATATTTCTGTTTACCTGATGTCAGGGTTAAAGCTCACATACCAAAAAAAGCTGTGCAGGTCTCTATAAAGAAGTAGCAGGAAGCTATTTGTGCTCTGGCATTTTCATTGGCATCAAAACACCGAAAGGGGAAGTGGTCTAAGAAAAAGAGCTGATATATCACCTGTGTTTGTGAAGAAATTGGCTAAAGATGCCTTCTGTTCCTCAAAGCTAATATGAAATCGTTACCTTTTTGCTTCTTGTTCTTTTCAATTTTTTTTTTTTTTTATGCTGTAGTAAAGACCATCACATTCTTTGGGCATCAGCTGCTTCCTGCACATGCAGCATTTCTTCACATCACAGAAACTTCTCCCTTTTTAACACTACCTGCTGCTAGTGTGGGCTAAAGTCTTGATAAATCCTTTCATTTTAAACTCTGTACAGTTTTCATTTAATCCTCTGCCAGGCTTTATTATTTTCCTGTCTGCTTTACATACATTTACTTCCCTTTCATCTGTTTAAATTGTGCCTTACTTTTACTTAGCTTACTGTCTCAGGGCTCTGTAACTTTGTCTCCTCCTGTCCCTTTCACCACCTGACAGCAGAGCTGAGACCACTGACCATCTACAGCTGCAAACACCCTGCTGGGAACACCTGACTCAGGCACCCTCTCCCCCAGGTGCTCACAAACATGCACATTTCATTACAGCTAAATTGCTTGGTAATTCAAGTTATCCTTTTTATAAACAGAGAATTAGGGAGGGAGAAAAAAATTTCAAAAATTAAAATGGGAATTCTTCTGGCACCCAAACAGCCAGACAAGCAAGATTTCAGTATTAGCAGGTCACTTCAGTGCTCTCTGTGCCTTTGAAACCTCCCCTCTGAAACAATTACATGGAAACCTGGTGGCACAGGCTCAGCCTGCATTGACCTGATGGTTTCAGTAGTATTTCACAGCTCTGCTCTCTCCAGGTCCTTTTTTTTATTTGAAACCTCCCCATAAAGAAATCACTCTCACACAATTAGCCAGGAATATATTGCATTGTGATATATAGAGCAGGTATTAAAAAAGCTATTTGAGTATTAAGAGAGACTTCAAAGGAGGTGAGATCATGGGGGAATGGGGATATATCGGACCCATATATGTCAGCTTGATTCAGTTTTACTGCTCCAAGGAGCAAGATGGGGACTAGCAAAGGACTGCCCCACATGCTTGGGCAGAGATGTTAATCAGGCTGGTTACAGCAGGTCACTTTCAGACCCATGGCCCCTGCAGTGAATTAGAGAACCATTCCAAGGTGTTTGCAGGACATCAGGATGGTGTTCGCAGTGGCACAAAACAACAACAGAACACAGGACACTGCATCACCCTCAGCTTCCATCTGATCTAAGGATCAAGCCCTGCCCTTAGGCATAAATCCTTCCCAAGTTAGTGAATTACCAACTTTACAACTCTTGTGGGAAGCTTGCACTTCCATGAAGAGTGGGACTGGTCTGCCTTTTGTCTGCTGGGACATGCCATGGTATTACTGATTTACCCTGCATTTGGGTTGTGGAGGTTTGCAGTGAGGCAGCCCCAAAGCAGAAAACAGCTCTGGCATGGCCTCGTGGGTCTATGGTAAGGCTGTTAAATACTTTAAATACTTTAACAACTCTTTCTCAAGTTGTGTTTTAAAGGAAAGCAGCAAATAAGTGTTTTGTTGTTGGGGGAGCAGGGTCTGGAGGGGAACCCAGTTTCTTAAACTGGGCATAAAGCAAAGCATACTCACAAAATTAAGGGAAGTTAAACCAAAATACCTAAATTCCTTTGGTGATGTGCAGTAGCTGCGTTTGGGGGGTTTAAAAATGAAATTTTGAACGGAGCTGTTTTATTTTCAATAAGTCCTTTTTGACCCAGCCTCAGACAATAAAAGGCAAATGTTCTGCCTCTCTGAATTACGGTCAGAACATGCATTTTCCTATTAAGACACAATAGATTAATTCCATATAAAAATAACTACCTAGTCAATAACATGCAGGAAACATGAAGGATGAGACAAATTAGAGAAATTTATATAGGTGGGTAAAAAGTGACTCCCCTAATACCTGCTATGAGTTAAAACAGTATTTCAGACAGCTCAAACGACAAAAGGGTGTCAGCTGGATTGGGATTTAATTCCCTGCTTATGTGTGGGCTGACGTGCAAAGAAACAAGTGGTTGGTGTTTCTGTTCTCGACTGGAGCTGTGTGGCCACTGGGTGTCATCCTTGATTCAGATGACAGCCAGAGACTCTGCAGCTCCAGCGCAAAGCCTGCAACTCCCCGAGCAGTTAAATTCCACTCTATTTGATTGTACAACATGCAGCAAATTGCTCTGCATTTAAATCAGCTATAAAATTGAATACTTTGACATAGACAAATTCTCCTTTGTCTCAGTGCCTTATTTGGAGAGCTGAAATGGCTGGTTGATGCAGGAAAGAAAGAAAAGTAATGCAACCGGGGCATAGGAACTACAAACAATTTGATGAGTGGTTATCAAATCTCTGGAAATATGAAATAACTATGATTAAATAATGCAGAGGGTCGATGCAGGAAGTTTGAAATTATATCCTTAATTGGTCCCCAGGCTGGACAAGCCTATTCCATATAGGTAATTGTGTTTAAGATACTCAGGATCCAGATTCAGTACACAAATTAATGACTATGTATGAAGGAGCTGGTTCAGGAAAAACTAATCTAAACTCTTACCTACAATACCAAGCTAGTACCCTCAGAAAAGTTCCAAAATGTCATCAAGGAGGTAAAAAGACTGAAAGTCCTTGATATTTTATTCACTCTACCTATAGATATTCCATAATTTTTTACATTCTCCCACTGTTCAGCATCTTCCCAGTTCCCCACAAGCAGCATCCATGGGAGCCAAGCAACCAGATGTGGGAATGGGAACAATGCCTGCACCTGGCTAACAGGGGAGCAGGAAAAACCCTGTCCAGAAGAACTAACCAGATATCCAGAATGTTTTGCCAGTGTCCACATATAAGGATCGAATCAGCTCACAACAGGTCATATGTCATCCTAATGAGTTTTCTGTTATGGGTGACTGAGAAGAACTTATCAGCGTTATTTTGTTATCTCCTGGGAGTCTAGACAGTCTGAAACCAGCACATAGTGCAGCAAAGCTGCTTATTATAATATTATTTGTCTCTGAAACCTGATTTAGTTTGCCTTCTTCAAGCCAAAATAAAAGGAAGTGCCAGCAAATTCTCCAAGCATTACAGCCAGAAATGTTTACATTTGTCAGGACATTAAAAGTATTAATCCCACTGTTCTTAATATACATAGAGAGAATATAGCCATATAATGGCTTAAATAACAGGTATTTTTGTTAATGCAGCTAACCTCAGCTGATAGCTTAGCTTTCAATGGATTATACAGTCTTTTAGAACAGATCTCCATGTAATACTTCCTAGCTTTACCAGTGGATATAATTTTAATGAAAACATGCCACTGCTAAAGAGCTATTAGGCACAGAGTTGAAATTGTCTTTGATTTTGCTCACCAAACAAAGACTCCAATGATTATTTAAAATCCATTTTTAAAGGAAGATGTTAAATATTCTCATTACATTAAGCAGCCTCGTAGACATGATTTAGGGTCCTTGTTTTTAATATTATCAGCACTCTCTTTTGTGGTTCCATTTAGTTAAGAACTGGTAGCAGACTTAAAGGAGGAAATGCATTTTAGATGTGAGCATGTGCATTAACAATTTTAAAATTTACTAAAATTGGTGTAAAACAGCCCATCTGAAGTAAGAAAGTCAGATGACCAAATTGCCTAAATGTTTATTACCCTTTTCATTGATGCAATAAATCAGTAACAAATATTAGCCCAATGACTTTTTCTTGAAACAGGGATTTCCTTCTGTTTCTATAAATATGTGCATAGATGCACATGCCCATATTCTATGGCTAGGAACCGACTTCACGTCATCGAATTTTGCTTTCAGATCTCAATTCAAAGGGAAGATTCTTTCCCATTTAAACTTCACAACACCTTTTATTTGGGAATTTATTATTAGAAAAATACTTACGCTGGTTTAATACTCTTGGAATGCTTTTCATGAATGTAGGCACCAGCGAGGCCTCCTGCTCCAGAATTTAAATACTGCAAAGAATAAATCAATATATTATCTGTAAAGTATCACTTTCCTTCCCTCACCCTGACCTATAAAACAAACCAATTTTTACATTTCTAGTGGGTTCTAGATGGAGATCTTAGCATTTGTCACAAAGTGCTGATGGAGATAAAAGCAGATATATTTTTTCAGATTCGTTTTAAAAGTATCTCTCTTGGCTTACGTGCGGTATTTGAAGCCTAACAGGCCAGAAAATTGAAGTACATCTGAAACAGTTCCATATCATAATATATATAGCAAAGTCATCCAACAATTCATCTATGTCTGTCGAGTCTTAATCTCACTAGGAGCCAAAGGAGCTGAAGATGCCTTGCTCTGTGATCTGAAATTATTAAATTTAGACAAGAATATTCTCTTATTTAGGGACCACTTCATAAAATATTATAGCTGCGAGACCTTCTTGGTGTGAGAAATAAGAGAAGAGCCCCTGATCCCCTGTCCACAGGGCAGATGTGTAACCACCACCAGCATCCATCTCACATCCACAAGACCTTGTAGGTCATTGCCACTATTGTTTATTGGAACCACTCACAACAAAGGCACCATTAAAGTCAGTGTCCATCTCCTCGTTGTGGCCAATTCAAAGATTCAGCTGAGTGCTGCTCAACGGTTCAGGTGCAGTTCTTATTCACCTGACCTGTTTGCTGACCCATGAGATAAGCGACGTTACAGAAAACAGTCTCCAACAATGAATCTCTTTTACCTTGTAGGAGCACCAGCAGGCAAAATCTACTCCCCAGTCATGCAAATGAAGCTCTACGTTCCCAACAGCGTGAGCCAGGTCGAATCCGACAAGGCATCCCTGCAGGAAAGAGATGATTATTAGGTTACTTATTAAGATAATCATCACTGTGAAATTATTTTGAAAAGAACACCTTCAGTTCTTAACTTCCTCTCTCTATAGGCAGGCTATCTAGTGACTCTTTACAGAGGCAGAGAGTGATAGGATAAGTGGGAATGGGTTTAAATTGAAAGAGGAGAGATTTAGGTTAGATGTCAGGAAGAAATTCTTTTCTGCGAGGGTGGTGAGACACTGGAATAGGTTACTCAGAAAAGCTATGGATGCCTCATCCCTGGAAGTGTCCAAGGCCAGGCTGGATGGGGCTTGGAGCAACCTGGGACAGTGGAAGGTGTCCCTGCCCACGGCAGGGTGGTTGGAACAAGCTGATCCTTAAGGTCCCTTCCAACCCAAATCCTTCTACGATGAATCTATCAAGTCCCATCTGTTCTGAGTTGGTACTACAAACAAGTTTTCTATGTCATAGACACACACAGAAATCATCAATTGTTCTGTGCTTCTCTTCAAGGATGCTTGGACAGGGTTTAGATTGCTGAGTTTTGATTGTGCAGTGAAGTGGAATCACTTGAAACAAGAATTGAGAACAAATGTATAAATGTAAACACTTTTATGGCACAACAAACCCCAGGCGGAGACAAAGCAGCAAGGGACATAATGATGCCAGTTAGCCATGAGCAATTACATTCCAATATATATTTATGCTCAAGGTGTCCCTGGTATTTAAACGAGGAGGACCTTGCTCTTTGGGAATCCAAATGGATGAGATAGCAGCTTATGCAATGCCTTGATCTTTAAGAACTTTTACACTTGTCCTTAAAAAGAAGCATTCTGTCGTTTCTCTGTGAAAAGTCTTGTGTTTTCCATAACCACAATTTTCACAGCACACTGGGAAAAAGGGGGTGAAAAAACCCAACATGTAAGGACGAGCGATTTCTAGATCTAAAAGTAAGAGTTTTACACATAAAATAACCACTGGATGGCAGCATTTTTAAACCAAAAAGTTCTTCTAAGCTTTGCTATTTATTTAAGAGCAGAGAAATAAAACTGCCTTTTGTGCCTGGACTACAAATTAAAATGCTATTTTGCATTTTGCTTTTAAAACACAAACAGCTTGCTTGCAAAGCAGCAGGGTAGGAATAAGAGTGAGAGCACAGGCTTCAGAAAAATCAACGTCCAATAATAAAACAAAGGGGTTTTTTAAAGAATCTCCTGCTGTTTCTTGCATGGAGGGAGTCTTAGCTAAATTATTTAAGCAGTACTTTGGTATATTTAATCTTCTGTATAAACTAGATAACAATTTGAAAGAAGCAGCATTTTAAAAAGATGTGACACGTTAATTCTAATGGAGATGTTTGTGAAGTTATCAGCTTGAGAAGTTGCTCCAAAATGATGGGAAGAAAACTCACTGCCACAGTATTTGCATGATCTAAACGTTGGAATCAGAGTCCCAATAAATAGCTGTGGTGGCTTGATTTCACAGGGACACACGGAACTGAGTTAAGACAAATCAGCTGAAATGGTGAAGCTAATGCAGAGAGGCTGGGGCACGCTGAATTCCCATGGGAATGCTCTCATTCAGGGATAAAATGGCTTTGGATCAGAGAAATAAGCTACAGCAAACTGAAGCAAATTGCCAGTGAATGAGGAGGTTCTCGTAGGATTTTAAGGCATTAACTTCAAAACTTCAGTTGACTGGATTTACCTTAAGAGGTACATATATCCCACACAAACTTTTGGAAGCAATTCTATGACAGACTCACTGGTTTCAGTGGAAACCAGGAGTAACACAATGAGAAGCTTGCAGAATGCGTGTGTTTGGCAAAAACTGAACCAAATAAAACCAACAAAATTGAACCAAATCTAAAAAAAAAAATGGAAGTTGCTCATAAAGAAAAAGCATGTAAAAAATTTAATTCTATAAATCATGAGCCAAGACCAGCTGTCTTTTCCTTGTCAGTACATCATAAACTCTATAAAAAAGTATGTTCAACCGCAGAATGTCAAATTATGAAAATACAGTGGATATGGAGGCACCTTGGGACAGTGGCAGGTTGGATGCCCTCACAGTAACGCGGCTCCATAACCACATCTACAAGTGTGACCTTGACATGGACAAACTTTCCTGGGCACTGACAGTGGCTGCAATAGACCAGCTCGAACCCACAGTGGGCTCAGAGCCCACAAAAAGGAAGGTCATTGGCATAACATGCATGAGTCCTCCTCCTGAACTCCTTTAGCTGCTCCCCACCACTTTGAAATTGGTTGGCAAATCCTACTGGGCATTGATTAACTGAGTATTGAGGCACAGCCTGGAAATTCGGGTTCGGTGCTGGCAGGGTTCCTGCATCGTCTCAGGAACGCCCACTCGCTCCAGTTTGTTCGAGTCGTCATCTGCAAGATGGGTTGTGCTGGTTTGCTTTCCCAGGGAGGTGTCTGGCACTTGAGTCACACAAACAGCAAATGTTTAGCCACACAGATTGCTTGGGAAAAGTAAAACAAACTGAAGCAGCTCTCCCTGCACAAGCCACGCAGAACCAGGACTGCGTGGGAACGGCGCTTCCCCAGACTGGGGGGAAAACAGAGCTCTCCATCTGCTCCGGGCAAAGGAGAGGACATGTGCTCTCCCCTGCCTCTTCCGTTTTATTCTAACATCTAAAAGTCATTTCTGCAAAGTGTCTGGGTAGCTGCTGATAACCAGCAGGTAACAACTCAGCATGGACAATGACATTTGGAGAGAGGGAGAGAAATGACAGCTTCACGCCAGCAAAGCTGGGACATTTAGAAAGAGAGACAGGAAAAGAAATGAAGATGAAGGATCTTAAAGCTCTTCCTACTGGGACTCAAGAGATTAAAATATTTTACATAATGGTACGGAGTCAGTGGAAAGTACAATATAACTTATGAAATGAAAATTGTGTTTGAAAGGTGGAGTCTCCTAAAAGTCAGCCATTTCTCCACTTGTAGAAGAATAAAACAACTCAGCCTCCTTCATCCTCTAGAGCAAGCTTGAAAGTATGAAACAAGGAAAACTGTTACATCCTCCTCAGCCTGCTGATGAGTCTCTTGCACAATACGTAGTAATTTTGATTTATCTGAGAGACCTTAGATGGAAAAATAGCCTGAGGTAATTTTTCAAGCTTAATTTAGTTCATTTAATATTTAATGACTTAATGAAGCTGTCTATGTGCAGAGCTTTCTCTCTGGGAGGAATCTTAATGTACGCAGAGAACTTAGGAAATTGGCTTAAAAAATGTAAAAGGAAATCAGTAACTTAATTCATAAATGATTGACCTCAAGAATCCTAGGACATTTTCCAGGCCTCCAGAGCTCACAGCTCAAATCTTTAGCCAAGACCTGATAGGGCACAACACTGTGGGATTTTATTTCAATTGTACATTAAAAGAATTATTAAGACCATCTGTGTAGGACTTTTCTCTCTGACATACTGGCTGACAAGTGATTTTTTTTTTCCCCCTCTCTTCTTCTCCAATGACATTTTCACCTCCTATTTTCCCCTTCTGACTCATTTGCTTGTCAGCTCTCCCCACTCTATTTTCTGTTCAGGAGCACAGGGTCATTTACCACCCTTCATCCCTGGGAAGGAGAACCCTGCATTTTTCCTACAAGCATGACTTTTCAGTCTTATCTGCTTTTCAAAGGACTTTCAGCCTATCTGTGACAATATGCTGTCTACAAAACAATACTGGGTTCATCAGGTCCAGAAGTTCTTGAAGGAGATATGGTCTGTAAGTCCAATTAAACCTACAGATATATAGATGCTAATGACTGCTTCAGCAGTTGTTTTTATTCTCTTCTAATCCAGCAGCAGCTCCTAACCCCAGCTCTGGCCTGGGAAAAGAGAAGAGGAGCCAATTGCTTTTGAAGACCCCACATTTTGGGCTTTTTGATAACCAGAAGCCCTGAGTCCAAGAGAAGCAGCAGGGAGCAGAAACAGCTCTTATCAATATTAAAGCAGAAACTCTTCATGAATCAATGATTTTGTGGCTATTCAAGTAAATATTTGTCATACACAGATGTTGAAGTGTGGTGTAACAGTTTGTTACGTAGAGGGTTTGTATAAACACATAAACATCACTTAACCCGGGGGCAGAATCTGTAAGGACACTGAGCTGAGTGTATCTGACAGGAGGGAAATAAAAACATGACTGGCTCATGCTTTTCGAGCCTTAAGGGTACTCAAACAGCTCTTCAGGTTGAATTAATTTTGCTTTTTCAGTATACTAATGATATTTTAGTTCATGAATCTACCTGGATCTCAATCCTACACACTCAAACCACAAAGACACTAGCAATTCAATTCGGTGGGGATTTTTTTTTTTCTCTCTCTTGAAAAATCTGTGGAAGAAGAGATTCATGTCTACGTTATGTCATTTCTAACAGGCATTCAGGTGGAAACAGGCCTTTGACATCTACCTGTTCCTGCTGGAATGCTGACTTGCTGTCCCAAACCACTCTCCTCTTCAGAAACATGATACAGTCACTGTGTAAAGTGTGTGGTGTTTTTGTGTGCATCCCTGTGGAAGCCCATACCCCTGAGTTAATATTGTTATTATTTGCACTGCCTTACAGAAATTTTAATCTTTCTCCATCAAGTCCTGCTTATCTCCTCAGATTTCATAATCCATTTTCACTCCATGTAATAAGCTGAGAGCGTCTACTCTCTCCCACAACACCACTTTGGGGCAGTTTAGAGCTATCAGTGAAACTGCCTCTCTTCCACATATCCAAATGTGCAGCCCACTGTCCAGAGAGCATCTTTGGAGAGGTGGCAAAGTAATAGGTTTTTCCCAGGTTGTTCATCTTTATGGAAAAGCAGAAAGATTTCTCTCTCTTTCTCAGACACCTTTCAGACACATCACGGAGCAGATTTCTGGGAAGCAGCACTGAAGACATGTGGGTGTTGGCAGCTGAACGAAAGCTCTGCTGCCACCAGGAGAGAGAGAGAGTGGAGCAGTGGGTGGCATCATCCTGTTAATAACCTGTCTTCCCTTTCTTACATTCCAGCATGGTGGAATTGTGATTTTTTGTGGTCAGCAAAGTACTGGCAGACACTCCAGGAAAGCACCATGACGGTGTTGCTTTTGGAGCTCCTACACAAACCCGCTTCCCCTGCAGCTGACTCCCCACATTTCTTTTCACCCTGCTTTTCTACATCCGTGTCAGAAGTTGGTTTTGTTTTGTACTGTTTTTAACACCAGGTGCTGCTCTGTGAGAACATTCCCTTCTTACATCCCACGGGCCCTGCACTCACACCTGCTCTGCTCTCCCAGGGGCGACTTTACCATCGCTTGCCGTCAGCATAAGTTACACCCTGACGTCCAGAAAAAATTCCACTGCCAAACCTACAGCTACAGAAGATATATAGTGTGTTGTGAGGTAGGAACATCTCCAGGGAGCTAAACCATTAAACATAAAGAGTTAGCTGGTTTGCTAAAAAATCCAGTGGTACTAAATAAGTTTACCCTTCAGTGGTTTAATCTTGTATGAGAAAAGGTGCATCCAGTAAAAGGCGGCCACTGTGGAAAGTCTGGTGACCTCCTGTTGATAACACAACTTAATTAAAAACTATTTTCTCCTGGCTTCCTAAGGCAATTGAGATGGTTAAAGGGTTTTACAGCTGTGTCCACAGAACACGCTGCCTGCAAGCTCTGAAGGCTGAGTCATCACTAAAATACACTCATCTTGTGATGTTGATGTGCTCCACATTGTGCCTGTCTCCAGAAAACTCATCAGTGGAGCCTGAGCAGTGCTGGCTCCACGGGGAGCTCACCCCCCTGCTCATGGGGGGCAAAAGCTGCCATGGTATGGCTGCGGGGAAGGAGTAAAATCATGAAAAGTCTGTCAAAAAAGCTCAGAAATCTTACACAAGCTAACTTTCAGAGAGAAATTAGAGCTGTGATTGCCTCCTCCTCCTTCTGCACTGAGGGTTTAGTACTCTACCCTTCAAGAAAAGCCGTGTCAAAGTTAATTGTCATGAATTACCTTGTCCAAATAGTTTAAGACTCATCTGCCTGAAAGATTGTTCCCACAGGGCTATTTCTTCGTGCAGCACACAGTCCCCAAAGGGTCTGGGCACAGAGTGCTTTTACATTTTACCAGAGCCCCACAAATTTCAGCGTTTTGTTCTACAAAAAAAAAAAA